>CM035154.1:127720448-128303512 GCA_020205615.1 Panax quinquefolius
ACCATTTTTTTTTTTCAAATGGCTGACCCAAAGCTCTATATTTATAGACTGCTAGCCACAGGTGTACCTTCAAATTTTCTTGAGATGCACTTCATACGCCCGAAACAGTCTGGAGGTTCGCGGGTCTTGTCGTATCGAAGTACGTGGACTCCTGTATTGTAATGTCCGCTCGAACTTGCAAAACTTCAATCCGAGCATCCGAATGAGGTATATGTGACCTTCTTCAGACTGCTTGTGTTGAGAGTTATGCAATAACATGGAATAGAGGTTGTACGAAGTCAGGAATAGGGGACCATGCCCATGGTCTTCAAGCTTCAAATTCTATCTGGTGTGCTGCCATGCATAATAGTCACTCGGGATTAAAAATCCTAGTTCTTGAAGGACATAGTTGTATGTATGTATGTATTGAAGTGTCGAGACGATGCGCAGATGTTGAGGTAGCAAGATGACGTTTGACTCCTCATCGGTGTTATCGCTGATTTGAGTTGAAAGCAGACGTTGCTCAGGGTTACATCTGAGATTGGACTGCTGCAAGTGTTGAATGCTGCAATGTCATCTTGTGGATGCCTGTCTACCCAGTGTTAGCTCTGGTGTCTGTGGTATGAGTGCCTCAGCAGGAGGTTTGATTGAAGCTGATTGCATTTGAAACAAGCATTTCCGGGGTTATCGCCGAAACTGCAACAACATTCGTTGGGGTTATCGCCAAGGACGAAACTCGGGGTTATCTCCGTGGTTGGAAATGCTGTTCCCAGTGTGTGTTCCGGGGTTGAGACTGAACTTCCCGGTGTGTGGTCCGGGGTTGCAACTGAACTTCCAGTAGTATCCAAAATGGAGACTGAACTTCCGGTAGTATCCGAGATGGATGTGAGCTGTCTTCTAGGGTTATCTTCGATAGATGATTCTACCATCCTGTAATGTTAGTAACAGTTGTTCAAAAAATTTTGTGTGTCTACAGATGCCCCTCTTTATCATATTCATGCAATGCAAGGCATGAATAGGATAAAGAATCCTAGACACTTGAAATGCAACAGATAAACATGATGCTATGTGCAGCAACATGATGCAAATGTATGATGCATGATTGTCAGTTAATCTTGTTAGGATGACAATCACTGATGCCTTGGACATGCGATCCAAGTCTTCAAGGATGTTGACATTGGGGCTATCACCAAAGTCGTGAATCCTAGACACAGTCTTTATTCTCCATAGAGGTGCATCTTGTGTGAAAGAGATCTGTGGGGATAAAGTTTTGTCTGTTTGAAGATGTGTATAACATATCCTACCATCCTATCAGAGTTACTTCCAATAGTATGAACTTGTCAGGGCTGCCTGATCTTGCCTCCTATCAGGCGTTATTGGCCTGTTTCGCAGTCACCCCTCACTGATATCATGTTGTTAGGGATTGACAGTTATACATTATCAAAGGGTCCCTATACTCAAGAGATGTTCTAGCATTGGTGGTTCCCTCGTACCATTGGAGCTCAGACCCGCGCCACACAGTTTTTGGGGGATATGGTTCCAGGATCCGTAATGATGACAGATTTGCTAACCTGTGTCAGAGATCCGACTCATGTGTCACAGATTAACAGTTTAACCCAACAATTGTGTTAGAAGAATGCATATTTTGATTTGATGCTTAAAGTAAATACTCATGATTATATGTAAAACCCTTCAAGGAATATATGTACAAGGGCTTAGTGATAGATCAAATTTGTTAGGTTGATCTTTGATTTGAACGTTCATCATTCTATAAATGAATGTATAGATAAAGAGATCAAAGATGTTAGGTTGATCCATGACTTGAAAAGTATAGATAGGCTTTAACAAGAATCGTATTCTATCAAGCTGATCAACAGATTGCAAAAGCTAAGGCAAGATCATAGAGCTTAGCAGATCATAGTGTATCTACCTTGAAGGACCTCTTTAGAAATAGTAGAGTGGTTCAGACGTTTTCCGAAGCTAACTCAGAGATCGTAGTGTGCTTTCGGAAACGTAGAGTCTGCAAGATGAGCAAGTAAAGATCGTAGTGTGCAAACCCTTGAAAGGAATCTTAGTGTTCTATTCAAATCAAGCACAAATATGATAAGACACCACGATATGGAACGTAGAGTATCATCTGTCTTGTGTAAGCATCGAGCTCAATCTTCTGTTTGGAGATAAATTCCAACAAATGAGGAATGGGTTTCAAACGATGAAGCACTCACTAGTCCCAACGGTACAAAAGATATCCTTAATATTAATCAAAAGGAACGTATACAAGATGTGACGCCCCCAAAATAGGTATACATCACCCATCTTTAATCGCCAAATACATGGTCCAAAAATACAAATATAACTTAATAATACAGCTGTCGTGTAAAATAAGACAAAACATAAACTGAGAGTTTTAATAAAAATATTTTCATCTAGACAATATCCACACTCAATGGAGTCCTCAATACATTTATTGTCACACTATTTAACAGAATAGTGAGGACTACTAATGCTATCATCTGGACCGTCACTCCGTTCCCCGACTCGTCCCAGCTATATTCTCATTTCCTAAAGTGAACAGTGAAAGAAAGGGTGAGCTCAACTAGCCCAGTAAGAAATATTATGGCTATGATAATGCAGAATAAATTATCACTAGTCTTCAACAATGTTAAACTGATAAAATACAATAGACATCAAGTTTAACTGCAGCGGAATAAGCAATCCATTTGAAGAGTCAAGTAGAGCATGATATCTACCATCTTCTATGATTTAAAATGTTTTCATCAGTTTTTATCGCTGAGACTCAGCTTAATAAATAAACTACATCATCTAATCATCCTTGTACTACGGGTCAAGGATATTCATTAAATCATCAATGGTCATGACTATACCGAATAATCTCTGGTCATAATCATACCAAAAACTATCCATCGATGCATTACAGGCTATTGAGGACTTTTACAACATCATTCGTTATATTACGGTCATGATTATACCAAATAATCCCTAGTCATAATCATACCAAGTTCATCTCTGCACGTAAGCCAAAGATGACTTTCATCACAATATAAGCATGATGATGATGACAATAATATAAGCATTAATCAAACGAAGACAAGGATAAATATTAAAGACTTTAAATTTATCCAAATATTATCCATCACTTAAATAACTCTTAAACTAATATTACTAATATTGCTAATATTATAACAATATTTTTAATTATTTCTTAAACTTATAAACAATTTATTTCAATTATTTACACTCTACCAAATAATGCATTTAATCATTCAAAAATGTCATACTCATAAGATTTCATCACCAATGATCAAATCCCTTTTCAAAAATCTGCATATACCCTATATAGGATTTCCAAGCCATAAAATCCTATTTACCAATTTTCCAACTTCGCATAACATATTTACTTCATATGTTCGTAACTAAACCATTTTCATGAAAAATACCAAATCAGTCCCAAAAATATTTCTTTTTTGGGATTTAGCAGAATATAGTCCCATAATGAACATATATTTTTCTCAGAATTTTTAAAATTCATTTACTATTTTTCAAAAATCAATTTCTAGTTAATTCCTTAAGAAATTAGCTACCTCAAGTTTAACTCCAGAAATTCCCAAATCTTGGCAGGATCTTATACATGTTAACGTGATCTTCCAATTTAAATTTCATGGTCATCGGAGTTATAGAACTCAGGTTATAACGTTTTTCGTCGAAAAAACCTAAATATTGAAATGGTCATTTTAAGTCGGAATGAGCTCATTTTTGGACAGGGAGGTACTTTATACCATATACTTTCATGTCTCAAAGGCTAAAATTTTTCTCAAAAATTAAGTGGCCGAAACAGCCCTTTGAATTTTATGGGCAGTAGCTTTTTGCTATTTTGCAACTTTTGATTCCTTTGCTAAAAATAGTCCACACGAAAATCTACAACACCTTTTCCAGTGATTCCACTTGGATAAGTTAGAAAACTCATAGATCTAACTCTAAAACTTGACCACACCCAAAAATTCAAAATATATTAGGAGATATGGTCAATTGTATTTCATGTTCCATTTTCACCAAAATCTAATTTTCAACCCTTTGTGATTTCTACGAAACTTTCATGTTTTCACATAATAACCAACATAACTCATCATAACACTTACTAATACTACATATACCCATGATTTTCATCAGTCCAATGCTTTTCTTATGACTTTCATCATAATCCACGTAAATAGATCATTTCTATAATTTAACAAAGCATGAATATAAAGGATCATTCACCATGCATGTGGTAATCCACATAGACAGGTTATTCCAACAGAATAATAAATAATGGAATAACAGAAGAATTCACCATGCATGCGATAGACCGCATATGCATAAAGTTATTCTCAATGTAATAATAAAGAACGGAACCGTGTCGAGGCATATATGCACCAAACGTGATATTCCAAATGAATAATAAAGAACGGAACAAAGTTAAAGCGAATCCGCACTTGCATGTGATATTCTAACAAAATAATAAAGAATGAGAACTGTGTCAAAGCGTAATCACATGCACCGATAGGATATTCCAATGTAATAATAAATTATGGAATAACAATGTAATTCACCACGCATGTGATAAGCGCATGCATAAAGTTATTCCAATAGAATAATAAATAATGGAACCAAGTCACGCACAGAACGCATATTGACGAGGATATTTCGATAGAATAATAAAGAATGGAATAATAGAATAATTTCACCATGTATACAAAGATTTTGATGTATAAAGTTATTCCAACATAATAATAAAGAATGGAATAATGTAAGAATTTCACCATGTATGCAAAGATTGCGATAGACAGTTTATTCCAACATAATAATAAAGAATGGAATAACAGAAGAATTTCACCATGTATACGCTAGTCCGCGTATACACGTTATTTCAACAAAATAATAAGGAATGGAATAACAATAGCTCTCTTCATTAATACGAAAGAAATAATACCCCTTACCTCAAAAGAAGACTGGATACTGGAATAGTGAGGTAGCAGACTTCTCTTCTTCTTTCTCTCTATAATTTCTCTCTATAATAATGGCGCTATAGCTTTAGTGAATTGGTTAGAAATGAAGAAAGAATGAGATTCTATTTATAGGAAAATATAGTTTCGGTAATTGCACGTTTTGGGGCTCGAAATATTACAGTACAATACCTCCAACATTTCTTTCCTTTTTAATTTAGTCCTGCAAGTATTATCAAACTTGCACCACCTTCCCTAATAGTAAATCATTTGAATCAATAGTAATTCATCTGACTCAATAGTTCTAAACATGTGAAAAAATTAATTACAGTATAGTACCTCCATCTATACCTTCATTTTTAACTTAGTCATGCAAGTATTATCAATCTTGCACCAACTCCCCTAATAGTAAGCGAATGTGACTCAATAGTACACACATGTGAACAAATAGTTATATAAGCATGTGAATTAGTAGCAATTAATTGCTCATTTATCCGATAAATTACCCGATTTATCAATATTACCCCCAGACATCAATTATCATCGGAATAGATGTCGATTTCAACTAACACCAATAATCCCAACACAATGGAACTATCAAATTCATCTTTAATCAACATGAACTTATTCGTCATTAATATTATAACTCATAATATTTAACAACCGTGTCGCTCCTGTGAAAGAGGGGGCTTTCGATAAGGATTTCTCCTATCATGCCGCAATTAGATTATCTAACCTCTCATTGACAGAACTTCAAGACATTGTCAATATTTTAATTAATAATATGAATAACTTTGTTGTCTCAATTATTGATTTAATAATATAACATATTATACCGATGATACTGTGACAACAATTGAATCAATAATATGAGAGATATGATGCAGCAATTATTATAGCAATAATTGATTATAACTGAGTGACTTCTCACATAAGCATCAATAATCAATACCGTGTGCTACTATGCAACCACACGTATTACTGTACATTTTACCAATTTAACCATTTACTAAATAGAATAATAATTATAAAAATTGATTACTTTTATTTCGTAAAATTCGGGGTCTCACAATCTCCCCTCCTTATGAAATTTCGCACTAAAAATTTACGTACGTAACTGGTACGTCGAAGAGGTGAGGATACCTTGACTTCATTTCAGATTCTAACTCTTGAGGTATAACCTTTGAGTGTTGAATAGGATCCTTCTTATCCAAGATTTTAACATGTATCTCCTCATACATTAAATCTTCTGCTATCTCGTCTAGTTCCAATTCAATAATGTGGTTCAGGTCGTCCACATATTTACGTAACATCGATACATGAAAAACGTTATGAACACGCGACATACTTGGCGATAAAATGAGTCTATAGGCCATAGTTCCTACTCGATCGAGGATTTCAAATGGGCCAATAAAATCGAGGGTTAAAATTTCCTCTCTTCATCGATTCTTGCTTCTAGAATAACGCCCTCTTGAACCTTCTTCTACACATTCATCAGCTCTGAGTATGTAGCTTGCACGGCTTTAACTTTATCGATTAAAGTCGATTCTACTCGTATATTCGTTATCTTCATGTGGGTCACTAGAGTGTTTAACTCTATCTTCATCATTTGTAAGTTATACGAAATGAGTTTTTGTGTTAACAACATCGCACTCGTAAACGCATATGATCTTCTATTCAACGTGTCAGCTACCACGTTCTCTCTTCCACAATGATATTGAATGGTATGATCATAATCTTCAACAGCTCAAGCCAACGTCTTTGGCGTATTATACGTTCATTTTGGTTGAAAAAATATTTAAGGGTTTTAGAAATGGGGTTTTGTACTGGGGTCAGTACAAAATTCGATTTCACGCCTAGGTAGGCCAAGAAGTCTTCAAGAATACGTCAGTAAATTTATTAACAATAGAAATATCATTCAAAACTGTGACTCTCATCCAAGACTTGGATAACACATGTAATGAAGGTTTCTTCTAACAGAGTTTCAACAGATAAGTCAAAGTCTAAATTCTCCGGAGTCAAATTTAAACGTTGAACACAAGCAAGAGAGATAAAAGAATGGGTAGAACCAGTATCTAATAAGGTATAGACTTCGCAAAAAATTATAATTAACTAACCCGTGCTAACTTCATTCGGGTTCCTCGACAAACACTCTCACTTAAACTACCGATTTTGACTTGTCTGAGACATCCTTTGGCATCACTATCTTAGCTGGACTTGACTTCACTATACGACAAAATTGAGCTAGGTGACCTTCTCTTCCATAATTGAAACACGCTTTGGATTGCTGCGTACAGTTTGGACGGATGTGTCCCTCTTGTCCGCATTTGAAACATACGACCGGTGGTCGTTCTTCTTCCTTTGAAACGGTGTCGTTGCTGCTGTCTTTCCATCATTATTGAACCTTCTCTTCTTGAAATTTCTACTTCTATTATCTTGGCCATGATTACCATCGAAGTGGTTACCATTCTTGGCATGATAATTTCCCCCATGATGGTTATCATTGTTCCGATGGTCGTTTCCACCGGTATGATTATTATCGTGTTGTTGGTCGTTACCTTTTGGTTGTGCTAACTAATTATCACGCTCCAATAACTGAGCCCTATTCACAACATCTGAATATAAACAAAGTTTATGAGAAATGAGGTATTGACGTATATCGGGTTTCAAACCTCTTAGAAACATTCGCGTCATCACTCTTCATTATCGACCAAATGGGATGCAAACCGGGATAACTCCGCAAACTTAGCCTCGTACTGCGATAGGGTCATATTATTTTGCTCCATTGCTTATCTCAACATTTTCAGATGCCATTTTCAAACACTGTCACAAAACAAGGGTTAATTGACATATCACATATTATCCCTATACTCTAACCGATCAATTAAATACCAAATAAACTTAGGTAGGTCATACTAGCGAAGGAATTCCCCGTCTCTCCCCTCCTAGTTCTTGCCTCACATCTCAGTCAGGGATCATATCCCTAAGCTTTGATACCAACTATGACCCGCATCTAAAATAGGTATACATCACCCATCTTGAGTCGCCAAATACATGGTACAAAAATACAAATACAACTTAATAATACAACCTGTCAGATAAAATACTTACAAAACATAAATCGAGAGTTTTAATAAGAATATTGTCATCTAGACAATATTCACACTCAATGGAGTCCTCATTACATTTATTGTCACACTATTTAATCGTAATAGTGAGGACAACTAATGCTATCATCCGGACCGTCACTCCGCTCCTCGACTCGTCCGTCGCCTAAATTCTCATTTTCAAGAGAACAAAGGAAAGAAAGGGTGAGCTCAACTAGCCCAAGAAGAAATATTATGACTAAGATAATGCGGAATAAATTATCATTAGTCTTCAACAATGTTAAACTGATAAAATACAATAGATATCAAATTTAACTGCAGCGGAATAAGCAATCCATTAGAAGAGTCAAGTGGAGCATGATATCTACCATCTTCTATGATTTAAAATGTTTCCATCAATTTTTATCGCTGAGACTCAACTTAATAAATAAACCACATCATCTAATCATCCATGTACTACGGGTCAAGGATATTCATTAAATCATCAATGGTCATGACTATACCGAATAATCCCTAGTCATAATCATACCAAAAACTATACATCAATGCATTACAGGCTACTGAGGACTTTTACCACATCATTCGTTATATTACGGTCATGATTATACCAAATAATTCATAGTCATAATCATACCAAGTCCATCTCTGTACGTAAACCAAAGATGACTTTCATCACAATATAAGCATGAGAATGATGACAATAATATAAGCATTAATCAAACGAAAACAAGGATAAATATTAAAGACTTTAAATTTATCCAAATATTATCCATCACTTCAATAACTTATAAACTAATATTGCTAATATTATAACAATATTTTTAATTACTTCTAAAACTTATAAACAATTTATTTTAATTATTTACACTCTACCAAATAATGCATTTAATTATTTAAAATTGTCATACTCATAAGATTTTATCACCAATGATCAAATCCCTTTTCAAAAATCTGCATATATATAGGATTTTCAAGCCATAAAATCCTATTTACCAATTTTCCAACTTCACATAACATATTTAATTCATATATTCGTAACTAAACCATTTTCATAAAAAATACCAAATTAGTCCCAAAAATATTTCTTTTCTGCGATTTAGCAGACTATAGCCCCATAATGAACATATATTTTTCTCGGAATTTTTAAAATTCATTTACTATTTTTCAAAAATCAATTTCTAATTAATTCCTTAAGAAATTAGCTACCTCAAGTTTAACTCCAAAAATTCCCAAATCTTGGCAGGATCTTATACATATTAACGTGATCTTCCAGTTTAAATTTCATGGTCATCGGAGTTATAGAACTCCGGTTATATCGTTTTTCGTCGAAAAACCCTAAATATTGAAATGGTCATAACTTGCTATTTTTAAGTCGGAATGAGCTCATTTTTGGACATGAGGTACTTTATACCATATACTTTCATGTCCAAAAAGGACGTAATTTTTCTCACAAATTAAGTGGTTGAAACATCCCTTTTAATTTTATGGTTAGTAGTTTTTTGCTATTTTGCAGCTTTTGACTCATTTGCTAAAAATAGTCCACACGAAAATCTATAACACCTTTTCCAGTGATTCCACTTGGATAAGTTAGAAAACTCATATATCTAACTTTAGAACTTAACCACACCCAAAAATTCGAAATATATTAGGAGATATGGTCAATTGAATTTCATGTTCCATTTTCACCAAAATCTGATTTTCAACCCTTTGTGATTTCTAAGAAACATTCATGTTTTCACATAATAACCAACATAACTTATCATAACACTTACTAATACTACATATACCCATGATTTTCATCAGTCCAATGCTTTTATTTTGACTTTCATCATAATCCACATAAATAGATCATTTCCATATTTTAACAAGTTATGAATATAAAAGATCATTCACCATGCATGTGGTAATCCACATAGACAGGTTATGCCAACAGAATAATAAAGAATGGAATAACAGAAGAATTCATCATGCATGCGATAGATAACACAAAACAAAGTTATTCTCAATGTAATAATAAAGAAGCGGAATCAGTCAAAGCGAATCCGCATGATAGGATATTCCAAATGTAATAATAAAGAACGGAACTGTGTCATGCATAATCCGCAGACCGATGTGATATTCCAATGTAATAATAAATAATGGAATAACAACAGAATTCATCATGCATGCGATGTAATCAGCATGCAGTGTTATTCCAATAGAATAATAAATAATGGAACTAGGTCACGCGTGAAACGCACGCATGTGATATATTTCGACAAAATAATAAAGAATGGAATAATAGAAGAATTTTACCATGTATGCAAAAGATTAAGATGAAAAAGTTATTCCAACATAATAATAAAGAATGGAATAAATGTAAGAATTTCACCATGTATGCAAAGATTGCATGGATAGGTTATTCCAACATAATAATAAAGAATGGAATAACAGAAGACTTTCACCATGTATACGGTAGTCCGCGTATACACGTTATTCCAACAGAATAATAAGGAATGGAATAACAATAGCTCTCTTCATTAATACGAAAGAAATAATACCCCTTACCTCAAAAAAAGACTGAATACTGGAATAGTGAGGTAGCAAACTTCTCTTCTTCTTTCTCTCTATAATTTCAGTCTATAATAATGGCTCTATAGCTTTAGTGAATTGGTGAGAAATGAAGAAAGAATGAGCTTCTATTTATAGGAAAATATAGTTTCGGTAATTGCACATTTTGGGGCTCGAAATATTATAGTACAATACCTCCAACTTTTCTTTCCTTTTAAATTTAGTCCTGCAAGTATTATCAAACTTGCACCACCTCCCCTAATAGTAAATCTTGTGAATCAATAGTAATTCATGTGACTCAATAGTTCTAAACATGTGAAAAAATTAATTGCAGTATAGTACCTCCATCTATACCTCCGTTTTTAACTTAGTCATGCAAGTATTATCAATATTGCACCAACTCCCCTAATAGTAAGTGAATGTGACTCAATAGTACACACATGTGAACAAATTGTTATATAAGCATGTGAATTAGTAGCAATTAATTGCTCATTTATCCGATAAATTACCCGATTTATCAATATTACCCATAAACATCAATTATCATCGGAATATATGTCTATTTCAACTAACACCAATAATCCCAACACAATGGAACTATCAAATTCATCTGTAATAAACACGAACTTATTCATCATTAATATTATAACTCACAATATTTAACAAGCAGGTCATTCCCAGGAAAGAGGGGGCTTTTCGATAAGGATTTCTCCCTATTGGCGCGTAATTAGATTATCTAACCTCTCCTTGACATAACTTCTAGACATTGTCAATATTGCAATTAATAATATGAATAACTTTGTCGTCTCAATTATTGATTTAATAATATAACATATTATATAGATGATACTGTGACAACAACTGAATCAATAATATGAGAGATATGATGCAGCAATTATTATAGCAATAATTAAGTATAATTGAGTGACTTCTCACATAAGTATCAATAATCAATACCGTGTGCTACTATGCAACCACGCGTATTACTATACTTTTTACCAATTTATCCATTTACTAAATAGAATAATAATTATAAAAATTGAATACTCTCATTTCATAAAATTCGGGGTGTCACACAAGAAGCTAAGAAAAGGACCATTGGGCAGAGGAAAAACAACTTTTCAGGTGTTAGGTGAGAAAGCAGTTTGATGTGTCAGTGGGCCAGAGTGAAATTCAGAAGATGTGCAGAAAAGTCTCCATCAAAGTTCAGAAATGTCAAACTCATTTAATGCTTCATCAAAAGGTTTCAAGATCATATATATACAGAACACAGACAGATGAGAGATGTAAACAAGCATTGAACAAAAACGCACAAGAACACTCAACGCTCAACTCTACGATCTGAGAAAGATAGAAAGCTTGCTCAGCTACTCAGTTCTTTCGAACAAGTTCTTAATAGCAACTGAGTAGCACCAATCACGATCTCAACAACAACCAATCAACTGAAGTGAGAGTTCCAAGTCTGAAGGACTTGAAGAGTTCTAAGTGAACTGTGAAGAACCAAGTCTGCTGGACTTGAAGAGTTCAAAAGTGAACTAAGAAGTGCCTAGACTACTGGTCTAGAAGGAATTTGTGAGATTCAATAAGTGTAACAGACATTCTTAGTGGATTCCCTACTCAAGGAGTAGAAGAGTGGATTATGAGCTTTAAGTTTTCTGAGCCACTTAAAACAACTGTGTCTTTTATAACTTCTATAAGTGTCATAACTGCCCTACTCTCATTAACTCAAGATATCTAAAAGAAGGTTTATCATATACTCATTCTGCTGTGCATTAATCACAATCATACTAACTAGTTTAAAAGAAAAGTTTTTAATTATCTATTCAACCCCCTTCTAGAGCATATCTATCAGGCTCCAGGAACTAACAATTGGTATCAGAAAGCAAGTTCTATAATACAAACTATAAAGCTTGAGTAGATCCAATGTCACACTTACAAGCTTAATCAAAGATCGAGGAGGGTAGAAGCCACCTATGTGCAACAAAGATAAATTCGCTAACCTGGAAGGTTAGGATGCAAGCTATATGGATTTAATAGATGAAGATATATTTGAAACTATTCAAAATGGGCCCTACGTTCCTACAAAGCTTGCACCAACTACAGATGACCCAAACAGAGTACAGATCAAGGTCAAAGGAGAATGGACAGAGAACAAGAAGAGAGCTGTCCAGCTTGACAAAAAGGCCAAGAATATCTTATTTCAATCATTAGAAGATGATCTATTTAAAAAAGTGGTCAACTGCAAAACAACAAATGAGGTTTGGGAAGCACTACTCATTATACATGAAGGAACAGAAGAAGTTAGAGAAAACAAACAATCTCTCTTGACTCAACAATATGAGATGTTTGCTCACGTTCAAGGAGAGAACGTCACTACCACATACGAGAGATTCAATATTCTGCTCAACTCTCTACGATCCTATGGAAAGATCTATCCAAACAAAGATCTGATCATAAAGTTTATGAGAGCTTTACCAAGCAAGTGGGATGATAAAACCACTGCCATTAGAGAATCAAAGAATCTACATGAAATGACTATTCAACAGTTATATGGCAACCTCCTCACATACGAACTGGAGCTGACACAACGAGCAGAAACGTTGTTTGAAGGGAGAAAGAAGGATAAAGGTGTTGCTCTCAAAGTAACTAAAAACACCTCCAAAGTCAACACTAAAGTTTATTCTGAGTACGATGAAGATGATGATGAGGACTTTGCAATGCTGGTTAAAAGAATAAGAAGATTCATGCGACAAGGCAAAACCAGCAAGCCAAAAAAAGTTAGAAACTACAACAGCCAGGAGCAAATGAATGACATATGATACAACTGCAAGAAACCTGGTCACTTCATTGTCAACTGCAACAAACCTCTCAGAGAAGAACTCAAGAAGAAATCACATGCAAAGAAGGAATACAAAGGCAACAAAAGGCCAGTAAGGAAAGACAAAGGCCATGTAGCTGGAGGATCGTGGAGTGACTCTGATAATGACTCAACTCCAGAATCTGGAGAAGATAAAGATCCTTAAATGGCTAATCTCTGCCTGATGGCCAAAAATGCAAGAGACAAACAAAACTCCAACATACATGAAGTAAGTATCGATGAGGTATTTGACTTCAACTCTCCTGATGTAGATATTGATGACCTTAGAACTGCATTACACGACATAACATCCGATCCGCACTAATACATGAAGTGAGTTTAGAGTTTCGTTTAAAGACTATTCACTTCTTCAAAAGGAGAAAGAAAAAGTTCAAGAGGAACCGGAAACAAATTTCTTCTTAGTACTAATTCTCTCCAAGTTTGAAGTCGAGAATAAGCTCTTGAGATGCATAAATGAGCTTCAATGCACAAAGAGAGTCTAGTCTAACCTCTAAGATTGAGGATCTAGAAAAGACAGTCTCTACATGGAATAAATCCTCTTCATCCATGGACTTCTTAATCTCTAACCAGAGAAGTGTCTCTGATAGAACAAGGTTAGGCTTTGGGGAATCTACCTCAGAGTCATGTATGGAAAAAGCAAAGGAAACTAGCACTAGTAATGCTTCAGGTTTTAGTAGAGGCATTATATTTGTGAAATCCTCACAAAAGAATGAGCCTGTGAAACCCTGCCCAGCTGATTCAATTCATATTCCCAGGAGTAAGGGATCTCATGTTGGTCTAGATTTCAGAAAAGAGAAGAGTAATCTAGCTACTACTCATCAACCTCGAAGGATCGTAGAGTCCAATAAAATTAACTCTACGAACCAACCAGGAAGATACAATAGAAGTAAGATACAGTCCTCACAAATAATGAAACAAGAGAACACATGGAAAAGGGAATATCAGCCTAGCAGGAGGATGACCAATAACCCACAAAAGTCTAAATGGAGGAAGAACTTTCACACACACACAAACATGCATCATATCAAATGTTTTGTGTGCTATAGAGTTGGACACTAGGCTGCAAAGTTTCATTATAATTCCATGCATGTGATACCCAAAATTAAGCAGATTTAGGTCCCCAAGGGTACTAACATAGTAGGACCCATTAAAGTATGGGTACCAAAATGAAGGTTTAATGTTACCTCAGGAAAAGAGCTCCACAAACACAACCTAATATCTGGATAGTGGATGTTCAAGACACATGATTGAGAACAAAGCCCTTCTGTCTAACTACATAGAGAAGGAGGGTCCCTCGGTCATCTTTGGAGATAATGGCTCTGGCAAGATAAGAGGCTATGGCTCAGCTAGAAATGGTGTGGTATCCTTCAACAAAGTGGCCTATGTGGAAGGACAACAACATAATCTTCTAAGCATTAGCCAACTCTGCGACAAGGGTCATCAAGTAACATTTCTCAACAATCAATGTTATGTCCGAGACCTGAAGACATCTGCAGTGAAGCTAACCTGAACAAGAGAAGGAAATGTCTACACAGTAAATCTTGGAAAACTGTGCTCAGACGAGACAATATAAGCTCGCTAAAGCATCCAAGAAATGAGTCAAGCTATGGCATCAAGACCGTGGTCATCTCAACTTTAAAAGCATGTCCAAATTAGCTACAAAAGATCTAGTTGCAGGCCTACCCAAGTTCAACTTCATTAAAGAAAGGCCGTGCAATGCCTGTCAACTTGAAAAAATGCATCGTATATATTCAAGAGCAAAACTGTCAATTCAATTGACAAGCCTTTGCAGCTGCTACATATGGATCTTTTTGGGCCAATTCCAACAACGAGCCTTGGAGGAAAGATATACTCTCTGGTCATAGTCAATGACTTCATCAAATTTACATGGGTGTTCTTTCTAACCTCAAAAGATGAGACAAGTTCCCAGCTGATCAAAATGTTCAAGCTTGTGATGAACGAGAAAGGAAAGAAAATCAAGGCTATAAAGAGTGATCATGGTAGAGAATTTTACTTCTCAGAAATGGACCAATTCTGTACAGACAATGGCATCAGTCACAACTTCTCAGCTCCACGAACTCCTCAATAAAATGGAGTTGCTGAGAGAAAAAACATGACATTAATAGAGGCTGGAAGGACTCTACTAGCAAAGAAATTTCATCTCGCTCGAAAGTACTTTCAAGGTAGCAATCAAGACTGCATGTTATACTCAGAACAGATCACTCATACACTCTACGATTAAGAAGACTCCCTATAAACTGTAGAAAGGAAGAAAACCTAGTGTCAGCTACTTTCATGTCTTCAGCTATGCATGCTACATTCTCAACAATGGAAATCAATACTTGACAAAGTTTTAACCAAAATCAGACGAATGAATCTTTCTTGGATATGCCATAGACAGTAAGGCCTACAGATTGTTTAACAAGAAGACACTGAGTGTTGAAGTCTCGATTCACATCATCTTTGATGAAATAGACTTAGACAAAACAATGCCTTAAGACACTACAACTAATAGTTCAGACACTACGACTAATAGTTCAGACACTACGAACGAGGTTGTCGAGCTCAATACTAAGATCGTAGTACCAGATAGTGAAATCGTTAAGTAGGGGAATGAGATCGTAGAGAGGCCTATGCCAGACAACGAGCCTCCACATCAAGAATAAGAAATAGATCTTGAAGATCTAAGACAATGAGGAATAAGAACTGATGTCCCAACAGGAAGCAGATGGGCAAGAGATCACACTCAAGACCTAATCATTGGAGATCCGAATGTAAGAGTCAAAATAAGAGCTGCTACTCAAAATGAATGTTTATATCTAAGCTTCCTATCTAAAATGGAACCGAAGAAGATAGAGGATGCTATGGAAGACTTCAGCTGGATAGAGGCCATGCAGGAAGACCTTAATCAGTTCGAGAGAAGCAAAGTATGGAGATTGGTTCCAAGACCAAAGAACCATCCTTTAATTGGAACTAAGTGGGTCTTCAGAAATAAGATGGATGAAGATGGCGTGATATCCAGGAATAAGGCTAGACTAGTGGCCAAAGGTTACTCTCAGGAATAAAGCATTAACTAGGATGAGACATTTGCACCTGTTGCCAGACTAGAAGCCATAAGAATATTTCTTGCCTTTGCTACTCACATGAAATTCAAAGTCTTCCAGATGGATGTCAAAAGTGCATTCTTGAATGGTGAACTTCAAGAAGAAGTCTATGTAGAGCAACCTCCAGGTTTCATCAATCCACCCCTTTCTAATTATGTCTTTAGATTAGACAAAGCCTTATATAGTTTCAAACCAGCACCTAGAGCATGGTATGAAACACTTACTAACTTTCTTATTGAAAATGGATTCACTAGAGGTAGAGTAGATACCACACCATTTCTTAGAAAACATAAAGATTAGGTTCTATTAGTTCAAATTTATGTTGATTATAATATCTTTGGTTCTACTGATGAAAAGTTATGCAAAAGATTCTCCAAGCTTATGTAGAGCAAGTTCGAAATGAGCACGATGGGTGAGCTGAACTTCTTCCTTAGACTGCAAGTAAAGCAGACAGATGAAGGAATTTTCATAAACCAAGCGAAGTACATTAAAGACTTACTTAAGAAGTATGGCATGGAATCAACCTCTCCTATGAAAACCCCAATTGCTCCTGCAACCAAGCTTGACAAAGATGAAAAAGGTAAAAGTATTGATATAACTTAATAGAGGGGTATAATAGGCTCTTTTTTACATCTTACTACCAGTATACCAGATATAATGTTTACGACATGCATTTGTGCTAGATTTCAGGCTAATCCTAAAGAATCACATCTAACTGCTGTAAAGAGGATTTTCAGGTATCTCAAGGGTACACCTCACTTGGGACTTTGGTATCCCAAGGAGTCCTCATTTGAACTAAAAGGATTCACAGATGTTGATTTTGTAGGATGCAAAATAGATAGAAAAAGTACTAGTGGCACCTGTCAATTGCTAGGTAACAGACTTGTGTCCTGGTTTAGCAAGAAGCAAAATTCAAGATTCACTTCAACCGCAGGTTTAATACATTGTTTGTTGGCGGTTGTTGTTGTTTCAGATTTTATGGATGAAAAATCAACTAGTAGATTATGGGTTTGAATTTAAATCCATACCTATCCACTATGATAACACTAGTGCAATTGCTATAACTCATAATCATGTCGTGCATTCTAGGACTAAGCATATAGAAATAAGGTATCCTTTCATTAGGGATCATGTGCAAAATAGAACTATTTCTTTACAATATATCCCTACTGAAAATCAACTTGCTGATGTTTTTACAAAACCTCTAGATGAATCCAGATTTTACAAGTTAATAAGTGAGCTAAGCATGCTTAACTTACAACCATGAAAAATATGCTCTAGTATGTGCTAACCATACAAGTTTAAAGGCTATGTTCGAAATCATAAACATGATCAAAGGAAGTCCACAATCATAGAACCAAAGTGTCATAAAATGATAACGATCGCAGTGAAGACTTAATGATCGTAGTGCAAACTCAACGATAGCAGAGCTACATCAACAAAACCAAAGAAGCACCCTATGATGATCAAGCATAAAACAAAGCAATCTCTCTGATAAGTACCTCAAGGACAAACCTAACCCTTGATTCAATGAATGAGGTTGGCCCTTCCTGAGCTACCTTAAACTAAGAAGAATGCTAAGTCAAAAAGTTCATCATAAAGACTTGATCAGACTCTACGATTGCTAGTCAAACTCAACGATCGTAGTTTAGACTCTATGTTTATAGCTCAGACACAACGATTGCTATACAGACTCAATGATGGTAGAATAGACTCGACAATTCCAAGGACCATCTCAACGATCGTAGTCCTACTGAAGAATACATTAGCTCAGAAGGAGTTAAGGGCAATTCAGTACAATCCTTCTCTGTCAAATTCGCAAGAGCCAAGCAAAATTCGACACATGTCCCTCTAAGAAAAATGGAGAGAGGGTAGTTACAAGTACAAATTAAAATCGTCTTTTTGAAATCTGAAGTTCAAAAGATCATCTCTCTCTCTTCCTCTCTCAAGCAGAAACCCTAAATCAATAGAAAGCTTAGTCAGTCTCACTTTCTGCAAGAAAATCAATGGCAGCTTCCAGTTTTATCTCTGGCTACAGACTCTACTTTGACGAGTTCAAAACAGCTGAACCGAAATTTCACAAGACTTTGTCGCTGCTGAAGAAAGCGGGTCTCGAAGAAGCTTTGGGTACAGACACATTGATCTATCCGAATCTGGTAAAAGAATTCTACAACAATGGTGTATTTGAAAATAACACCATCTCTGCGAAAGTCAGGAATATGGAAATCAGACTAAAGGCTGGGGACATCAATTTAGCCCTAGGTCTCAAACCTGAAGGGTATCCGTCCATAGATGGCATAGACTTCCATAAGGGACTCAAAAAGATGCATCAAAAGAAATCACCCTCTGTCAAAGGATACAAGAAGAAGGAGTTTCCATAGAGGTATGAATTTCTAGCTGATATTATTGAAAAATGAATATGTTGCAAGAGCTCAGGTCATGACTCTATGAATGAGGTGAAACTCAAGTTCATGATTGCCATATGTTATGGAATATAACTTAACTATGGGGCTCTATTACTTGAAGGGATTGGGAAGTGGTTAATCAGCTCAAAGAAGATGAAGAGCTCTCAGAAGATACTTTATGGGTGATTTATAAGCATTATCCTACAGGATACTCTTGGTTACTTAATCGAGGACGATGAAGGAGAAGCCATCAATCAAAATCATTGAATGACCCAACAACTATTTGAGAACTAGAAAAGGAATCCAGCTGAAAATGTGCAGATGATGTCTGAATCCAACGGTAGAACTGGTGAGATACAGGAATCAGGAGTGCCGAGAAATATGTTAGTTGTCAGAGAAGCTGGAGAAGAAGAAGAAGAAGCAAACAAAGAAGTACCAATTGCTTTAGTCAGAAAAAGTAAAGGGAAAAGAAAACTGAAAGCCTGAGCTATAGAAAAGCCTCAAGGATCCACTACTGATAAGCCTGTAGAGTTCTCTGAAATTGAGACTCTAAGGATCCTAAGAAGGAAGGAATAGCAAGCTGAGGCAGAAGAAGATAAAGCAACCATATCTCAGCTGCTGAAGAAGAAAAAAATCAGCCACAAGACCAAAAGGCCATCAATCTCTTCGATCGTAGAGTCTCTTCTGATTGTAGAGACTAGACCAAACAAGGAAGTAACTGTATCAAATATTTTGGCTGATCTGAAGGACAAAACTAAAGAAATTCCTAAGGCTGTGGCCCAGCCTAGAAAGCCAAAAAGAAAACTGGTCAAGAAATATATTCTTGTCAATGAAGAAGTGTAAGACCACAACTTTTATGAATAAAGATGATTTTTCTATAATTATCATTTTTGAATATTATGGAATGATTTTGATATAATGTTATAGTTGTGGGTAGTATTTATAAATTTTGCAAAGTATGCAAGTTGTTATATTATATTCGATTGGTCGAGGAATATTTGTTTTAGCAGGGAATATTCATACAATGGCGCAATCATTGGTGGACCCCACAACAGAATTATTGTCGGAATGAGAAAATGAAAAAAATATTTTTATGAAAATAGCAGTTAATACTGTTGAATTACTCGGTAGTAAAAGTACAATAATACGCGTGGTTGCATAGTAGCACATGGTATTGATTGTTGATACTTACGTGAGAAGTCACTCAGTTATACTCAATTATTGCTACAGTAATTGTTGCATCATATCTCTCATATTATTGATTCGATTATTGTCACAATATCATCTGCATTATATGATATATTATTAAATCAATAATTGAGATGACAAAGTTATTCATATTATTAAATTGCAATATTTACAATGTCTAGAAGTTACAAGGAGAGGGTTGGTCACCTAATCAATGCCGCAAATAGGAGAAACTTATCGAAAGCCCTCTTTCCGGAACGACCTAGTTGTTAAATATTGTGAGTTATGATATTAATAATGAATAAGTTCGTGTTGATTAAAGATGAATTTGATAGTTCCATTATGTTGGGATTATTGGTGTTAGTTGAAATCGACATCTATTATGACGATAATTGATGTTAGGGGGTTATATTGATAAATTGGGTAATTTATCGGATAAATGAGCAATTAATTGCTACTAATTCACATGCTTATATAACTATTTGTTTACATGTGTGTACTATTGAGTCACATTCACTTACTATCAGAGGAGTTGGTGCAAGATTGATAATACTTGCATGACTAAGTTAAAAAGGGAGGTATAGATGGAGGTACTACACTGTATTTCGTATTTTCACATGATTATAACTATTGATTCACATGATTGAACTATTGATTCACATTATTTACTATTAGGGGATGTGGTGCAAGTTTGATAATACTTGCAGGACTAAATTAAAAATGAAAAAAAAGTTGGTGGTATTGTACTGTAATTTTTCGAGCCCTAAAACGTGCAATTATCAAAACTATAGTTTTCTATAAATAGAAGCTCATTCTTCCTTCATTTCTCACCAATTCAGAAAAGATATAGAGCAATTATTATAGAGCGAAACTGTAGAGAGAATTCTTCTTCTATAATCTTGAGCGTATTTCTTTAGCGTTTAAGAAAGCTTTGAGCGTAGTGCAAGTTTCTTCAAGTATAATCCCGCCCTACCGTCGGAGTACTCTTCTTTATAAGGTAAGGGGTATTATTCCTTTTGTATTCATGAAGAGAACTTCTGTTATTCCATTCTTTATTATTCTGTTGGGATAACCTGTATACGCAGACTACCCTATACTTGGTGAAATTCTTCTGTTATTCCATACTTTATTATTCTGTTGGAATATCCTGTCTGTGCTTTTGACGCCGGACCTAGTTCCGTCTTTATTATTCTGTTGGAATATCCTATCTGTGCATTTTACGCCGGACCTGGTTTCATCTTTATTATTCTATTGGAATATCCTGTTTGTGCATTTTACGCCGAACCTGGTTCCGTCTTTATTATTCTGTTGGAATATCCTATCTGTGCATTTTACGCCTGCACACGGTTCCGCCTTTTTATTATTTCATTGAATATCCTTTCTATGCGCTTTTACGCCGCACGGGTTCCGTTATTTATTATTCTACTGGAATAACCTGTCTATGCGAAGTACCGTATGCATGGTGATTTCTTTTGTTATTCCATTCTTTATTATACTCAGTTGGTTAAAGTTTTAACTTCTATACTCCATGAAATTAGTGGAATATCCTTGATATTTGCGCTTCATCCAGTATCTTTCAAGGAAATATTCTTCTGAGCATTCTTAAATTTTACTCTACAAAGAAGTATCATGTTGACAATTTAGACGTTATTAGTTCCTGAATAAAATAATTCTTGAACTTATTTTATTGAATTCTTATATCATTGTCATCATCCTCATGTGTATATTTTTTGAAAGTTATCTGTGGCCTGTAGTGCATGGATGGACTTGGTATGATTATGACCAGGGATTATTCGGTGTAATCATGACCGTAATGTTACAAATGATGTGGTAAAAGTCCTCATTGGCTCGTATAGCATTGATGGACAGTTGTTGGCATGATCATGACCATTGATGAATACACGAATATCCTTGGCCATAGTGCATGGATAATTTGTATTCGTGACCCTAATGAATATCCTTGGCCGTAGTGCAGGGATGATGTGGATTATTTATTAAGCTGAGTCTCAGTGATAAAAAGTGATGAAAAACCTTTTTAAATAATAAAAGATAGTAGATTTTATTCTCTACTTGACTCTTTTAATGGATTGCTTGTTTCGCTGCAGTTAAACTTGATGTCTATTGTATTTTATCAGTTTAACATTGTTGAAGGCTAATGATAATTTATCCTGCATTATCTTAGTCATAATATTTTTTTACTGGGCTAGTTGAGCTCACCCTTTCTTTCATTATTCTCTTCAGGAAATGAGAATATAGTTGGGACAAGTCGGGGAACGGAGTGATGGCCCAGATGATAGTATTAGTAGTCCTCACTATTCTGTGATATAGTGTGATAATAAATTTATTGAGGACTTATTTTGAGTTTGTATACTGTCTATAAGACAATGATTGTATTAAAACTCACATCTCATGTTGTATATTTAAGTTTGTATTTGAATTTTGTACCATGTATTTGACGACTCAGAATAGGTGATGTATACCTATTTTGAGGGCGTCACAGTTGGCACCAAAGCTTAGGGATATGATCCCTGGCTACGATGTGAGACAAGAACTAGGAGGGGAGAGACGGGGAATTCCTTCGCTAGTATAATCTACCTAAGTTTATTTAGTATTTAATTGGTCAGTCAGAGTATAGGGATAATATGTGATATGTTAATTAACCCTTGTTTTGTGGCAGTATTTGAAAATGGCATCCGCGAATGTTGAAAACATCAATGGAGCACATGAGACCGTTGAGTCTCCACAGATCAATAACCAGGAAAATGTGCATCAGGAAGGCGACAATCCTCATGCAAACAACAACACTAACCAAATGATGAACGATGGAATGTTCTGAGGCTTCATGCAATTCATGCAACATCAGGCGAGAGCGGCTCCTGTCCGAAATGCAGGTGGAAACACTAGCAACTCTCGAATGATCACCGCTAAACAGTTCAAGGAGCTGGGACCACCTGAGTTTTTTGGAGAGCCAAAGCCACTTAAGGCGGAGACATGGGTAAAGAAAATAAACATGATATTTGATGTCTTGGGATGCTCCGAGGAGCAAAAGGTTCCCTTTGCCACCTTCATGTTGCAGGCAGAGGCAGATTACTGGTGGGAATCTGTAAAGCGTACTCAACCTGCCGCACTAAAGATGTCTTGGGAGAAGTTCCAAGAACTGTTCAATGACAAGTACTTTCCCGAAAGTATTTGTCACATGAAAGAGGTAAAGTTCATTAAACTGGAACAAAATAACATGACCGTGTCGCAGTACGAAGCCAAGTTTGCCGAGCTGTCCCGGTTTGCGTCCCATTTGGTTGATAATGAGGAGAGAATGACACGAATGTTTCTAAGAGGTTTGAAACCCGAGATACGTCAATATCTTATCTCTCATAAACTGTGTTTGTATTCAGGATGTTGTTAATAGGGCTCGATTATTGGAGTGCGATAATGAGTCAACCCAACCAAAAAGAGAGCGGTGCAAGCAAAATGATAATACCAAAGAAAAGCACCATCAAGCAAAGGACAATAAGCGTGGAGGGAATCAACATGCCAGAAATGGTAACCACTTCGGTGGTAATCATGGCCAAAATAATAAGAATGGACATTTCAAGAAGAGGAGATTCGATAATGATGGAAAGACGTCAGCATCAGCACCTGTCATTAAGGAAGGAGAACGACCACCCATCATATGCTTCAAATGTGGAGGGGAGGGACACATCAGTCCAAATTGCGTGATGCCCTCCAAAGCATGTTACAATTGTTGAAGAGAAGGTCACCTGGCGTGATTTTGTCATGCACCGAAGACAAGTCCAGCTGGGATGGAGGAATCAAAGGCCGTCCCAGACAAGAAAAAACCAGTAGTTCAAGGGAGAGCGTTTGTCGTGACCTCCCAGAAAGCAAGGAACTCGAACGAGGTCATCACGGGTAAGCTTATCATAAACTCTAGCGAAGTATATAACTTATTTGATACTGGTTCTACCCATTCTTTTATTTCTCCTCCTTGCGCTCAACGTTTAAATTTGACTCCGGAGAAATTGGATTTTGACTTATCTGTTGAAACTCCATTGGGAGAAACCTTCATTACATCCACTGTTTATAAGTCTTGTTTAGTTCAAATCCGTACCCTCACATTACCTGTCGATCTTATTTCATTGAAAATACTTGCATTTGACGTAATTCTAGGGATTGATTGGTTAACTACTCATCATGCCAAAATTGATTATTTTCGTAAGGTTGTTATCTTTCATATTCCTAACCAACCTATTATGCGAATTCAAGCAACCAAACCATTAAAATCAATCACTGTCATCTCAAGCCATAAAGCTATTCGTTTATTGAAAAATAGATGTCAAGCTTTCTTAGCTCATGTCACGGATCTAAACAAAAATACGTCAGTTTTGAATGATATTTCTATTGTTAATGAATTTCCAGACGTATTCCCTGAAGAACTTCCGAGCCTACCCCCAGAGCGTGAAATTGAATTTTGTATCGACCTTGAACCCGGTACAAAACCTATTACCAAAGCCCCATATCGAATGGCTCCTATTGAACTTCAGGAGTTAAAGACCCAATTGCAGGAATTATTAGACATCGGTTTCATTCATCCTAGTACTTCTCCTTGGGGTGCTCCTGTTCTACTTGTGAAAAAGAAAGACGGGAGTATGAAACTTTGTATTGATTATCGGGAGTTGAACCATGTCACCATCAAAAATAGGTACCCATTTCCAGTATTAACGACCTGTTTGACCAGTTGCAAGGCGCCAAATTCTTTTCAAAGATTGATCTTCGTTTTGGATATCACCAATTGAGGATTAGAACCGATGACATTCCAAATATGGCTTTTAAAACTCGGTACGGGCATTATGAATTCCTAGTCATGTCTTTTGGATTAACTAATTCTCCTGCTGCCTTCATGGATATGATGAACTGAGAATTCAAGGAATTTTTGGATCACTTTGTGGTTGTCTTTATTGATGACATCCTTATTTATTCCAAAATCCGTGAAGATCGTGAGCAACACTTGAGGCTGATACTCTAAAAGCTTCGTGGATATAAGCTTTATGCCGAGTTGAAGAAATGCGAGTTCTAGTTTGAGGAAGTAGCATTCCTTGGGCACGTAGAATCAGGTCATGGAATATCTGTTGACCCAGCAAAGATTGAAGCTATTCAAAGCTGGGAGCAACCCAAATCAGTGACCGAAGTACGTAGCTTTCTCAGCTTAGCTGGTTATTATTGGAGATTCGTGGAAGGATTTTCTCGAATCGCTACTCCATTAACTCAGCTGACTTGGAAAGATACAAAATTTGGTTGGAGCGAAGAATGTGAGAAGAGTTTTCAAGAGCTCAAGAGGAGACTTATTTCAGCACCTGTTCTGACAATACCATCTGGCTCAGAGGGATTTGTCATCTATAATCATGCTTCGGGAAAAGGGTTGGGTTATGTTCTCATGCAACATGGGAAGGTCATAGCCTATGCCTCGCGTAAACTCAAAGAATATGAGAGGAATTATCCTACTCATGATCTAGAGTTGGCAGCAGTCGTTTTTGCACTAAAGATTTGGAGGAATTACTTGTATGGGGAGAAAGTGGAGATCTTTACGGATCATAAAAGCCTCAAATATTTCTTCACTCAAAAGGAACTCAATATGCAACAACGATGTTGGCTTGAACTGTTGAAAGATTATGATCATACCATCCAATACCATCACGGAAAAGTGAACGTGGTAGCTGACGCATTAAGTAGAAGATCATATGCGGGTACGAGTGCTATATTGTCAACTCAAAGGCCCATTTTGTGCGACTTGCAAAGGATGGAGATAGAGATAAAGACTCCAGGGACCCACGTGATGATGGCGAATATACGAGTAGAACCGACTTTAATCGATAAAGTTAAAGCTGCTCAAGCTACAGACCTGGAGCTGATGCATATGAGGAAGAAAGTGCAAAAAGGTGCTATGCCGGAAGCTAGAATTGATGAAGAAGGAATACTTCGAGTTAACTCCGGACTTTGTGTTCCTAACGACCCTGATTTAAAGTATAAAATCATGATGGAGGCGCACAACACACCGTTTGCAATCCATCATGGGAATACCAAAATGTATCATGATCTTCGACATACATTTTGGTGGGGCAATATGAAGAGGGAGATAGCGCTGTTTATCTCAAGGTGTTTAACTTGTCAACGAGTCAAGGCGGAGCATCAAGTACCAAAAGGTCCATTGCAACCACTTGAAATTCCAGAATGGAAGTGGGAGTACATTACCATGGATTTCATTACTGGTCTTCCCAAGGTTTCTCAAGGCATTGATGCAATTTGGATCATTGTTGATAGATTAACCAAGTCTGCTCATTTCTTACCTATACGAAAAACTTATACACTTGAACGTCTTGCTAGTATGTACATAAATGAGGTTGTAAGATTGCATGGTATGCCAGTATCCATAGTTTCTGATCGAGACCCAAGATTCACTTCACTATTTTGGGTTAGTTTGCAAAAAGCTATGGGCACGAATTTACGATTTAGTTCGGCGTATCATCCTCAGACGGACGGACAATCAGAGAGGACTATTCAAACTCTTGAAGATTTATTAAGACTCTGTGTCCTTGACTATAAGGGAAGTTGGGACAAGTTCTTACCATTGGTGGAGTTTTCCTACAACAACAATTATCAAGCAAGTATTGGCATGGCTCCATTCGAAGCGTTGTATAGAAAAAAGTGTCGTTCTCCAGTATGATGGGATGAGGTGGGTGAAGCAACATTGTTGGGACCAGAGTTGGTACGTATGACTATGAAAAAGATTCAAACGATCCGGCAACGTATAAAAACCTCACAAGATCCACAAAAGAGTTATGCTGATCTTCATCGAAAAGACGTGGAATTTGATGTTGGAGATCATGTGTTGTTACGTGTTGCTCCATGGAAAGGAGTTACGAGATTTGGAAAGAGAGGAAAGCTAAATCATCGATTAATTGGCCCATTTTTAATCCTCAATCGAGTAGGGACTGTAGCCTATAGACTCGTTTTACCGCCAAGTATGTCTCGTATTCATAACGTTTTTCATATATCCATGTTACGTAAATATGTGGAAGACCCGAACCACGTTAATGAGTTAGAACCAGATGAAATAGCAGAAGATTTAACATATGAAGAGGTTCCTGTTCAAATCTTGGATAAGAAGGAACATATTCTACGCTCCAAGGTTATACCTCAAGTCAAAGTTTTGTGGAGAAACCACGATGTTGAGGAAATGACCTGGGAGTTAGAATTTGAAATGAAATCAAGGTATCCTTACTCTCTTCGACATACCGTGTGGTCGTACCTAATTTCGAGGGCAAAATTTCATAAGAAGGGGAGGTTGTAAGACCCCAACTTTTATGAATAAAGATGATTTTTCTATAATTATCATTTTAGAATATTATGGAATGATTTTGTTATAATGTTATAGTTGTGGGTAGTATTTATAAATTTTACAAAGTATGCAAGTTGTTATATTATATTCGATTGGTTGGGGAATATTCGTTTTACCAGGGAATATTCGTACAACGGCGCAATAATTGGTGGACACCCACAACAGAATTATTGTCGGATTGAGAAAACGATAAAATATTTTTATGAAAATAACGACGGAAGTTTTACCATTAATACTATTGAACTACTCGGTAGTAAAAGTACAATAATATGTGTGGTTGCATAGTAGCACACGGTATTGATTATTGATGCTTACGTGAGAAGTCACTCAGTTATACTCAATTATTGTTACATTAATTGTTGCATCATATCTCTCATATTATTGATTCGATTATTGTTACAGTATCATCTGCATTATATGATATATTATTAAATCAATAATTGAAACCACAAAGTTATTCATATTATTAAATTGCAATATTTACAATGTCTAGAAGTTCTGCCAATGAGAGGTTTGGTCACCTAATTGCGCGCCAATAGGGAGAAATCCTTATTCGAAAGCCCCCTCTTTCTTGGGAACGACCTGGTTGTTATATATTGTGAGTTATGATATTAATAATGAATAAGTTCATGTGGATTAAAGATGAATTTGATAGTTCCATTATGTTGGGATTATTGGTGTTAGTTGAAATCGACATCTATTCTGATGATAATTGATGTTTGGGGGTTATATTGATAAATTGGGTAATTTATCGAATAAATAAGATATTAATTGCTACTAATTCACATGCTTATATAAATATTTGTTCACATGTGTGTACTATTGAGTCACATTCACTTACTATTAGGGGAGTTAGTGCAAGATTGATAATACTTGCATGACTAAGTTAAAAAGGGAGGTATAGATGGAGGTACTACACTGTATTTTGTATTTTTACATGATTATAACTATTGATTCACATTATTTACTATTAGGGGAGGTGGTGCAAGTTTGATAATACTTGCAGGAGTACATTAAAAATGAAAAATAAGTTGGAGGTATTGTACTGTAATTTTTCGAGCCCCAAAACGTGCAATTATCGAAACTATATTTTTTTATAAATAGAAGATCATTCTTCCTTCATTTCTCACCAATTTACAAAAGTTATAGTGCAATTATTATAGAGAGAAACTGTAGAGAGAATTCTTCTTCTATAATCTTGAGCGTATTTCTTTAGCGTTTAAGAAAGCTTTGAGCGTAGTGCAAGTTTCTTCAAGTATATCCACGCCCTCCCGTCGGAGTACTCTTCTTTATAAGGTAAGGGGTATTATTCCTTTTGTATTCATGAAGAGAACTTCTATTTTTCCATTCTTTATTATTCTGTTGGAATAACCTGTATACGCGGACTACCCTATACTTGGTGAAATTCTTCTGTTATTCCATTCTTTATTATTTTCTTGGAATATCCTGTCTGTGCGTTTTAAGCCGGACCTAGTTCCATCTTTATTATTCTGTTGGAATATCCTATCTGTGCATTTTACGCCGATTCGGTTCCGTCTTTTTCATTCTGTTGAATATCACATGCTCATGCGTTTTTTACGGGACTGGTTCCGCTCTTTATTATTCTCGTTGGAATATCTTGTTCATGCATTTTACGCTTGCACTCGGGTTACATCTTTATTATTCTCTTTGGAATATCCGTGCTCATGCATTTTACGCCGGACATGGTTCCGTTATTTATTATTCTATTGGAATAACATGTCTATGCGAAGTACCGTATGCATGGTGATTTCTTTTGTTATTTCATTCTTTATTATACTCAGTTGGTTAAAGTTTTGACTTCTATACTCCATGAAATTAGTGGAATATCCTTGATATTTGCGCTTCATCCAGTATCTTTCATGGAAATATTCTTTTGAGCATTCTTAAATTTTACTCTACAAAGAAGTATCATGTTGACAATTTAGACGTTATTAGTTCCTGATAAAATAATTCTTGAACTTATTTTATTAAATTCTTATATCATTGTCATCATCCTCATGTTTATATTTTTTGAAAGTCATCTGTGGCCTGGAGTGCATGGATGGACTTGGTATGATTATGAACAGTGATTATTCGGTGTAATCATGACCGTAATGTTACAAATGATGTGGTAAAAGTCCTCATTGGCCCGTAGTGCATTGATGGACAGTTGTTGGCATGATCATGACCATTGATGAGTACACGAATATCCTTGGTCGTAGTGCATGGATAATTTGTGGTCATGACCCTAATGAATATCCTTGGCCGTAGTGCAGGGATGATATGAATTATTTATTAAGCCGAGTCTCAGTGATAAAAAGTGATGAAAAGCCTTTTTAAATCATAAAAGATAGTAGATTTTATTCTCTACTTGACTCTTTTAATGGATTGCTTGTTCCGCTGTAGTTAAACTTGATGTCTATTGTATTTTATCAGTTTAACATTGTTGAAGGCTAATGATAATTTATCATGCATTAACTTAGTCATAATATTTCTTACTGGGCTAGTTGAGCTCAACCTTTCTTTCACTGTTCTCTTCAGGAAATGAGAATATAGCTGGGACAAGTCGGGGAACGGATTGACGATCCAGATGATAGTATTAGTAGTCCTCATTATTCTATGATATAGTGTGATAATAAATGTATTGAGGACTTATTTTGAGTTTGTATACTGTCTAGAAGACAATGATTGTATTAAAACTCACAGCTCATGTTGTATATTTAAGTTTGTATTTGAATTTTGTACCATGTATTTGAAGACTCAGAATAGGTGATGTATACCTATTTTGGGGGCGTCACAAGAAGTGTTAAATAAGGAAGACAAAGAATTGGGTGCTAAAAAGGAACCAGCAAATGAAAGCCAAGAAATCATAGCTCCTGCTGAGGGGGGAGATGCCTGAAGATCCCATGCTAGAAAATTCTCTAGTTGAGGGGGAGCTATTGGCCTTACAAAAAGATGATCAAGCTGAGGGGGAGGATCATGACACCTCCAAGGCAGAAAAAAAAAACTTCTGCAGAAAATGATGAAGAACCAGTGCAAGAACATCATGAGGTCATTGACGTAATTGAATCCTCCAGTGATAACAGAGAAGAAGATGAAGGTGATGAGGTCGAGATCATAGCTATAGGCATTGATCTCTTATGATGTAATGGGCACATAAGAGCCAACTATGAGCAACTATTTGCATATCTACCCATGATGCCTTTCCACCAAGCTCAAATTTTGAACTCTTGGGATCACATGTTCTAGAGCTTCAAAGAGTATCCGGCCATCTCAGTGCTTGCTAATGGATTTCTAGGAAGATTCAACTTTGCCAAGAAGTTACTCACAAACAAATCTTCCTTAAAGAATGAATCTGAGGTACTTTTTATCCTAATTCTATTCAGATTCAATCACTTGCCATCATCTTCATTTAATCAGTTTTATGAATTCCCACGATGGTTGGAAGTAATTTTTCATCCACTAAACCAATTTCCAGTTGCAGAATCCCAAAATTTTGTAACTAAGGAACCAAATAAGATCAACTTCATAATGCTCCCACATCCTATCAACTCTACAATCACTGACTCTAACCCCATTGTAGAGTCTCCACCTCAAATCGTAGAGTCACCAAACTTTAACATCCAAACCCAGGCCCCTCCATCAGATATTCCCTCTTCATCTAGTAATGAATGCTTCAATCTTGACCTTGTCGTCTACTCATTGCAAGATAAATTCAAAAGCTCATCTCCTCCCTCCTCAAAATTTCCCCAACTGTATGAAATTCTTTCACAGTTATCCACAAAGGCTGATCTGTCAGCAATGTCTGTGAAAGTGGTTAAGGAACTCGATGAGAGTCTTGAGGATCACACTGCACTTATTCAGCTGAGGTTAACATCCATGATCAGTGCTGCCAATAATCTACCAAGCTCCCTAAGCTCTGAGCTCTCTAAAATGCTCAAAGAGATCATCAAAAAAATGCTTCAAAGCATAAAAGACATGGATGATATTCACTTTCTCGCAGCTAAAAGGCATCGGGATGCTGTCTTGATCTTATAGAAAACTCAAGAATCTCAAAACAATCTAATGATACAGAGCATCAAAAGTCTTCAAACTGCAGTCGAAGAATTTCAAGACTTCTCTATGGGTTAAATGCAGCAGACTGAAACTGTCCTGAACATTCTTCAACGACGTGAAACTCGTTCTTATGCTTTGATCCAAGAAAATTGCGAGGACATTGCTTAAACTCAGAGTTAACTCAACGAGCTTGTCCAAGGAGTCATTCGCCTCTTCGAAGACATTCGAACCCTTGATGCTGACATAAAGGGGGAGAATAAAGGGAAAGGAGATCAGGGAGGCAAAGCCAAAGGCAAAGGCAGAGGTCAATTCCAACCTTAATCCTCAAGGAATCCTCCTGTAAGGTAAATCCACTAGCAGACTCCACGATCCATCCATCAGACTTAACGATCTGATCAGCAGGAAGTTTTAATGGCTCAACCTTCAAGGAGTCTAGGGCCAACTACCAACTCTCATGAGGTGACAACAACAGGCCTAAGAATGCCAATTGGAGATTCAGCATTCATGAATAGGAATGATCACAATCCAAGACTAAGCCCAAGTGAGCTGGAAGATCTAGCCAGGAGAGACGAAGCAAGCAGAAAAAAGGAGAGCTGATGAATATGCAAATCCTCCAAGAAGCAAAAGGCCGAAGAAATAGAGATAAGTTGAATTTCAGTTCTTATTGATGTAGTCAAACTTAAATGTAATATCTATCTTCATACATCAATAAATTCATACTTATTCTCAAGAAATTTTAGGTGTTCAATGAAATACTAAGTCATATTTACTTTGCTGCAACTGCATATAGAATTTGAATAATCATGACAATAAATCTCCTTGGTTATGTCAACATCAAATAGGGGGAGATTGTTGGAAGAATGCATATTTTGATTTGATATTTAAAGTAAATACTCATGATTATATGTTAAGCCCTTCAAGGAATATATGTACAAGGGCTTAGTGGTAGATCAAATTTGTTAGGTTGATCTGTTTTTTGAACGTTCATCATTATATAAATGAATGTATAGATAAAGATATCAAAGATGTTAGGTTGATTAATGACTTAAAAAGTATAGATAGGCTTCAACTAGAATCGTAGTCTATCAAGCTAATCAACAGATTGCAGAAGCTAAGGCAGGATCGTAGAGCTTAGCAGATCGTAGTGTATCTGCCTTGAAGGACATCTTCAGAAATCGTAGAGTGGTCCAGACGTTTGCCGAAGCTAACTCAGAGATCGTAGTGTGCTTTCAGAAACGTAGAGTCTGCAAGACGAGCAAGTAAAGATCGTAGTGTGCAAATCCTTGAAAGGAATCCTAGTGTTCTATTCAGATCAAGCACAAATATGACAAGACACCATGATATGAATTGTAAAGTATCATCTATCTTGTGTCAGAAGCATCGAGATATATCTTCTATTTGGAGATAAATTCCAACAAATGATGAATGGGTTTCAAACGATGAAGCACTCACCAGTCCCAACGGTACAAAAGATATCCTTAGTATTAATCCAGAGGAACATATTCAAGAAGCTAAGAAAAGGACCATTGGGCAGAGGAAAAACAACTTTTCAGGTGTTAGGTGAGAAAGCAGTCTGATGTTTCAGTGGGCCAGAGTGAAATTCAGAAGATGTGTAGAAAAGTCTCCATCAAAGTTCAAAAATGTCAAACGCATTTAATGATTCATCAAAAGGTTTCAATGGATTGATTTCACGATCACATATATATAGAACATAGACAGATGAGAGATGTAAGCAAGCATTGAACAAAAACGCACAAGAACACTCAACGCTCAACTCTATGATCTGAGAAAGATAGAAAGCTTGCTCAGCTACTCGGTTCTTTCGAACAAGTGCTTAATAGCAACTGAGTAGCACCAATCACGATCTCAATAACAACCAATCAACTGAAGTGAGAGTTCCAAGTCTGAAGGACTTGAAGAGTTCTAAGTGAACTGTGAAGAACCAAGTCTGCTGGACTTGAAGAGTTCAAAAGTGAACTAAGAAGTGCCTAGACTGTTGGTCTAGAAGGAATTTGTGAGATTCATGAAGTGTAACAGACATCCTTAGTGGATTCCCTACTTAAGGAATAGAAGAGTGGATTAAAAGATTTAAGTGCTCTGAACCACTTAAAACAGTTGTGTCTTTTATAACTGCTATAACTGATATAACTGCTATAACTGTCATAACTTCCCTACTCTCATTAACTCAAGATATCTAAAAGAAGGTTTATCATATACTCATTCCACTGTGCATTAATCACAATCATACTAAATAGTTTAAAAGAAAAAATTTTAATTATCTATTCAACCCCCCCCCCCCCATTCTAGATATCTATTGTGCTTCCGGGAACTAACAAGTTGGACCAGGCACATTTCTTTATCCAGTATTTGGGCAGAGATCCTTCAGAGGTAGATACTTTTGATCCTTCCAGCTCTGGTGCTGGCCCCTCAAGTGACCCATATGGCTTTACCGGTGCAGATCCTCCCTTGTACAGGCCTGACATCCCTGGTGATAGAGATCTAGTGACTCAGGGGAAGAGTTACATCAGGTGGACAGGATCGACGATGTGGACATTGATACCATTGAATTCTTCTAATGTATATTTCTCGTTATCTCTTTTGATAGGCCTTTGTTAGCTATTGGGTAGCTTCGCCCAATTCTTGCTATATCTTTTGATAGGCCTCTGTTGAGATGTTGGGTAGCTTCACCCCATTTCCTTGTATTTTAGCTGTACAGAGAGGTATTAGATGATGATATTCTTAGGAATGTATGTACATTTTCCATTCCCTATATTATATTGCCATCTATTATATCATGCATGTTATTATGTTATGCATATGTATGTATATCTAGAGACATTCAGCATTGACCCCTGGATGGTCTTATAACATGGCCCGTACAGATGTCTTCTTCGACAGTTAGCCGTAATTATCATACCCCACCATGTTTGGTGGCATCTGGTATGCGCTCATGGTATGATAGTATGTCACCACTAGATAGGGTGATTGTAGATCATTTGCTGCAGCATACTATGACCTTGTTAATGTTTCAGGTTCCCACAAGGTTCATAGATTGTATGCTAGAGCACTGGGTACCGAACAGACAGGTTTTTCAGTTTGGCACCCAAGAGTTGACTCCTACTCTAGAGGAGTATGCACGATTGATGATGTTGCCGCTAGACAGACCTTGCATGCAGATGGCGATTGGGGACATGAGTAGGCAATGCATGATCCTCACCAGCTTGAGGCGCAGAGTGGTACAGGACGAGATTACATCTAGCCATGTGATATCCTAACGTTTTCTGATTGACAAATTTGGCTCTGAGGATAGTTATGCATGACATTCCAAGGATTTCACCACATCGGAGGATCAGTGGATGTACTGATGTTGTGCGTATTGTTATACGTCTATATGCCATGGTACATGGATGAGCTGGACATTGGGGTCGTTATGGCAGTGAGAGCTCTCAGGGAGGGTCATACCATTGTACAGATGATTATCGCAGAGACACTGAGGTCAACTACATACTGCTACACTTGTCTGGCTAGAGTATTCATAGGTAGCTCGGTCATGTTGTACGTGTGGTTTATGTCACACTTGGGACCGATTGGCACTTTCAGACGGCATGGATATTGTTTCACCTATGATATAGCGATGTAGTACTCCTTCCAACCTGCAGAGTGTACAGATGTTGCGTCTTGGTCAGCTTTTATGGCAGGGATCGGAGATTCATTCACTATATTATTGTGTACTGGGCTTAGCTCACCCTACAACTTTATTACTCATGCTCTGGGCATGGATTATCTACCTCTAGCAGGTTTGAGAGGGATGATTACCTACCACCCACTGGCCGTGATGTGTCATTTTGACCAGTTTCTGGATTTTCACCTAAATGAGGGGGCGGTGATTCAGCGTTTTGCTTCTCGCCACTTATCATCAGTGGACATATCCAGGTTGTATGCCTGTTGGTATCAATGAGAACTAGCTGAGTTTTCCTTCAGCCATCCGGGTTGTTCTGCAGAGTATTCAGCATGGATGAAGACAAAGACTGCATCGGCTGCGGTGGTATCCATAGTACAGGATGTTGATTCCGATGATGAGGAGCCTATGGTGGAGGCTGACATTCCTATCGATGAGGACTTGACTGCTGGGCTGCCAACATTTTTGATGGATTCTCCCACCCCGAGTGCCACTATTACTCAGTATTCGGCACAACATTTGAAGCAGAGCTTACATCTGATGACCTATGAGAGAGAATAGGCTAGGGCTGCGATGTTGACAGTTCTTGATGGGAGAGACTCCGCTCTGTTAGAGAGGGATGAGGCTAGATCAGCCATGGATGCATTAATCATAGAGCGGGATTTTGCCCTATCTGCTAGGGATGTGGCCATTGTAGATAGTACCTCTGTGAGATCCCAGATGACTAGCACTTTTACTGATATGAGTGCATACATTGATGAGCATCAGTCCATCTTGCAGTTAGCCTCAGATTTCCTAGCTCGTGTAGATACCCTTGGGCAGGAGCTTGCAGCTTTACCTTCGTCTTCAGAGAGGGATGCTATGTTAGATCTGATAGTTCGTATACACACAGATCCTTAGATAACTTTGTATTTTCCTGCACAGACTAGCTTAGCCATTTTGTCATATACATCACATATGTATATATCAAACAGTAGTATATATGGCAGAAAAATATATTTTGATTTACTTCCCTTTCAGTTGTGCCATGATATTTGCTTGATATTTGCCTGTTTCTTTAAGGCCTTGTGATCTTGATGCATTATGAATTTATCTTTGATATGTGGACATTGAGCCACCACAAGATCTCTCAGAACGGATCATTGATCTGTATGAATCCCTACCATCTTTGGTGTCTTGGGACTTGTTTCTGTATGGAAATATGGAAAGGAGTGTGGCTTTTCCTCTCTGAGATTGACCGCGCCACAGATGGTTGCCAATACTTCTATTTGTGAAAAGCCTAGTTAATTCCATCTTTTATGGATTAGTATTGCTCTTTGAGGCACAACCGCAGTTTAGATGGTCACTGAATCTCCTATTTGTGAGGAGAGGTTGGGTAATTCCATCCCCTTGGTCTGAAGCCAATGAAATATGGTGGATTGAAGGTTGATCCCACTACCGTGTGACAAGTATTTTTGTTCTGGTAGGGGTTAGACTGAACCATAAATGGCTGCCTATGTACTCCTATTGAAGAGGAGATCAAGTCTGCGTAGTTTGAACTTGGTGTAAAAGGTTCAACACTGAACGTGAAAGGCAGAGAGGTGTAGAAATGTTTTTGTTGTTTTTGTTTTTGTAGAGAAAGTGCAGAAATGTTTTTGTGGTTTTTGTTTTATTGCGACCGGGCCATATAGAATATGGTTGCCTACGTACTCCTATTGAAGAGGAGATCAGGTTGACGTAGTTCGCCCCTCAAGACGAATCGCAACCAAAAAGAAGTGTAAATCCCGTGCGCAGGCTATACTGCGGGGAGAAGAAAGTGTGTTCCTATAATGGGGACAAACTGCAGATGTTGAAAAAGTTTGATCCTGTTTTCAGGATAAACAGCAAGCGTAGAAAAGTTTAATCCCGTATTTGGGATAAACTGGTAGTGTGAAAGGTTCAATCCTATGTGTAGGATAACCAAAATTGTATGAAGGTTTGAAACGAAGTAAAACCAGGCTGCTGGTCCCGAATGAGATAAAACAAGGTTGCTAGTTTGAAATGTATGTTAAAACTAGGCTGCTGGTTTAAAATGTATGTTTCCCTGAGGGGCAAAAGAGTTTATGAAAAGAGGATTAAAACCCAGAATGACTGGTAATTAGATGATCAATACCAGGATGTTTGCTTGATGGTAACTTCAGACATAGTACCGCTTCACGGTGTTTAAGTTAACAAGCTATAGAAATTCATCGCCATCTACTTCCTGTAGTCTGAGAGCACCTCCTGTCAATATTTCCTTGATAACAAATGGGCCTTCCCAGTTAAGAGCAAATTTTCCCTTAGATTGATCTTGATTTTCAATGATCTTCCTCAAAACCAAGTCATGTTATTTGAACTGCCGTAGCCGGACTTTTCTGTTGTAGGATCGTGCGATCCTTTGCTGATATAATTGAACATGGAAGATTGTTGTGGTTCGCCTTTATTCTATCAAAGACAATTGGTGATACTTGTCTTATATGCATTGGTCTTCAACCAACTGAGCATCCATCAATACTCTGAGGGATTCCATTTCCACTTCTATGGGGAGCCCTACTTCCATCCCATAGGCTAACAAGTAGGGGGTTGCTCCAGTGGAAGTTCGCATGGAAGTTCTATAGGCTAATAAAGTCAGAGGCAAGAGGTCAGGCCACCCTTTGTGATTGGCGGACATTTTCTTCATGATCTTCTTGATATTTTTATTAGCCGCTTCAACAGCACCATTCATCTTTGGATGGTAGATGACGGAGTTAAGGTGTTTGGTGTGGAATTTACTGCATAAATCCTCTATTATTTTGTTATTAAGGTTCTTAGCATTGTCTGACACAATGACCTCTGGTTGTCCATATCAATAGATGACATTGTTTTTGATGAAAGCAATGAAAACTTCTTTGGTAACCTTGGGGAAGGAGGCTGCTTCTACCCACTTGGTGAAGTAGTCGATCATGATAAATATGAATCGATGTCCATTACTGGCATTGGGCTCGATGGGCTCGATCTCGTCCATACCCCACATTGAGAAGGGCCTTGGCGAATTCATATTGTGGAGTTCCCTTGGAGGGGCGTGGATAGCATTCCCATGAATTTGGCATTGATAGCACCTCTTGACGTGATCATCACAGTCAGCTTTGAGTGTTAGCCAATAATGTCCTGTTCTGAAGATTTTCTTAACACGTAAGGGGCCGCTCATGTGTGGGCCACATACTCCACCATGGATCTCATCCATGAGCCTCTGAGCTTGGTCTTTGTCCAGACATCTGAGGAGACCTAATCCTGCATCTCTCTTGTAGAGTGCATCTCTGCTCAGGTAGAATTTCATAGCAAGTCGATGGATCTGCCTCTTCTCAATTAGGCTCGCCACAGCGGGTGTAGATCCATCTCGTAGATACTCCTTGATATGCTGATACCAAGGGTGGTGGATGCGAGGTAGCTCATCCGATACTTCTCCAATGTAGTTCCCATAAGCTGGGGTCTTTTGCATAGAAAATATGATTCTTGGCATGTTTTCCTTGTCAGGTATTTGAACCAAGGAGGCCAACGTTGCCAGTGCATTCGCAAAATAATTCCTATTGCGAGGAATATGTAGAAAGCAGATTTCTTCGAACTCCAAAGCCATCTGTAAACTTGCCGATGGTAAGGCATCAAATATAATTCTTTGGTTTGATAGATTCCCGTGGATTGTTTGATCACCAATTCGGAATCCCCAAAGACATTTAACCGTCTGATGCCCATTGAACGGGCAAGTTTTAGCCCCATGATACAGCCTTCATACTCAGCTATGTTGTTGGTGCTAATAAACTATAATTTGACGGCGACGGGATACTGCTCCCCCGTACCGGATATTAGAACTCCTCTAGCTCCAAAGCCTTCTACATTAACAACTCCATCAAAATACATTTTCCATGTGTGGCATGCATCGTACTAATGGTATTATTGAACTGTCATTACCCCTTCATCGGGGAAGTATGCTTCCAAGGGTTTGTAGTCCCATGCAGGTGCGGCGGCCAGTTGATCCACAATTCCTTAACCTTTGACAGACTTTTGCGTCACGTAGATGATGTCAAATTGTTGTAGGATCAACTGCCATTTGGACAGTCGACAATTCAATATGGGCTTACTGAACACATACTTGAGGGGATCCACGTGGGATATAAGATGGGTCGTGTGACCATGGAGATAATGATGTAATCTCATGGAAGCCCATGCCAAAGCACAACAAGTCTTCTCAATGAGAGTGTACTTGTGTTCACTGGTGCTGAATCTTTTACTGAGGTAATAGATAACTCGTTCTTGGACTCTATCCTCTTTTTGCCCCAGCATGCAGCCCATGGCATTGTCATTAATGGATAGGTACATAAATAGAGGAACATTATCCCTGGGAGGTACCAACACATGAGCATTAACTTACTTCTCTTTAATGGTAAGAAAGGCTTTCTAGCACTCATCATTCCATTTCATGGTGGAGTTCTTCCTTAACAACTTGAAGATGGGCTCACAGGTTGTTGTGAGTTGAGAGATAAACCTGCTAATGAAGTTGATTCTTCCCAAAAATCCACGTATTTCCTTCTACATCGAGGAATGGGCATTTCCTTGATGGCTCGGATTTTGGTAGGATCCGATTCAATCCTTTGTGGTCGACTAGGAAACCTAGCAACTTGCCTGATTTTACACCAAAGGCGCACTTAGCTGGATTCAACTTCAAGTTGTACTTATGCAACCTGTTAAATAACTTTCTGAGATGGCTAGGTGGTCTTCCTCCTTTCGGGACTTGACAATGATGTCATCCACGTAGATCTCTATCTCTTTATGCATTAAATCGTGGAAAAGAGTCATCATAGCTCGCTGGTAGGTTGCCCCGGCATTGATGAGGTCGAATGACAACCGTCTGTAATAAAAAGTTCCCCAAGGCGTGATGAAAGAAGTTTTCTCACGGTCTTCCTCAACGAACATAATTTGATGGTACCCTGGGAAGTAATCAACAAAGGAGTACATGCCATACTGAGTAGTATTGTCAATGAGAATGTGGATAAAAGGTACGGGAAAGCTATCTTTCAGGCAAGCTTTGTTCAAATCCCGGTAATCCACGCAAACTCGCACCTTTCCACTGGGTTTAGGCACAGGAACAATGTTGGATATCCACTCCAGATATGTAGACACCATGATGATGCCAGCTTGAAATTGTTTCACAATTTCTTCTTTGACTTTTAAACTCCACTCAGGTTTCAATCGTCTGAGCTTCTGCCTAACTGGCTTGAGTCCTTCTTTAATAGGAAGGCGATAAAGAACAATGTCAGTGGACAAACCCACCATGTCTTCATGAGACCATGCAAACACATCCTGGAATTGGGTTATTAGCACAACCATGTCATTCCATTTGTTTGGAGTGAGATCTGAACCAATCTGGATTAGTTTAGGGTTTTCTATGGTTCCAAGATTGAAAGAAGTGGTTTGGTCAAGGTTGGGTTTAGGTTTGTCTGTGACCCATTCCTTAATCTCCTGAGGTGTTTCAATGTCCTCTTGTATTTCCATCAAGTCTGAGTCTCACTTTGCATCAAAGTTACAACCCTTGTGGAGAGAAGGCATATCACCAACAAGTATAGGCATATCTAAATTCAGAGTCCTGAAATCAAAAGATACTTTCACTTAATATATGAAACTGTTTAATCATACAAAGTGTTAGCATGTATTGATAAAATAACTGCTAATACTGTATAGAAAAGTAAGCAATTAAAGTTATCTACAGGGCAGAGGGATTTTCTGCCCGTTTTACCCTCGTCGACCAATGCATGGAGTGCTGCTCCAATTGTCGAGGGCAAAGTCCTGATGGACTGCAGTGATAGAGGGGTTGTCATTTCCCTCCTTCTCCCGGATGATAACCATGATATCTGGGCAATCATCGTCTGGGGTATATCGGTTTGTATGTTCATCATGAACAATGATGCGTATGCCGGACATCATCAAAGCGATGTCATGTTTGCATTTCCATTCCCTTTCTTCCGCTTAGGGATCAGGAATCAACACCTCTTTCGCTTTGAACGGTACTGGTTTTGGAAACAACATAGCCGTAATATGTGCTGGCACCTTGACTGGAGACTGTATCAGCTCATGAGGTGCAGATGGAAAACATCACCGTGTGGCAGAAGTTTGAGGAACCGACATGTGTTTATGCGGATTCCTACGATCGAATCGCGAGAACTGTTTAGTCCTATTGCTTCGGTTTGATTTGGACACTTGAATAGGGTGCTTAATACCCTGCTAATTTTTTCCAAGCCCTTGTCCAGGATGATGACCAAATGACATCATTTCTTGAGTGGCCGACATAACCTCGGCATAAAACTTGGGTACGGGAAGTGGTGCTCCAATAGGATGATATTGAGTGTTACTCACTTCCAAGGTATAAAAACTAACCGGCTCAACTTCGGAGTTGAAACTGATGATTGGCATATCTCCTTGTTCAGGATACTCCGGCTCAGCATTGACAGTGACTAGACTATTGTTGATAATGTATTTGAGTTGTTGATGTAATGTGGAGGGAACAACTCCAGCCATGTGTATCCATGGTTTCCCCAATATCAGGTTGTATCCTGAGTCTATCTTGAGGATGTGGAAGGATACATTGAATGTATTTTGACCAATCTCAATTGGCAGCTCATCTTTCCGACGGAATTTTGCCAGGATCCATTAAAAGCTTTGATCACCGTATGGCTGCTTTGGATCCGCTTGAGATTGACATTCATCTCCACCAAGGTGGCATAAGGACAGATGTTTAGTGATGAACCTCCATCTATCAAAACTCCAGCTAACATATACCCGGAGGATAACACTACGATGTGCAGTGGCTTGCAATGACTGGTCCCTTCGGGAGGTATATCGTCATCAGTGAAGGATATCACATTGTTGTTGAAAATGTGATCAACCATATGTTGAAATTTTTCCACATCCACTGATTTCGATAAGTAGGCTTCTTCCAAAACCTTGAGTAAAATCTTCTGGTGATCTTCGGAAGAGAAAACCAAGTCCAGAATTGATATATGATGTGGAGCTTCTCTTAAGCTTAGAACCACCTTGGCTTCATTATGGCCTATAGTGCGGAGAAATTTTTCAATCCTCTCCATTGGAATCTTTCCCTTTGCATTGAGGGTAGGCTTGGTAACCCTTTGAGGAATATATAGTGGATTATCCTTCGACAATATAGCAGTAATATGAGACGTAGATCCTTCAGCTTTTCCGTAATTCCATGGAACATTGTGTAAGCTGACAACAGGATATTATGGTCTGCAATGTAAAGAAATTGGCTCGGGTGCAGCCACTTTTAAAGGATTGTCAGCTCCTTTGAGTTGAATTTTCCTTGAATGGGAAATGCTTTGACAGTCTCATCATCCTCGTCGGATATAACTGCTACTGATTCCTTCCATGTAATCCCACTTTCAAGTTGCACAGTGTTATCGTCTGCTAGCTGCAGAACACCGCAGTCAATGAGATTTTGAATGAGAAGGTAGAGTGCCCAACATTCGTTTGTGCTATGACTGCGAGAATAAGAATGATACTGACACACTCCAATAGGGTTAAATCATCCTACACGGGGATTAATTGGAGGCAGAAGGGATGTAATTCTTCCTTCATTGATCAGAATTTGAAATATTTCCTCCATAGGTTGGCCCAGATAGTTGAACTCCCTCTGGTTGGCAAAATCCCAACGGGCTTTAGCATTTGCTCTCTTTGCAACCTTATCATCTATAGCTTCACTTTCTGAAGATGAGGGTGGAGCATTTATAATAAATGGAAGGAGATAGGCATGCTCCTACTTAATTAATTGGTGTGTGACTTGATGTTGATGGGTCACCAGTTCTACCAATTGCTCAATTTGTTTGCAAAGAGCTTTTATCTTTCATTCCATAGTAAACTGGAACTTGGCATAATCCCATCTATCAACACCATCTTTGATGGTCTGAGATGGCTCGCCATTGAAATTGGAATTTTGCCTAGTGCTCCAACTGATCATATTGACCTCTTCTTCTTTATGTTGAGGAAGGGGGTTGTCTTGCACATGAGGTGGATCTGGTTTAGTGACTACAATCTCACCATTGTCTATCAAGTCTTGGATCTTATGTTTCAAGGCCCGATAATCTTGAGTATCATATCCAGGTGCCCGACATGATAAGCACACTTTCGAGTAGCATCAAAACCCTTCCCATTAGGGTTGGCTGGTGGAAGAAGACGTGTGATTTTCTTCTGAGTGGTCAAAAGAACAAGAATATTCTCGAGTGAGTCCCCTAAGGGTATGAACGTTCGAGGTCGCTTTACTTCTCCACTTTTAGGCGATGAAGGGTTTGAAGACTATGTTTGGAAAGAGGAGTAGTTTCTCTTCTGTATAAGCATGCTTTGATTGCCTTTCTGACCTTGTAGTATCAAGGAAACATCCTCCTCTTTCTTTTTATGGACTTTCCAGGGGTTGTTTCCATAAGATCCGGACTGGATGTGCTCAGCAACTGCTTTGAGAGCGACTAGGTCTTAAATCTAACCTAACTTCAATCCCATCTCAGCCATTTCTCCATGTTTGATCATTTCAGAGAATGGTTTGCCAATACCAGTTATAACTCTTTCATAGAAAGGAGCTTCCTGTACATCTATGAAAGTCATGACCATTTCTGATTCTATCATGGAAGGAATAACTTGAGCAGCCAGGAGCCTCCACCTTTGAGCATACTCTCTAAAAGACTCATTAGACTGTTTCTTGACCTTGGTAATTTGGTACCGGTCAGGAGCCATCTGAGATTGAAAACTGTATTGAGTGAGGAAGGCGTGAGCTAGTTCTTCCCAACTATGGATATTTGAATTGTCTAATCTGGTATACCATGAACGGGCTTCTCCAGTTAGACTCTTCTGGAATAGTCTAAATGAACACTTTTAAATGTGTATAAAGATCCCCTAATCCGTTATACTTTTCAAAATCAGGGGTTTTGAATTTCTCTGGATAATGAACATCAGGAACTATGCAAAGCTCAGCATATAAAACACTTCCATGTGTTCCAATCCCTTTCAGAACACGAATAGTTTCCTCCATTTGGAGGACCTTCTTCCAGATGTCACCAGTGTCTGGATCTCCTTTAAGATGGGTGTTTTAGGGGTCTTTGTTGGTCGTATCCAACTGAGGTTCTGGAATTGTTTTTTCCAAACCTTGGGTTCCCCCTTCTGTAGAGGATTCTGTATGTGTAGGTATCTTTGTACCCTGAGTAGACTGATGCAGCTCTTTCAGAAGAACAGCCAAGTCTGTGATTTGTTTACTCAATCCGTCAAATTCTTCTCGGAAAACAGTATTAGACTGGTTAGAAGAAGACATGATTGGCTGGAGGCTTGTGGCATTTTTGGATTTTGAGCGGGTAACAGGCCCAATTTCTTCCCTGCAAAAGACTTATGTAGTTTAGTCTTATGGATAATGTAAATGTTATCAAAACATGTCCGTTTTAGGAATATGGTCCTGCAAAAACGGTTGTTAATTGATAACATGTCATGCATGCACATATATTCTACATATTTTCCATTACATATGGATGAACATGGAATTAAATTACAAGTAATTGAAAATGGAAAGCATGAAGAGACTTTCCTCCCCGTTTGGATTATCATAGGTTGACCTATCTCAGGGTTACTCTCGTGGCTTTTTGGCATGAAGGTCCCCAGATCATCGCAATCTACTTGACGGGAAATTAATCCGGTTGTTCAACTGGAGAGAATCTGGGTGGTGCCTTTCCTGAGCCTCGTTGGAATTAGTCTTCCTACAAGCTAGTCCAGTTAATCAAACACCGACAGGATAGCCTCCTGGTGGAGGAACCACACAACATACATTCACATACAACGTGTCTCACCGTTTATGCAAAATGATGACATGTGCGAAGCACTAATATCATAGATAGATATTTAGCAGTGCAGTAAGTAAGATGCATTAGTACACATTCATCGTAAATGTAAATGCAACACTTATACACAAGGATATAACAGTTTTGAAAAGCTTATAATAACGTCTTTAGCCCTCTTACTGGAGTCCCCAACAGAGTCGCCACCTATCAACGTCGGGATTTTTATTTGTATCTTTTCGTTACTTGTTCTTTGGTGTTCTCATGTTAATGTGAGATTTGTTTGAAAAAACAAGTAAAAAAGGTCCGACATGTGTAATGTCGACGATTTGACTTTAAGAGTCGCTAGTTGGTGTTTTTAACTGGTTGCACCAACGCAACCGAAAAGGTTTGCACATTGACCCAGTGATTTGACACTGCTAAACAGGTCTGTGAAACCGAGATTCATTATGGATTCGGGGGCTTGATTATGCAGAGGGAAGGTGTTAGGCACCCTCCGACATCCGTGTTGCCACGGTGACCGCCACTTCTCAAAGAAACTGTTATGTGTGTGTGTGTGTGTGTGTGTGTGTGTGTGTGTGGATCAATGTGCAATTATTTGAAAGTAATGCGAGGCCTCGTTCGCACCTATATACACAAGGTTTGAATTTACAGAAAAATTCAGTTTCAACCAAGATATAGCAATGAAGTTTTGTAAAATATGTTTTTCAAACTTGTGCTCAATAGTAATTGAGGTCTTTGATACTTTCATTTTATTATTAAATGTTCAGCTTGTCTGCTTTTATTTTTGAGATGCGAAGCATCTATGAGAAAATAATATACAGCAGTGCCGAACTCCTTATGGGCATGACAACCATCCAAGGAAATCTGTACACTGTAAATATTGTACAAGCTGCTTACAGCTGGAAAAAGTCCATCACGGGAACCGAATCTAGATTCAGTAGACTGAATCTGTGATCACATGATTCCTAGGCTCACATGATACTGCAATTTGTATGGAAAGCAGTAAGCAGTTATATATATATATATATATATATATATATATATATATATGTGTGTGTGTGTGTGTGTGTGTGTGTGCATGATCAGTCACCACAAAGCAACTCCATGGGGGATCAAAAATGTAAATAAAGCAGTAAATGTCGTCAACCGCCACGAAGTAAACTCCAGGCGGGACTTGAATGTAAATAAAGTTGTAAAAGCTATCAACTGCCACGAAGTAAACTCCAGGCAGGACGAAATATAAAGAAAGCTGTAAAAAGGCCACGGAGTAAACTCCAGGCTTGACAGAAATGTATATATATATATATACATATATATATATACTTATATATATAAACTGTTGTCAGACTCTGTCTGATGAGTCTAGGCTCAATCGAGGCATAACTCGATAATGTTAGTCCGTATAAAAATATATACATATATATATAAGTATATATATACAGACAGAAATGAAAACCACGGACCGAAGTCCGGGCATACGCACACAACACGACTCTTAATGTGTAGAATAGTGTGTGCAAATATAAATAAAAAGGCTTTATAGAGTGTAAGAAGGCTTACAGTGGGCTGCCAATGTGACGCCCCCAAAATATGTATACGTCACCCATCTTGAGTCGCCAGATACATGGTACATAAAATTCAAATACAACTTAATTATACATCAGTCATGTAAAATACGACAAAACATAGATGAGAGTTTTAATACGAATATTGCCTTCCAGACAATATACACTCTCAACGGAGTCCTCATTACAATTATTATCACACTATTTTCATTCCATTCCCCGACTCGTCCCAGATATATTCTCATTTCCTGAAGAGAACAGTGACAGAAAAGGATGAGCTCAACTAGCCCAGTAAGAAATATTATGACAAAGATAATGCAGAAAAAATTATCGTTAGCCTTCAACAGTGTTAAACTGATAGAATATAATAGACAACAAGTTTAACTGCAGCGGAACAAGCAATCCATTAGAAAAGTCAAGTAGAGAATAAAATCTACTATCTTCTATGATTTAAAAGTTTTTCATCACTTTTATCACTGAGACTCAGCTTAATAAATAATCCACATCATCAAATCATCCCTGCACTACAGGCCAAGGATATTATTTATTGTCACGACCACGAATTATACATGCACTATGGGCCAAAGATAATCGTGTTTTCATCAACGGTCCTGATCATGCCATAAAACAATTCATCTTTGCTCCCTTGGCCGAAGAGAATCCATAGCCATGATCATACCAAAAACTGTCCATCAATGCACTACGGGCCAATGAGGACTTTTTCCACATCATTTATAACATTATGGTCATGATTATACAAAATAATCCCTGGTCATAATCACACCAAGTCCATCTATGCACGTAAGCCAAAGATGACTTTTACCACATCATTCGTCACATTACGGTCATGATTATACCGAATAATCCCTGGTCATAATCATACCAAGTCCATCTATGCACGTAAGCCAAAGATGACTTTTACCACATCATTCGTCACATTACGGTCATGATTATACCGAATAATCCCTGGTCATAATCACACCAAGTCCATCTATGCACGTAAGCCAAAGATGACTTTTATCACAATATAAACATGAAAATGATGACAATGATATAAGCATTAATCAAACGAAAATAAGGACATATATTAAAGACTTTAAATTTATCAATCACTCATAATCTAATATTATTAATATCATAACAATATTTTAATCACTTCTTAAACTTATAAACAATTTATTTCAATTATTTATACTTTACCAAATAATGCATTTAATCATTCAAAATGTCATACTCATAAGATTTCATCAATAATGATCAAATCTCTTAATCAAAAATCTGCATATACCTTATATAGGATTCTCAAGCCATAAAATCCTATTTTCCAATTTTGTTACTTTACATAACATATTTAATTTATTTACTCATAACTAGTGCATTTTTATGAAAAATACCAAATCAGTCCCAAAAATATTTCTTTTCTGGTATTTAACAGAATATAGTCCCATATTGAACTTATATTTTTCTCGGAATTTTTACAATTGATTTACTATTTTTCAAAAAATAATTTCTAATTAATTCCTTAAGAAATTAGCTATCTCAAGTTTAATTCCAAAAATTCCCAAATCTTGGCAGGATCTTACACATGTTAACGTGAGCTTTCAATTTAAATTTCATGGTCATCGGAGTTATAGAAATCCAGTTATAGAATTTTTCGTCGGAAAAACCTAAATATTGAAATGGTCATAACTTGCTCATTTTAAGTCGGAATGAGCTCATTTTTGGACAGGAGGTTCTTTATACCATATACTTTCATGTCCCAAAAGGCCGGAATTTTTCTCACAATTAAATGGCCGAAAATTCTCTTTTAAAAATATGGGCAGTAGCTTTTTACCATTTTTCACTTTTTCGTGCTTTGCTAAAATCAGTCCACACGAAAATCTACAACACCTTTTCCAGTGATTCCACTTGGATAAGTTAGAAAACTCATAGATCTAACTCTAGAACTTGACCACACTCAAAAATTCGAAATATAATAGGAAATATGGTCAATTGAATTTCATATTCCATTTTCACCAAAATCTGATTTTCAACCCTTTGTGATTTCTAAGAAACTTTCATATTTTCACATAATAACCAATGTAACTTATCATAACACTTACTAATACTACATATACCCATGATTTTTTTATCAGTCCAATACTTTTATTATGACTTTCATCATAATCCACGTAAACAGATCATTTCCACAATTTAATAAGGAATGAATACGAAGGATCATTCACCATGCATGTGGTAATCCTCATAGAAAGGTTATTCCAACCGAATAATAAAGAATGGAATAACAGAAAGATTTACTATGAATGCGATAGAGACAGCATAAATAAGTTATTCCCAATAGAATAATAAAGACGGAACCAGGTCCGGCGTAAAACGCATAGATAGGATATTTTAACAGAATAATAAAGAATGGAATAACAATAAAAATCACCATGCATGTAGTACTTCTCATAGACAGGTTATTCCAATAGAATAATAAATAACAGAACTAGGTCAGCCGAAATTGGCACCGAAAGGATGTTCCAACAGAATAATAAAGAATGAAATAACAACAGAAATCACCATGCATGCGGTACTTCGCATAGACAGGTTATTCCAACAGAATAATAAATAACAAAACCAGGTCCGGCAAAATTCGCACTGACAGGATGTTCCAACAGAATAATAAAGAATGGAATAACAACAGAAATCACCATGCATGCGGTACTTCGCATAGCCAGTTTATTCCAGCAAAATGATAAAGAATGGAATAACAAAAGAATTTCACCAAGTATAGGGTAGACCGCATATACAGGTTATTCCAACAGAATAATAAAGAATGGAATAATAGAGGTTCTCTTCATGAATACAAAAGAAATAATACACCTTACGGGTACAACAAATAATATCCCTTACCTCAAAAGAAGACTGGATATAAGAATAGTGAGGGAGCAGACTTCTCTTCTTCTTTCTCTCTATAATTTCTCTCTATAATAATGGCTCTAAAGCTTTAGTGAATTGGTAAGAAATGAAGGAAGAATGAGCTTCTATTTATAGAAAAATATAGTTTCGATAATTGCACGTTTTGGGGCTCAAAAAATTACAGTACAATACCTCCAACTTTTCTTTCATTTTTAATTTAGTCTTGCAAGTATTATCAATCTTGCACCAACTCCCCTAATAGTAAATCATGTGAATCAATAGTAAAATCATGTGACTCAATAGTTCTAAACATGTGAAAAAATTAATTATAGTATAGTACTTTCAACTATACCTCCATTTTTAACTTAGTCATACAAGTATTATCAATCTTGCACCACCTCCCCTAATAGTACCAGAATGTGAATCAATAGTACACACATGTGAACAAATAGTTAATAGCATGTGAATTAATAGCAATTAATTGCTCATTTACCCGATTAATTACCCGATTTATCAATATAACCCCAGACATCAATTATCATCGGAATAGATGTCGATTTCCACTAACACCAATAATCCCAACACAATGGAAATATTTTTCTCAACAATTTCATTTTTGAAATTTCAAAGTTTGACTTTTTCCGAAAAAGTCCATTGTTAACTTTTTGACCAAAAAGTCAACCCCAGAAAATTTTGTGTTTATAGTCTATTTTTACTAATTTCATCGCTCCAGACTCAAATATCACGTCCGCGTCTCCAAATTCAACTCCGAACTCAAATTCGATTTTTTAATAGCATTTATTCCTCATTATTATAACTCACAATATTAACAACCAGTTCGTTCCCAAGAAAGAGGGGGTTTTCCAATAAAGATTTCTCCTTATTGGCGCGCAATTAGGTGACCAAATGTGACGCCCCCAAAATTAGGTATACATCACCCATCTTGGGTAGTCAGATACATGGTACAGAATTTAAATACAACTTACTAATATAACTGTCGTGTACAATACGACATAAACTGTGAGTTTGAATACAAATATTGTCTACTAGATATTATACAAACTCAAAAGGAGTCCTCATTACAATTATTATCACACTATTTCATAGAATAGTGAGGACTACTAATGCTATCCTCTGGACCATTACTCCGTTCCCCGACTCGTCCCAGCTATATTCTCATTTCCTGAAAAGAACAGTGAAAGAAAGGGTGAGCTCAACTAGCCCAGTAAGAAATATTATGACTAAGATAATGCACAATAAATTATCATTAGCCTTCAACAGTGTTAAACTGATAAAATATAATACACATCAAGTTTAACTGCAGCGGAATAAGCAATCCATTAAAAGAGTCAAGTAGAAAATAAAATCTACTATCTTTTATGATTTAAAAGGTTTTTCATCATCATTATATTTGAGACTCGACTTTAATAAATAATCCACATCATCGAATCACCCCCGCACTATGGCCAAGGATATTCTTTAGTATCACGACCACAATTATTCATGCACTACGGGCCAAGAATAGTTGTGTATTCATTAATGGTCATGATCATGCCAACAATCGTCCATCAATGCACTACTATTAATCGAGGATTTTTACCACATCATTTGTAACATTATACCATGTCATGATTACAAGAATAGTCTCGGTCATAATCATACCAAGTCCATCAATGCACTACAGCCCCACGGATGACTTTAAAAAAATATAAACATGAGGATGATGACAATGATATAAGAATTCAATAAAACAATTTCAAGAATTATTTTATCCGGGAATTATTAACGTCCAAATTGTCAATGATGATCTTGTTTTGTAGAGTAAAATTCAAGAATGATCGGAAGAATATTTCCATGAAAAGATATCTTTGGATGAAACGCAAATATCAAGGATATTCTACTAATTTCATGGAGTATAGAAGTCAAAGTTTTAACCAACCGGGTATAATAAAGAATGGAATAACAAAAGAAATCACCATGCATGCGGTACTTGCAGACAGACAAAGTTATTCCAATGAATAATAATAACGGAACCGGTCGGTGAAATTCACACAAGCTGGATGTTCCAACAGAATAATAAAGATTGAACCAGATCCTGTAAAACACACGGATAGGATATTCCAATGAGAATAATAAAAAGATTTAAACCAGTCCTGTAAAAAAACATGCATGGGATGTTCCAACAGAATAATAAAGAGCGGAACCAGTCGGTGTAAAACACACATGAGCATGTGATGTTCCAACAAAATAATAATAAAGCGGAACCAGTCAAATTGTAAAACACATGCATGTGATGTTCCAAATGAATAATAGAAGAATGTCACCAAGTATAGGGTAAAACCACGATACAAAGTTATTCCAATGAGAATAATAAGCAATGGAATAACACAGATTCTTCTTCATGAATAAGAAAGAATAACACCCTTACTTTTGGTAGGAGATTGAATCTTTGCGGTAGTGTAGTAACAAAATACTCTTCTTCTTTCTTTCTTATTCTCTCTATACTTTTCTCTCTAAAGCTTGAATGAATTCGTGAAAAATAATGAAGCACTAGGCCTCTATTTATAGAAGATTTCTAGCTTAGCACCTACCATGTGAAAAGGCAAGTGGCTCGATTTGGTGATGTGAAAAGAAAAGTGGTTCTGACGCCTGTAATGTGAAACGACAAGTGGTTTGGACGTCTGGTAAAGGTAATTACTATTGACGAAGGTAATTACTATTCACAAGGGTAATTACTATTGACGAAGGTAATTACTATTGACGAAGGTAAATACTATTGTGAAGGTAATTACTATTCACAAAGGTAATTACTATTGATTGAAGAGACTCTTAGATGATGACATATGGGCCACCCCATAAAATAATCAAACTTACCACAAACGTCTCATATAATGGACTCTTTATATACATTAAGGATTGAATAAATATTACCACAAATCATTTTATTTTTAATCAACACATTTTAATCTTTCAACAATTATTAATCATTTATAACTTGTCGTCTCAATTAATAATATAACATATTATATGAGATGATATTGTGACAATAATTGAATCAATAATATAAGAAATATGATGCAAGGCAATTCTTGTAGTAATAATTGAGCATAAATTTGAGTGACTTCTCACGTAAGCATCAATAATCAATACCGTATTGCTACTATACAACTCTACGCGTATTCATCGTACTTTTACTAAGGGTAGTTCAACAGTTTTAATGGTAACACCTCTGCAAGTTATTTTTATAAAATATTTTTATCGTTTTCTCAATCTGACAATAATTCTGTTGTGGGGTCCACCAATGATTGAGCCGTTGTACGAATATTCCCTAACAAAAGAATATTCCACGACCAAACGAATATTTTATAACAACTTGCATACTTTGCAAAATTTATAAATATTACCCACAACTATAACATTATATCAAATTTATTCCATAATATTCAAAAATAATATTTATAGAAAAATCATCTTTATTTATAATAGCTGGGGTCTTACAACCTCCCCTTCTTATGAAATTTCGCCCTCGAAATTAGGGTACGTACCTGGTATGTCGAAGAGGTAAGGATACCTTGATTTCATTTCAGATTCTAACTCCCAAGTCATTTCCTCAACATCGTGGTTCCTCCACAAAACTTTGACTTGAGGTATAACCTTGGAGCGTAGAATATGTTCCTTCTTATCCAAAATTTGAACAGGAACCTCTTCATACGTCAAATCTTCCGCTATTTTGTCCCGGTTCTAACTCAATAATATGGTTCGGGTCTTTCACATATTTACGTAACATGGATATGTGAAAAACGTTATGAACACGAGACATATTTGGCGGTAGAAAGCGAGTCTATAGGCCACGATTCCTACTCGATCGAGGATTAAAATGGACCCGATGAATCGAGGATTAAGTTTTCCTCTCTTTCCAAATCTTGTAACTCCTTTCCATGGAGCAACTCTTAACAACACATGATCTCCTATATCAAACTCCACGTCCATTCGATGAAGATCAAGATAACTCTTTTGTCGATTTTGTGAGGTTTTTTACGTTGTCGGATCGTTTGAATCTTTTCCGTAGTCATACTTACCAACTCCCGATCCCAACAACGTTGCTTCACCCACCTCATCCCAAAGATCTTTCGAGAGAACGACACTTTCTTCCATACAATGCTTGAATGGAGCCATGCCAATACTTGTTTGATAAGCTGTTGTTGTAGGAAAACTCCACCAATGGTAAGAACTTGTCCCAACTCCCTTGAAATCAAGGACACGAGTCTTAATAGAACTTCAAGAGTTTGAATAGTCCTCTCCATCGTCCGTCAAAATTCGAGGATGATATGCCGAAGCTAAATCGTAAGTCTGTGCCCATAGCTTTTTTGCAAACTAACCCAAAATCGTGAAGTGAATCTTGGGTCTCGATTAGAAACTATGGAAACCGGCATACCATGCAGTCTTACAATCTCGTTTATGTACATACTGAGCAAGACGTTCAAGTGTATAAGTTTCTCGATCGGTAAGAAATGAGCGGACTTGGTCAATCTATCAACAATGACCCAAATCGCATCAATGCCTTGAGAAACCTTAGGAAGACCCCAGAACTAAATCCATGGTAATGTGCTCCCACTTCCATTCTTGAATTTCAAGTGATTGCAATGGACCTTTTGGTACTTGATGTCTCGCTTTAACTCATTAACAAGTTAGACACCTTGAGATAAACAAGCGTTATCTCTCTCTTCATATTGCTCCACCAAAATGTATGATTTAATATCATGATACATTTTGGTACTCCTGAGATGGATTGCAAATGGTGTGTTGTGCGCCTTCATCATGATATTATACTTTAAATCGTGGTCGTTAGGAACACAAAGTCCGGAGTTGACTCAAGTATTCCTTCTTCATCGATTCTTGCTTAAAGATAGCACCTTCTTGCACTTTCTTCCTCATACGCATCGACTCCGTGTCCGTAGCTCGAGCGACTTTAACTTTATCGATTAAAGTCGGTTCTACTCAGATACTCGCTATCATCACATGTCCTCGAGTCTTTAACTCTATCTCCATCCTTTGCAAGTCACACAAAATGGGCCTTTGCGTTGACAATATCGCACTCGTACTTGCATATGATTTTCTACTCAATGCGTCAGCTACCACGTTCGCTTTTCCAGGATGGTATTGGATGGTATGATCATAATCTTTCAATAGTTCTAGCCAACGTCGTTGTCGCATATTGAGTTCCTTTTGAGTGAAGAAATATTTGAGGCTTTTATGATCCGTAAAGATCTCCACTTTCTCCCCATACAAGTAATGCCTCCAAATTTTAAGTGCAAAGACAACAGCTGCCAACTCTAGATCATGAGTAGGATAATTCCTCTCATATTCTTTGAGTTGTCGCGAGGCATAGGCTATAACTTTTTCATGTTGCATGAGAACACATCCCAACCCTTTGCCTCAAGCATCATCTTGTAGATGACAAATCCTCCGAGCAGGATATGGTATTGTCGTAATAGAGTCTTTGAAATAAGTCTCCTCTTGAGTTCTTGAAAACTCCTCTCAAATTCTTCGCTCCAACCGAACTTTGTATCTTTACGAGTCAATTTGAGTCGATGGAGTAGCGATTCGAGAAAATCCTTCCACGAATCTCCGATAATAACCAATTAAACCGAGAAAGCTACGATTTTGATCATCGATTTGAAGTTGTTCCCACTTTGAATAGCTTCAATCTTTCTTTGGGTCAACAGATATTCCATGACTTGATACCACGTGCCCAAGGAATGCTACTTCTTCAAGCCAGAACTCACATTTCTTCAACTTGGCATAAAGCTTATATTCACGAAGCTTTTGGAGTGTCAGCCTCAAGTGTTGCTCATGATCTTCACGGCTTTTGGAATAAATAAGGATGTCATCAATAAAGACAACCACAAAGTGATCTAAATATTCCTTGAATACTCGGTTCATCATATCCATGAAGGGCGGAGGAGCATTAGTCAATCCAAAGGACATGACTAGGAATTCATAATGCCCGTCTTCGAAGTTCGAAAAGCCATCTTTGGAATGTCGTGATTCTAATCTTCAATTGGTGATATCCTAACGAAGATCAATCTTTGAAAAGAATTTGGCTCCTTGCAGAATCGGGTCAAACAGTCATCAATACGTGGCAATGGATACCTATTTTGATGGTGACATGATTCAACTCTCGATAATCAATACAAAGTCGCATACTCCCATCTTTCTTCTTCACGAATAGAACAGAGAACACCCCAAGGAGAAGTACTAGGACGAATAAAGCCAATGTCTAACAATTCCTGCGGTTGGGTCTTTAACTTTTTGAAGTTCAATAGAGCCATTCGATATTGGGCTTTGGAAATAGGTTTTGTACCGGGTTCAAGGTCGATACAAAATTCAATTTCACGCCTGGGGTAGGCCGGGAAGTTCTTGGGGAATACGTCAGAAATTTATTAACAATAGAAATATCGCTCAAAATCGACGTATTTTTGTTTAAATCTGTGACATGAGCTAAGAAAGCTTGACATCCGCTTTTTCAATAAACGAATAGCTTTATGGCTTGAGAGATAACCGTGATTGATTTTAATGGTTTGGTCGTTTGAATTTAAGATAATAGGTTGATTAGGAATATGAAAGCTAACAACCTTACGAAAACAATCAATTTTTGCATGATAAGTAGTTAACCAATCAATCCCTAGAATCACGTCAAATGCAAGTATTTTTAATGAAATAAGATCGATAGGTAATGTGAGGGTACCGATTTGAACCAAACAAGACTTATAAAAAAAGTGGATGTAATGAAGGTTTCTCCCAATGCGAGTTTCCACAGATAAGTCAAAGTCTAATTTCTCCGAGTCAAATTTAATCGATGAGCGCAAGTAGGAGAAATAAAAGAATGGGTAGAACTGGTATCAAATAAAGTATAGACTTCATTAGAGTTTATGATAAGCTTACCCGTGATGACCTCATTCGGATTCCTTGCTCTTTGGGAGGTCACAACAAACGCTCTCCCTTGCACTACCGGTTTTTGTGACGCCCCCAAAATAAGTATACATCACCCATTCTGAGTTGTCAATACATGGTACAGAAATAACTACAACTTTATTATTACAACAGTAAAACTGTGAGTTTAAATACAAATATTATCTTCTAGACAATATTTATACTCAAATAAATCCTCATCACATTTATTGATACATTAATTTTACAAAAATGGTGAGGACTACTAAATAATCCTTTCTAAAACCTTCATTCCATACCCCGACTCGTACTCGCTATATTCTCGCCTCCTGAGAAGAATGGAACAAAAAGGAAAAGGGTGAGCTTAACTAGCTCAGTAAAGAATAATATGACTAAGATAATATACAACAAATTATCGTTAGTCTTCAACAGGGAAAAATTTAATAGAATACAATAGACAACAAGTTTGAGATCAATATTCGCAATGAAATAATAATTCATAGAAGAGTTACGTGAGAGAATGAAATCTACTATAATCTATGAATTTAACGGTCCATCATCAATATTTTATCCTCAGTAACATCAATCAATATTCATCTCAAATCAAATATTCATCTTTGCACTCAAGCCAAAGATATTCATCAATCGGTCATGTTCATTTAAACACACTGTTCATCTTTGCACTCTGTGCAAAAAAAAGATATTCATCATCGGTCATGTTCATTTAAACACTGTTCATCTTTGCACAAGCCAAAGATATTCATCGATCGGTCATGTTCATTTAAACACTGTTCATCTTTGCACTACTGTGCCAAAGATATTCATCGATTGGTCATGTTCATTTAAACACTGCTCATCTTTGCACTCTAAAGCCAAAGATATTCTTCAGAAATCATTCATCTTTGCACTACTGGGCCAAAGATATTCAATAATATCATCATTTAAGACCGAGGATGATGAAAAATATTTTTAAAGAAACGAATCCGGTGAAACAAAATGACAAGGATTAAGGATTAAGGATTCAGTACTTTGTTTTATCCATGTTCAAAAATACCTCAAAATAATCATAGTGGTGTAAAATTCAAGAATGATCAAAACATGGATACAATCAAAGCTAGTATCCGTAATATATATTTTGACTTAAAAGAAGAAATTTTATTTTTCGATGAATAGTGCCGTATACGTGAATAGTGCCGTATACGTGAATAGTAACTCCGACACCAAAAGATAGAAATTCCACAAAAAACATCTTCACGTTTCATGAATAGTACTCGTGAATAGTAACTCGTGAATAGTAACTCATGAATAGTAACTCGTGAATAGTAACTCATGAATAGTAACCGCGGCATGAAAAAGTTCCAAATTTGATAAAAAGTTCCAACCAATATTTCAGCATAATGATATTGAAGAAATAATATCATTTGAGAAGAAAATAACATCCCTTACCTCAAAGAATCAAGATTTCTAAGGAAAGGCTCAAGTGATCTTTGAATGAAACTTGTGACCGAATAAAGAACTCTCAAAGTATCTAAATACTCACAAAATACGCTCAATAATATAGAGAGAAAGAGAGAAAACTTTGTTTCTGGTGTGATTTTCAATTCTAACTTAGCCCTCTATTTATAGGAAAATGTTAGCCCGCCGAAGCAGACTTGACCGCTGCACCGATGGCTTTACTCGCTACTATTGCCACCCACCACATTTGAAATAAAATTCAGCACATTTCTTCACCAACCACAAGTGGGGCCCACTCAATTCTAGAATTTTCCACCAAAATCAATTATAACCCTAATTTCCTAATCGGACACCTCTTAAAATTCATAACAAATCATTCGTGCATTTTTAATCGGTTCAAAATTTGTGGACATATACTCAACTTATGTATGTATAACATACCCAAAAATTACCACAATCCAACGGTCGGATTAAAAATTATAACCCCCGCAATATATCTCAAAACCCCTGATTTAATTTTTAATACCTCAAACGATAAAATACTGATAAAACACCTCAACAATAATTTCTTCATTTATAACCACATAAATAAATCCATCATTTATATCCACATAAAATAAATATTTCTTTATCATATGAATCAATAATTAATTATTCACAAATAATATTACGTAATCACAATTATGATAAACCAGTAGTTCCTCGGAAAGAGGGGCTTTCAGATAAGGATTTCTCCTTCATGGCGCCGCAATTAGGTGACCAAACCTCTCCTTGATGTAACTTTCTAGACATTGCCAATAATGCTATCTAATAATATTATTCAAATAATATGAATTATTGATCCGATAATGGAGATAATGCAAGTGACAATTATTGAACAACAATAATATAAAATATCAACGCAAAGAATTATTGAATCAATAAAATAAAATATTGAACAAGAATTCATCGTGTGAAAATTATTGAGTAGTGCCTTCTTACGTAAGGATCAATAATTCAACAATATCGTAAAATACCGTGTGCTCTTTATGCAACCACGCCAGACATCGTATTTTAACCACGGGTATTCCAACAAATCTTAACGATAACAACTACGCCGTTATTTTTAACCAACTTATATTTGTCGTTTTCTTCATCCAATCTTTCACGTTATGGGCCCCACACATGGTCGCGTTGTCCGCACGAATATTCCCGACAAAGCGATTTAATATTCCACGACCAAACGAATATTCCCGACACAAAATGAATATTTTATAACCACTTGTTTATTTTGAAATATTTGCGTATTTAACCCTTAACTATCCACATTAATCAAATCAACCCTTACTATTTCAAAATAATAAATAAAGGAAATTCCTTTTATTTAAAAAATTTTTGGGTCTTACAACCTCCCTCCTTATGAAATTTCGTCCTCGAAATTGACGACGCACGATACTGGTGTTTCAAAAGGTGAGGATACCTCGCTTTCATTTCCGCTTTCAATTCCCTGTGTCATTCCTCTATACATGATTCCTCCACAAAACTTTAACTTGTGGTATGACCTTTCTTGGCGTAGAGGACATGCTCCTTCCTATCCAAGATCTTGATAGTACCTCCTCATCACGTTAAGTCTTTGGCTATCTCGTCTGGGTTCTAACTCAATAACGTGGTTCGGGTCTTTCACATATTTACTGAAATACGATATGTGAAACACATTATGAACACGAGACATACTTGAGGTAACGCAAGTCTATAGGCTACATTTCCTACTCGGTCAAGAATTTGAAATGGACCAATAAATCGTGGATTGAGCTTTCCTCTCTTCCCAAATCTTGTAACTCCCTTCCATGGAGCAACTCGCAACAATACATGATCCCCTACATTAAATTCCACGTCCTTTCGATGAAGATCCGCATAACTCTTTTGTCGATCTTGAGCCGCTTTGTATACGTTGTCGAATTATTTGGATCTTTTCGGTGAGTATATACGTATTTAACTCGGGTCCCAACAATGTTGCTTCACCCACCTCATCCCAACATATTGAGAGAACGACATTTTCGTCCATATAATGCTTGAATGGAGCCACACCTATACTTTCTCGATAATCTGTTGTTGTAGGAGAATTCCACCAATGGTAAATACTTATCCTAACCGCCCTTGAAGTTCAGGACACGAGTCTTAATAAATCTTCAAGAGTTTGAATAGTCCTCTCGATTGTCCGTCCGCTTGGGGATGGTATGCCGAACTAAATCGCAAATCCGTGCCCATAGCTTTTTGCAAGCTAACCCAAAATCTTGAAGTGAATCTTGGGTCACGATCCAAAACTATGGATATGGGCATGCCATGCAACCTCACGATCTCATTTACGTATACATACTAGCAAGACGTTCAAGGGAATAAGTCTCCGTGATTCGGCAAGAAATGAGCAGACTTGGTTAATCTATCAACAATAACCCAAATAGCATTGATGCCTTGAGAAACCGTAGGAAGACCAGAACGAAATCCATGGTAATGTGTTCCCACTTCCATTCCGGAATCTCAAGTGGTTGCAACGGAGCCTTAGGTACTAGATGCTCCGCCTTTACACGCTGGCAAGTTAAACACATCGAGATAAACTTTGCAATCTCTCTCTTCATATTATTCCACCAAAATGTATGTCAAGATCACGATACATTTTAGTACTTCCAGGATGGATTGCAAATGGTGTATTGTGTGCCTCCATCATAATCTTGTACTTCAAATCGAGTCGTTAGGAACACAAAGTCTAGAGTGGACTCAAGTATTCCTTCTTCATCAATTCTCGCTTAGGAATAGCTCCTTCTTATACTTTCTTCTTCATATGCATCACGACTCGAATTGGTGGCTTGAAAGCAAACTTTAACTTTATCGATTAAAGTCGATTATACTCAGATATCATCACGTGGGTACCTAGAGTTTTCATCTCCATCTCTATTATTTGTAAATTATATGAAATTAGTCTTTGACAATATCGTACTTTCGACTTGTATACGATCTTCTACTCAACACGTCACTACCACGTTCGCTTTTCCAGGATGGCATGGTCAGAACATGTGCTGAAATGAGTCTCCTCTTGAGTTCTTCGAAGCTCTTCCCACATTCCTTGCTCCATTCGAATTTTGTATCTCTACGAGTCAGCTGCGATAATGGAATAGCGATTCGAGAATATCCTTCAACGAATCTCCGATAATAACCAACTAAGCCTAGAAAGCTACGTACTTCAGTCACCGACTTTGGTTGCTCCCAACTTTGTATTGCTTCAATCTTCGCCGGATCAACAGATACTCCATGTTTTGACACCACATGCCCAAGAAAGGCTACTTCCTCAAGCCAGAACTCGCATTTCTTCAATTTGGCATATAGTTGGTTTTCACGAAGCCTTTGGAGTACCAGCTTCAAATGGTGCTCATGATCTTCACGACTTTTGGAATATATAAGGATGTCATCAATAAAGACAACAACAAACTGATCCAAATATTCCTTGAATACTCGGTTCATCATATCCATGAAAGCCGCAGGAGCATTAGTTAGTCCGAAAGACATGACTAAGAATTCATAATGCCCATACCGAAGTTACGAAGGCGGTCTTTGGAATATCCTCGATTCTAATCTTCAACTGATGATATCCAGAACGAAGATCAATTTTTGAAAAGAATTGTGCCCCTTGCAACTGGTCAAACAAGTCATCAATACGAGGTAGAGGATACCTATTCTTGATGGTGACATGGTTCAATTCCCGATAGTCAATACAAAGTCGCATACTCCCGTCTTTCTTCTTTACAATAAAACAGAGCACCCCAAGGAGATGTACTTGGGACGAATGAAACCAATGTCCAACAATTCTCGTAGTTGGACCTTTAACTCTGAAGTTCAATAGGAGCCATTCGATATGGGGTTTTAGAAATGGGCTTTGTACGAGTTCAAGATCAATAAAGAATTCAACTTCACGTTCGGGGGTAAGGCCAGAAGTTCTTCTAGAAATACGTCGGGAAAGTCAATAACAACAGAATATTATTCAAATTTGACGTGTCTTTATTCAAATCCATAACATGGGCTAAGAAAGCTTGACATCCGCTTTTTCAATAAATGAATAGCTTTATGATTAGATATGATAGTGATTGATTTTAATGGTTTAGTTGCTTGAATTGCATAACAAAGTTGGTTAGGAATATGAAAACTAACAACCTTACGAAAACAATCAATTTTGGCATGATGAGTAGTTAACCAATCAATCCCTAAAATCACATCAAAAGCAAGTATCTTTAAAGAGATAAGGTCAACAGGTAAGGTGATGGTGCCAACTTGAATCAAACAAGATTTATAAACAGTGGATGTGATGAAAGTTTCTCCTAACGGAGTTTCCACAGATAGGTCAAAGTCTAATTTCTCCGGAGTCAAGTTTAAACGTTGAGCACATGCAGGAGAGATAAAAGAATGGGTAGAACCGGTATCTAGTAAGGTATAAATTTTGCAAGAACTTATAATTAACTAACCCCTGCTAACTTCGTTCGGGTTCCTCGCATTTTTGACCGGTCACGAAAAACGCTCTTCCAGTAATCGTTGACTTTGACTTTTCTGTATCCGCCTCTGGTGCCAACGTCCCAACTGGACTTGATTTCGCTATAGGACAAAATCGAGCTATGTGACCATCTTTTCCACAACTAAAACATACCTTGGAAGGCTTTGAGCAGTTTGACCTTATATGTCCCTCCTCTCCGTGATCTCAGTAGCATCTAAGCGGCGATCGTTCTATTCCCCTAGAATTTGTTCTTTGGTGTCGATCTTGCCGCCGAGCAATCTTCCGTCATCGTTAAATCTTCTCTTTTAGATTGGACATCTCTTTCCATAATATCCACGCGTCGTGCGGCTTTTTTACCCACGCATCACTCATTCTCACTCGTTCGATTATTTCTTCTTTCATTTCAGATTCGACTTTATCATCTTATACTCGCCAAAGAGTGCTTCATTCAAGCATCACATATCGGGTAACACAAGCTTGAATCGTTGCATCCTTTTGCTCCACGATCGCACTCGCAATTCTTCACCGCTCTTCTAACTCATGAATACGATTTTGCAATTCTACATTTTGATCATAAAATACCTCTAATAAACTCTCTTGTGTACCTCTTCTTCCTCTTCTTCCTCAATCTCATTTGTTACCTCTGCGATTATCTCGGGTGCAACTATCAATTCTTCACTCACCACATGGATATCTCTAATTCCTTCTTACCGACATCACATTATCCTCGGTTGACGATTAGAGGTGTCTCCACGATCTCATTCACTCCATTGTTAACGTTCTCGTGACCATTCTTAAAAACTATCATAAAACAAGGGTTAATTAAATAAATTAACAAATCACATAATACCCCCCTATAATATGACCAACCAACAAATAAGCTTAGGTAGGACACACTAGCGAAGGATTTACTCGTCTCTCCCCTCCTAGTTTTATTCCCCGATCTCCGCCAGAGATCATATCCCTAAGCTCTGATACCAACTGTGACTCTGGACACCAACTTGTGTCAAGACCTCACATTGATACCTATCGTTTACCACCGCAAAAGCTTGGCGCCCCCACGGAGAGTGCGGCGGTGCATCCCCATCATCAGAAGTCACCAATGAGATGCTCGGGGCTATTTACTTATAGCTCGATACCAACCGTGGACGCCCCCCAAAATAGGTATACATCACCCATTCTCGAGTTGTCAATACATGGTATGTAAACAACTACAACTTTATTATTACAACAAAGAAAGCGTGAGTTTAAATACAAATATTATCTTCTAGACAATATTTATACTCAAATAAATCCTCATCACATTTATTGATACATTATTTTACAAAAATGGTGAGGACTACTAAACAATCCTTTCTAAAACCTTCATTCCATACCCAGGCTAAGCATTTCGCTTATATTCTCGCCTCCCCGAGAAGAATGGAACAAAAAGGAAAAGGGTGAGCTTAACTAGCTCAAGAAGAATATTATGACTAAGATAATATACAACAAATTATCGTTAGTCTTCAACAGGAAAAATTTAATAGAATACAATAGACAACAAGTTTCGAGATCAATATTCATAGCAATGAAATAATAATTCATAGAAGAGTTACGTGAGAGAATGAAATCTACTATAATCTATGAATTTAATAAATCCATCATCAATATTTTATCCCGTAACATCAATCAATATTCATCTCAAATCAAATATTCATCTTTGCACTACAGCCAAAGATATTCATCAATCGGTCCATGTTCATCTCAACACTGCTCATCTTTGCACTAAAGGCCAAAGATATTCATCATCGGTCATGTTCATTTAAACACTGCTCATCTTTGCACTACTGAGCCAAAGATATTCATCGATCGGTCATGTTCATTTAAACACTGTTCATCTTTGCACTACTGTGCCAAAGATATTCATCGATCGGTCGTGTTCATTTAAACACTGCTCATCTTTGCACTCCAAAGCCAAAGATATTCTTCAGAAATCATTCATCTTTGCACACAAAGCCCAAAGATATTCAATAATATCATCATTTAAGACTGAGGATGATGAAAAATATTTTTAAAGAAACGAATCCAGTGAAACAAAATGACAAGGATTAAGGATTAAGGATTCGTACTTTGTTTTATCCATGTTCAAAAATACCTCAAAATAATCATAGTGGTGTAAAATTCAAGAATGATCAAAACATGGATACAATCAAAGCTAGTATCAAGAATATATATTTTGGACGAAAAGAAGAAATTTTATTTTTTGATGAATAGTGCCGTATACGTGAATAGTGCCGTATACGTGAATAGTAACTCCGACACCAAAAGATAGAAATTCCACAAAAAAACATTTTCACGCTTCATGAATAGTACTCGTGAATAGTAACTCGTGAATAGTAACTCATGAATAGTAACTCGTGAATAGTAACTCATGAATAGTAACCCCGACATGAAAAAGTTCCAAATTTGATAAAAAGTTCCAACCAATATTTCAGCATAATGATATTGAAGAAATAATATCATTTGAGAAGAAAATAACATCCCTTACCTCAAAGAATCAAGACCGGAAGGAAAGGCTCAAGTGATGCCGAATGAAACTTATCTTTGAACAAAGAACTCTCAAAGTATCTAAATACTCACAAAATACGCTCAATAATATAGAGAGAAAGAGAGAAAACTTTGTTTTTGGTGTGATTTTCAATTCTAACTTAGCCCTCTATTTATAGGAAAATGTTAGCCCGCCGAAGCAGACTTGACCGCCACCGATGGCTTTTACTCGCTACTATTGCCACCCACCACATTTGAAATAAAATTCAGCACATTTCTTCACCAACCACAAGTGGGGCCCACTCAATTCTAGAATTTTCCACCAAAATCAATTATAACCCTAATTTCCTAATCGACACCTCTTAAAATTCATAACAAATCATTCGTGCATTTTAACGGTTCAAAATTTGTGGACATATACTCAACTTATGTATGTATAACATACCCAAAATTACCACAATCCAACTATCGGATTAAAAATTATAACCCCCACAATATATCTCAAAACCCCCGATTTAATTTTTAATACCTCCAATCGATAAAATACCGATAAAAAACACCTCAACAATAATTTCTTCATTTATAACCACATAAATAAATCCATCATTTATATCCACATAAAATAAATATTTCTTTATCATATGAATCAATAATTAATTATTCACAAATAATATTACGTAATCACAATTATGATAACCAGCCGCTCCCAGAAAGAGGGGCTTTCCGATAAGGATTTCTCCTTCTCATGCGCAGCAATTAGGTGACCAAACCTCTCCTTGATGTAACTTTCTAGACATTGCCAATAATGCTATCTAATAATATTATTCAAATAATATGAATTATTGATCCGATAATGGAGATAATGTGCGTTGACAATTATTGAACAACAATAATATAAAATATCAACGCAAAGAATTATTGAATCAATAAAATAAAATATTGAACAAGAATCTACTGTGAAAATTATTGAGTAAAGGCCTTCTTACGTAAGGATCAATAATTCAACAATCATCATGCGTAATACTGGTGTAGCATCTTTGTGCAACCACGCCAGACATCGTATTTTAACCACCGGTATTCCAATGCCTTAACTGTAATAACTACGCCGTTATTTTTAACCAACTTATATTTGTCGTTTTCTTCATCCAATCGCTTTCCGTTATGGGGCCCACACATGGTCGCGCCATCGCATTTAATATTCCCGACAAAGATTTAATATTCCACGACCCAACGAATATTCCCAAGCAAAAATGAATATTTTATAACCACTTGTTTATTTTGAAATATTTGCGTATTTAACCCTTAACTATCCACATTAATCAAATCAACCCTTACTATTTCAAAATAATAAATAAAGGAAATTCCTTTTATTTAAAAAATTTCGGGGTCTTATGTGTTTGGCTTTTCTCGACTACCTTTGGTGCCTCCATACTAATTGAATTTGTCTTGATGAAACGAAAAATCGAGCTAAGTGACCTTCTTGTTAGGTTTGTAATATTCATGTGCGATCAAATTGCATAAATTTAGCGGAAGCGTGTAAAATCAGAGTTTAAAAATTATTTACAAACCATATACCCGGATCACCCTTTATGCATCATTATTAATTAAACGAAAAGATAAAGAATAAATCATACCCCAAGATCGAGCTTCCTCAGTACAAGTTCACCTCCAAATCCTTTTTCGCGTTCAATCTTGAATCCACCGGGTTTGGTTCCTTCCTTTGATCAACGTTAGCCACCCAAATGTTTGGCCTCTAGAGGTGATCCACCAAGGAAGAATAAAATTCAAGAAGATGGGTGTTATGGCTAACCCTAGTTTTCTATCTCTATAGTAAAAGGCATACTCCCAACAACTTGGAATTATTACGCACTTTGTTAAAGTCAACAACCCATACCACCCATAATAAGACTCCTCTTATTTATAGATGTAGGCAACCCACCTTAACAATTAAGGAATTTGGTTTTAATTAATTAATTCTTTTAATTAATTAAGCTCCCTAATCTTATTAGGGATAAATGAGAGTACTTATATTAAATTAATTCCTAAACTGCATTTTAGAAATTAAAATAATAATAATTGTAATAATATTAATAAGACTCCTCTTATTAATTTATATTTAATATTTCTAAAATATTAAATAATAATATTAAGCTATTTAATTTATTCTATCACCATAGATTAAATTAAATATACATAACATATTATTACGATTATGCCATTAACTTCTTAAATAATTATTCTTCTTTTTATGGTGTGACCCTTTAGGTTCTCCATATTAAACCTAGGTTGTGAATAAATCAATTAGAACAATTCTAATCTTATTTAAATAAATAAATTAAACAATTAATTTATTTAAATAAATAATATTTATTCTACAATAGGGATAAGTTCTCCCAGCGATCAACGACTTTCCGGATAATATAGATTTCAACATTAATCATTAAAGAACCTTTGAGTAAATAGTTACCGTACAATTCAATCCTTCCACCATACAATGTCCCAATTAAATATAAGACATGGAATTCTTTGTCAAGTCTTATTTTATTTAATTATATGTATTTCGACTCTTAAATGCACAACTCCAAATAATGCAAATTAGAAACTCTTTTCTAATTTCATTCTCGCCGCCAAGGACTACTTTGGGTTGTCATTTATCGAATCACATAGACATTCTCTTCTTTTATTAGAAGTGGTAGATTCTTTATTGATCATACATTATCTCCATGTACAACTTATTATACCCAAGCATACCCTTTGATATACCCTAAGGGTCTTAAGGAATAAGTCAAAGTATAACTCATCATACACAAGATACTATGATGATCTCAAGTCCAAGGATTACTTGTACTACTATCACTATTGGAATTCCTATCGACAGCAAATAAAACTCCATTAGGTATTCCTTAGCGAGCCAACGCTCGTTGAACTTATTCTCTAATAAGCACCTACATACTTGCTTTAGTGTCTCCACACAAATGATCATGAGATCAATCATCCTCATCCAATGAGCAAGCAACGTATGTACCAATCTATCCGGATTCACTAATCCCCAATTTAGTAATCCAACGATTGGGAACTATTTTAGTTTTAAGCTTTCTAAGAATTTAGATCTCATTAGAATGATCATCATCATTATTCTAAAAGCATTGCTTAAAACTATGGGTTTATCACATATTATAAAACAGCATCATGTAGATAATTAATAGCCTTTAATAAATTAATACTTTTTATTAATAAATGAATAAGATTGTTACAAAGTACATGCTTTATCATCAAACATGATTGGCTTGTGTGCATACTACTTTCAATCTCCCACTTGTACTAAAGCCAATTGTCATGGTATCTCATACTCTTCTTCTCTAAGTGACGATTATCCTGCTGTTGGATAAGCTTTAGTTAATGGATATGTAATGTTGTTCATGAGAGTCCACTATCTCTATAGTGATTTCCCATCTTTCAATGATTCTAATAATCAATGAAAGTGCCACAACACATGTTTAGATCCAAGATGAGACTTAGGAACCATTCCTAGTTTCAGTAATGAACTTTTAATCCAAACAATCAACTTGCAGCCTTCATTTATAGCTATATACTTTGTCTTTATCACTAAACCAAAGAACTCTTTCTTTGTTTGGAACCTTTCCAATTCATCGCACCAACTGCTCAAGATAACGCTTTACCTTAAAGTGGATTTTACGTCATCTTGGTCTGCGTACGAAAAACTTGAGTCTGTTAAGCCCTCTAGTTTTAATTTAGACCCACCATGTATGCTCACATCTTTAGTGCTTAAGTTAAGAACTTTAAGATGTTTTTCATTGTCTTACTGAGTGATCTTCTCCGAATATGGTCGATCAACATCGGGTCTCGTACATTTCATTGCATACATGATTGTCACTCATGCAATCTCTCTTCTTTGGAGTCTATGGGGACTATTAAGAGATACACTCCATAGCTCATCAACATGAGACATCTCTTGAGTTTGCCATGCTAAACGACTTTAGCATCAAATGAATATACGTTCCTTGGGTTAAGTCGAGCATCCTCTGAATCTATCTATATAGATTTATATCCCCAATTAAGATACTCTTCCAAATCATTCATGGAGGAATGTTTAGACAATTTTATCTTTCTTGATTGTAGCATTAGTATGTCATTCCTTATCCGTAGTATATCAATATATAGTACTAGGAATGTCACGATGCTCCCAATCGACCCTTTTGTACACACTAGAACTCTTACCTCATCGTATGTAACTCTAGATCATCATCTTCTATGATCATGCGTACTCTCATCATCATCATCCATGATGAATCCATACCTCCTAGGTATCTTCAAGTACTATTCCGCATTTACGATCTGGTTTGTGGTATAATAGGTCTATCTATAGGTTCCTCTTATTTGACTTATAGTGTTTTGTGGTTCTTGAACTCTTCAAGATCTATTATCCTCCTACTAGCCCCCCTTCAATGATAAACACCTTTATCTTAGAAGTAAAGTGTGTTTCATAATAAACACCTTTTGTTAAGCGAGGATTATAGAATATATACCCTAAACTTACTTTAGGATGTCCCACAAATTGACACTTGTCAAATCTTGTCCCAAGCTTATCCTTTGAAACCTTTTCACATAAGTTGGAAAACCACTTATCTTAACATACTTAAGATTAGGAATCCTCACATCCAAAACTTTTATGGAGTCTTGAAATGGATTTTGAGGTTACCTTTTTCGTAGATATTCAGCCATTTCTAGGACATGATCCTAGAAGGATACTGGAATGTCGGTAAAATAATTATGGACCGCACCATGTCCAACAAGGTACGATTTTTCATTCAGATACATCAATCAATTATTGCGTATCAGGATGTGTCCATTATGAGAAAACCATTTGAGATGATCTAGAAACTTATTGCACAAGTATTTATTCCTTGATCCGATCAAAGAATTCTAATACTTTATCAATTTATTTCACTTCTGAATTCTTTGAACCTTTCAAATAATTCATACTTGTATTTCAGAAAATACACACATTCAACTCTTTGAATGATCATCTCATTTTCTTATACTAGTTTGTTCAATTTGCAAAATATATTTTTCACGTAAATCAAGTATACAAAATTCATTAAGTAATATTTCAGTTCTATACAAAACATTATTATTATTATAAATAGAACAACAATTGTTCTTAAATATAATACCAAAGATTTCATTGTCCAACAATAAAATAGAAATAATGTTTCTAACAAGTAATCGGAATACAATAACAACTTATCGACTTAATAGATTTGCTCAGTAGGGATTGCTAAACTATAAGTTTCTATGGCTAATGCAAAGAACCTTTGCTTCATTTCCCACACATAGGATTACTTATCTTGTTTAACTTTCTACTTCTGCTTGGTCCCTTCATAAATCTATATTTATGATAACCAAAGTCGGTATCCAATACCCAAGTAGAACCTTGACTTAAAGAAAAATTTATTTAAATCATGAACAAAAACTGTATTGTAACCGAAACTTCACTAAGCTTCTTTGGTTAGCCTCTGCAAGATGTTTCTCACAGTTTCTTTTCCAGTGTCCTGACTTATTGCAGTGGAAGCAAACTCCTTTGTTATCCATATCAGTTTTGTTCTTATTATCCTTTGTTTACGCCTTTCTATTTACCTTCTTTGAATCGTTCTTCTTTTCAGAAGATCCTTTGGCCCCTACCAGTAAGACTTGGTCTTTCTTGGTTGGAAGGTGACTCTCAACATTTTTCAATATGTTAAGCAAATCAATGAGGTCGATATCTAGCTTTGTTCATATGAAAAAATTCACAACAATTGTGAAAGGAGTCCGGAGTGAGTGCAAGATCAAATCTTGGCTCAACTCTCCATCCATGACAAAACTCGTTGTCCCTAATTGATCAATCAAATTGATAATGTTAAGGACCTTTTGTATGCATCTTTGTAGTGTCATCGGTCATTCTAGATCGGAAGAGTTCCTTAGATATCTCGATATCTATCGGCCCCTACTTTCCTCACCATCAACTACTTGATGTGTGGGGAATATAGTAGGAGCATCCATAGTTTTATCCGACGCGAAGCTCGTTACTCATGGATGCGAGCATGATGCATCGAGCCAATTGTGCATCATCTTGCCACTTTCTAAAAGTAGCAATGTCTTCCTCAGAGGCATTATGCGTAACCATTGCGAGGATAGGCGTATTAAGGAAATAAGATAGCTTTTTTCAATTTATGCGAACTATTCTCAAATTCCTTAACCAATCCATTTAATTGATCTCGTTAATTTAGCATCTAATATGCTTCGCAGTTGATAGTAATTTTAGACATTGTAAAATTTCGTAAATGAATTTGTAATTAACAACATTTTAACATACATTCTTTTATTAATTACCAAAATAATTTAGGTCTTGTTTTAAATTGGTATCTCCAACTATTTTCTTCAAATTATATTACCCTCAATATATATAGTTGGCAAAATCTAATTAAAGATTTGCTAGTGAGAATAAGGATCCCATTTCAAATGTATATAGCCTTGTGGTGACACAACAAACTATATATAAATAAATAGGTAGACAACTTTTGTCAATTACATCAACTATGCAACTCCTTGTATTTTGCCTCTTAGATTATTTTGATCAAGTGGTGGCACATAGAATCAAAATTATCGAAGTTAAGTCCGACCTAGCACTCCATATATTCAAAAAAGAAAATATCATCCTTGTGGTGACACAACAAAACAATATTGTTCAATTTTCTTTATAAGCATCAAATGTGATAAATTAACATCTTAAATACTTAATACTTGCCTTGTGGTGATACAACAAACTCATATTAAATATTTAATACTCTATTAATTTTATCATGCTAGAAATGCGTTCGATATTCCAAATATCTTTGAACGCTTAGGACTTAATATAAAAATTGAGGGGTTTGTTATTAATTTGTCTCATCTTGTTTAGCATGCATTTATTTATATATATATAAAATACGCTATTATATTAATAAACATGCGAAGCATGTTTGCATAATATATAATATATATAATATAAGCATGCACATATAGAATACTATATTCTACCGGATTGATTATGGATTTTTATTCTAGTTTGGTTCACTAGAGCCATCAAGTGAACCAAAAGGTCAAACCCTAGGGGTGCAAGAAATAATATTTAAATATAACTATTACATTTAAACCCGGGCTCCATTACAAACGGGTCTTCAAGCGCTCCTTGCTCCTCTTGATCTCCAATTTTTCAAAATTAATTCTAACTATTCCTATTACAAAACTATTTTAAAATAAATAGAAACCTTGATCGTGATCAAGGGAAGTACATAGAGGGGAATAGAATTTACATTAAGAAAAATTAGAGAAGACGAGGCAATCTGTGAACCCCATTTAATAAAACCCATACATTCATGCATCCAACTAAAATAAAATCCAATTATATTGGTCAATAGTCCATAATCAATCCCATTTATTATCATACACATCACCATACGCATCAATAAATAACATTCATCTCATGAATAATAAACATTTAATATATAAATTGATATCATTTAATGGGCAAAATTTAGTTAGTATAAAATCTATTTTTGAATCAAAATAAACTCCTTTATTTTAATCCAAATTTAAATCAAAATAAAACTATTTTATTTTAATTTATCCAATTTTGAATAAAATAAACTATTTTATTTTAATCAAAATCTTTAATCAAAATAAACTCCTTTATTTTAATTAATTATGGAATCCAATTCCATGTAATAAAAAAAATCTTTAATTAAAATAAACTCTTTTATTTTAATTAATTATGGAATCCAATTCCATGTAAAAAATTTTTAATTAAAATAAACTCTTTTATTTTAATTAATTATGGAATCAAGTCCATGTAAAAAATATTAAAGGAAACACGGATTATCTTTCCTATTCACAAATAAACTCTTTTTATTTTGAATAATATGAAATCTTATTCCATATTTAAATAAACTCTTTTATTTAAGGAAACATGGATTCTCTTTCCTATTCACAAATAAACTCTTTTATTTTGAATAATATGAAATCTTATTTCATATCTAAACAAACTCCTTTATTTAAGGAAAGATGGATTTACTTCCCTATTCACAAATAAACTCTTTTATTTTAGGAAAAATAAAATCCAATTTCAACTCCAATTAGTTAGCATGGAATCCAATTCCAACTCTAATTAGTTAGCATGAAATCTAATTTTTTTAAAATTAAAATAAATTTTATATTTTAATATTAAAATAAACCTTTTTATTTTAAAATTAAAATAAATTTTTTATTTTAATTATAAAATAAGTAAGAATAATATATATATATATATATATATTAACCGTATATATATAATATATATATATATATATATTAGTACCCGTGTACCTCTTTAAAAAAAAAACACTTGTAACTTTTACAAAAAAAAACGGCAGCAACTATGATAATTGACTCACTTGTAACTTTTACATTAATTCCGTGATTGATGCCTTGGATTTAAGAGGAGCCACGTGCTTTTTTTAAAAAAAAAATTTGCTGGCATCGGTTTTCATGTTTTCCGTGCGCTGATGCTTCAAAAAACATGGTATTTCAAAAAAAAAAAAATATTGTATGCCTTTTTTTTTTTTTATGTCGTATCTGCATCGATTTAAGTGACACCTTGTGATTAGGTCTTTTTTTTTTTTTTTTTTAAATTTTATACAATAAAATTATGCCCAATTAAATTGTTCTAAACACATATCAATATACATATCAAATTAAAACAATTAATAATTTACATAAAGGTTTGGCTCTGATGCCACTGTTAGGTTTGTAATATTCATGTGCGATCAAATTGCATAAATTTAGCGGAAGCGTGTAAAATCAGAGTTTAAAAATTATTTACAAACCATATACCCGGATCACCCTTTATGCATAATTATTAATTAAACGAAAAGATAAAGAATAAATCATACCCTTGAAGATCGAGCTTCCTCAGGTACAAGTTCACCTCCAAATCCTTTCGCGTTCAATCTTGAATCCACCGGGTTTGGTTCCTTCCTTTGATCAACGTTAGCCACCCAAATGTTTGGCCTCTAGAGGTGATCCACCAAGGAAGAATAAAATTCAAGAAGATGGGTGTTATGGCTAACCCTAGTTTTCTATCTCTATAGAAAAGGCATACTCCCAACAACTTGGAATTATTACGTACTTTGTTAAAGTCAACAACCCATACCACCCATAATAAGACTCCTCTTATTTATAGATGTGGGCAACCCACCTTAACAATTAAGGAATTGGGTTTTAATTAATTAATTCTTTTAATTAATTAAGCTCCCTAATCTTATTAGGGATAAATGAGAGTACTTATATTAAATTAATTCCTAAACTGTTTTAGAAATTAAAATAATAATAATTGTAATAATATTAATAAGACTCCTCTTATTAATTTATATTTAATATTTCTAAAATATTAAATAATAATATTAAGCTATTTAATTTATTCTATCACCATAGATTAAATTAAATATACATAACATATTATATACGATTATGCCATTAACTTCTTAAATAATTATTCTTCCTTTTATGGTGTGACCCTTTAGGTTCTCCATATTAAACCGGTTGTGAATAAATCAATTAGAATAATTCTAATCTTATTTAAATAAATAAATTAAACAATTAATTTATTTAAATAAATAATATTTATTCTACAATAGGATAAGTCTCTCCTAGCGATCAACGACTTTCCGGATAATATAGATTTCAACATTAATCATTAAAGAACCTTTGAGTAAATAGTTACCGATAATTCAATCCTTCCACCATACAATGTCCCAATTAAATATAAGACATGGAATTATTGTCAAGTCTTATTTTATTTAATTATATGTATTTCGACTCTTAAATGCACAACTCCAAATAATGCAAATTAGAAACTCCTTTCTAATTTCATTACGCTTCGCCAAGGACTACTTTGGGTTGTCATTTATCGAATCACATAGGACATTTGTCTTCTTTTATTAGAAGTGGTAGATTCTTTATTGATCATACATTATCTCCATGTACAACTTATTATACCCAAGCATACCCTTTGATATACCCTAAGGGTCTTAAGGAATAAGTCAAAGTATAACTCATCATACACAAGATACTATGATGATCTCAAGTCCAAGGATTACTTGTACTACTATCACTACTGAGAATTCCTATTGACAGCAAATAAAACTCCATTAGGTATTCCTTAGCGAGCCACGCTCAAAGTGAACTTATTCTCTAATAAGCACCTACATACTTGCTTTAGTGTCTCCACACAAATGATCATGAGATCAATCATCCTCATCCAATGAGCAAGCAACGATGTACCAATCTATCCGGATTCACTAATCCCTAATTTAGTAATCCAACGATTGGGAACTATTTTAGTTTTAAGCTTTCTAAGAATTTAGATCTCATTAGAATGATCATCATCATTATTCTAAAAGCATTGCTTAAAACTATGGGTTTATCACATATTATAAAAACAACATCATGTAGATAATTAATAGCCTTTAATAAATTAATACTTTTATTAATAAATGAATAAGATTGTTACAAAGTACATGCTTTATCATCAAACATGATTGGCTTGTGTGCATACTACTTTCACTTCTCTTCCACAATTATAACATGCTTTGGACGGCATGGGCTAGATTTGATCGATGTGTCCCTCTCCTCCGCATTTGAAGCATATGATAGGTGGTCTTTTCTCCTTCCTTAACAACGGCGGTCTTTGGTCCGACGTCTTTCCATCATTGTTGAATCTCCTTTTCTTGAAATGTCCATTCTTATTGTTTGGCCCCCGATTACCACCAAGTGGTTACCATATCCGCCCTGTTGATTCCCTCCACGCTTGTTGTCACCGCTCGATGATGACTACTCATTCGGTATTATAATTTTGTCATTTGCTCTCTTTTAGTTGCGTTGACTCATTATCGCGCTCCACTAATCGAGCCCTATTTACAACATCCGAATACAAACACGGTTTATGAGAAATAAGATGTTGACGTATCTCCCGCTTCAAACCTCTTAAAACATTCGCGCCATATTCTCTTCATTATCCACCAAGTGGGGACGAAAACCGTGATAACTCCGCAAATTTTGCCTCGTATTGCGACACGGCCATATTGTTTTGTTCCAATTTAATAAACTCCACCTCCTTCATATGGCGAATACTTTCAGAAAGTATTTGTCGTTGAACGACTCTGGAACTTCTCCCAAGATATCTTGAAGACAAAGAAGTTGAGTACGTTTACCGATTCCCACCGATGAATCGCTCTCCACGCAACATAAAGGCGGCAAAGGGAACCTTTTGCTCCTCGGAGCATCCCAAGACATCAAATATCTTGGTAATCTGCTTTATCCATGCTTCCGCTAGAAGTGGTTTAGGCTCTCCCTTAAACTCCGGTGGTTCCAGCTCCTTGAATTGTTTAGCGGTGACCGCCCGAGAGTTTTTCGTGTTTCCACCTACGTTTTGGACAGAGTCGCTCTCTTTCTTTGTTGCATATAAATGCATAAAGCCTCGAACATTTGATCATTCATCATTTGGTCAGTGTTGTTGTTTGCATGAGGATTGTCGCCTTCCTGATGCATATTATCCTGATTATTGATATGTGGTGAATCAACGATCGCCTGCGCTCCATTGCTATTCTCAACATTCTCAGATGTCATTTTCAGATACTGCCACAAAACAAAAGGTTAATTGACATGTAACAAATTATCCCTATCTTCCGACCAACCAATAAAATAGCATATAAACTTAGGTAAGTCATACTAGCGAAGGTATTCCCCTGCCTCCCTCCTAGTACTATTCTCACATCTTAGCCGGGATCATATCCTAAGCTCGATACCAACCGTGGACGCCCCAAAATTAGGTATACATCACCCATCTTGGGTAGTCGATACATGGCATGTAATTTAAATACAACTTACTAATATAAGCGTCTGTGTACAATACGACATAAACTGTGAGTTTGAATACAAATATTGTCTACTAGATATTATACAAACTCAAAAGGAGTCCTCATTACAATTATTATCACACTATTTCACAGAATAGTGAGGGCTACTAATGCTATCCTCTGGACCATTACTCCGTTCCCCGACTCGTCCCAGCTATATTCTCATTTCCTGAAGAGAACAGTGAAAGAAAGGGTGAGCTCAACTAGCCCAGTAAGAAATATTATGACTAAGATAATGCACAATAAATTATCATTAGCCTTCAACAGTGTTAAACTAATAAAATATAATAAACATCAAGTTTAACTGCAGCGGAACAAGCAATCCATTAAAAGAGTCAAGTAGAAAATAAAATCTACTATCTTTTATGATTTAAAAGGTTTTTCATCACTGTTATAGCTGAGACTCAGCTTTAATAAATAATCCACATCATCGAATCACCCCTGCACTATGGCCAAGGATATTCTTTAGTATCACTACCACAATTATTCATACACTACGGGCCAAGAATAGTTGTGTATTCATTAATGGTCATGATCATGCCAACAATCATCCATCAATGCACTACTACCATCGAGGATTTTTACCACATCATTTGTAACATTACGATTACCATGATTACACCGAATAGTCTCTCGTCATAATCATACCAAGTCCATCTATGCACTACATGTGCCACTGTAGATGACTTTAAAAAAATATAAACATGAGGATGATGACAATGATATAAGAATTCAATAAAACAAGTTCAAGAATTATTTTATCCGGGAATTATTAACGCCCAAATTGTCAATATGATATTGTTTTGTAGAGTAAAATTCAAGAATGATCGGAAGAATATTTCCATGAAAAGATATCTTTGGATGAAACGCAAATATCAAGGATATTCTACTAATTTCATGGAGTATAGAAGTCAAAGTTTTAACCAACCGGTATAATAAAGAATGGAATAACAAAAGAAATCACCATGCATGCGGTACTTTGATATACAAAGTTATTCCAATGTAGAATAATAATAACGGAACGGTCGGTGAAATTCACAAGCTGGGATGTTCCAATGTAATAATAAAGATTGAACAGATCCGGTGTAAAACACACAGATAGGATATTCCAACGAGAATAATAAAAGCGGAACCAGTCAGGTGTAAAACACATGCATGAGGATGTTCCAGCGAGAATAATAAAGAGCGGAACGAGTCCGGTGTAAAACACATGACAGGATGTTCCAACAAAATAATAATAAAGAGCGGAACCGGTGGGTAAAAAACACATGAGCATGGATGTTCCAAATGAATAATAGAAGAATGTCACCAAGTATAGGGTAAACCATTATACAAAAGTTATTCCAGCGTAATAATAAGCAATGGAATAACAAACAGTTCTCTTCATGAATAAGAAAGAATAACACCCCTTACTTTTGGTAGGAGATTGAATCATGCGCAGAGTGTAGTAACAAAATACTCTTCTTCTTTCTTTCTTATTCTCTCTATACTTTCTCTCTCTAAAGCTTGAATGAATTCGTGAAAAATAATGAAGCACTAGGCCTCTATTTATAGAAGATTTCTAGCATAGCACTTACCATGTGAAAAGGCAAGTGGCTTGACGACTGGTGATGTGAAAAGAAAAGTGGTTCGACGCCTGTTGTAAGACCCCGAAATTTTTTTAAATAAAAAGGAATTTCCTTTATTTATTATCTTGAAATAGTAAGGGTTGATTTGATTAATGTGGATAGTTAAGGGTTAAATACGCAAATATTTCAAAATAAGCAAGTGGTTATAAAATATTCATTGTTGTTGGGGAATATTCGTTTGGTCGTGGAATATTCAAATCTTTTCGGGGAATATTAAATGCTGACAGTATGACCATGTGTGGGCCCCATAACTAAAAGCGATTGGATGAGGAAAACGACAAATATAAGTTGGTTAAAAATAACGGCGTAGTTATTACACGAATTAAGAGATCATTGGAATACCCGGTGGTTAAAATACGATGTCTGGCGTGGTTACAATAAGAGCTTTATTACCGGTATTGCACAGTATTGTTGAATTATTGATTCGTACGTAAGATGGCACTACTCAATAATTTTCACAGTGAATTCTTATTCAATATTTTATTTTATTGATTCAATAATTCTTTGCGTTGATATTTTATATTATTGTTGTTCAATAATTGTCACCGCACAAGATTTCCCGATGTCGATCAATAATTCATATTATTTGAATAATATTATTAGATAACATTATTGGCAATGTCTAGAAAGTTCTGTCTAAGGAGAGGTTTGGTCACCTAATTGCGCGCCAGTAAGGAGAGATCCTTATTGGAAAGCCCCCTCTTTCCTGGGAACAGCCTGGTTGTCATAAATGTGATTCTGTAATATTATTTGTGAATAATTAATTATTGATTCATATGATAAGGAAATATTTATTTTATATGAATATAAATGATGGATTTATTTATGTGGTTATTAATGAAGGAATTAATGTTGAGGTGTTTTATCAGTATTTTATCGGATTGGAGGTGTTAAAAATCAAATCAGGGGTTTTGAGATATATTACGGGGGTTATAATTTTTAATCCGACCGTTGGATTGTGGTAATTTTTGGGTATGTTATACATACATAAGTTGAGTATATGTCAACAAATTTTGAACCGTTAAAAATGCACGAATGATTTGTTGTGAATTTTAAGAGGTGTCGGATCTAAATTAGGTTTATAATTGATTTTGGTGGAAAATTCTAGAATTGAGTGGGCCCCACTTGTGGTTGGTGAAAAATGTGCTGAATTTTATTTCAAATGTGGTGGGTGGCAATAGTAGCGAGGTAAAGCCATCGGTAGAAAGGTCGAGTCTTCTTCTACGGGCTAACATTTTCCTATAAATAGAGGGCTAAGTTAGAATTGAAAATCACACCGTAAACAAAGTTTCTCTCTTTCTCTCTATATTATTGAGCGTATTTTGTGAGTATTTAGATACTTTGAGAGTTTCTTTATTCAAGATAACAAGTTTCATTCAAGATCACTTGAGACCTTTCCTTAGAAGTACTTGATTCTTTGAGGTAAGGGATGTTATTTTCTTCTCGAGATGATATTATTTCTTCAATATCATTATCTTTGAAATATTGGTTGGAATTTTTTATCAAATTTGGAACTTTTTCATGTCCAGGTTACTTATTCATGAGTTACTTATTCATGAGTTACTATTCACGAGTTACTATTCACGAGTACTATTCATGAAGCGTGAAGATGTTTTTTGTGGAATTTCTATCTTTGGGTGTCTGAGTTACTATTCACGATATCTAAGACTATTCACGTGATCTGAGACTATTCACGATATCTAAGACTATTCAATAGAAAAATGAAAATTTTTCTTTTCGTCTAAAATATCTATTCGGATACTAGCTTTGATTGTATCCATGTTTTGATCATTCTTGAATTTTACACCACTATGATTATTTTTGAGGTATTTTGGACGTGGATAAAACCAAGTACGAATCCTTAATCCTTGTCATTTTGTTTCTTTGGATTCGTTTCTTTAAAAATATTTTTCATCATCCTCGACCTTAAATGATGATATTATTGAATATCTTTGGCTGTGAGTGCAAAGATGAATGATTTGAAGAATATCTTTGGCCCTGTAGTGAAAAAGATGAGCAGTGTTTAAATGAACATGACCGATCGATGAATATCTTTGGCTCAGTAGTGCAAAGATGAGCAGTGTTTAAATGAACATGACCGATCGATGGATATCTTTGGCCTTTAGTGCAAAGATGAGCAGTGTTGAGATGAACATGTCCGATCGATGAATATCTTTGGCCTTTAGTGCAAAGATGAGCAGTGTTGAGATGAACATGACCGATTGATGAATATCTTTGGCTGTGAAGTGCAAAGATGAATATTTGATTTGAGTATAAATATTGTCAGAAGATAATATTTGTATTTAAACTCACGATTTTATTGTTGTGATAATAAAGTTGTAGTTGTTTACGCACCATGTATTTGGCGACTCGAGAATGGGTTGGATGGAATGGACCTATTTTGGGGGTAAACGCGGTTAATATCGAGCTTAGGGATATGATCTCTGGCGGAGATCGGGGAATAGAACTAGGAGGGAGAGCGAGTAAATCCTTTGCTAGTGTGTCCTACCTAAGCTTATTTGTTAGTTGGTCAAGATATATAGGGATATTATGTGATTGATTTCCTTAATTAACCCTTGTTTTATGACAAGAATTGAGAATGTCGATCGAGAATATTAATAGTGGTGTAAATGAGACCGTGGAGATGCCTATACTTAACAACGAGGAGAACGTGCAACAGGCTGGCAATGTACCTCCTGTGAATAACACCATTGAGCAGATGATGAACGAGGGGATGTTTAGAAGCTTTTTGCAGTTCATGCAAAATCGCAGACGAGGAGACTCGTGTTCAAAATCTGAGGAGGAGATGATAGCAATTCACGGGTGGTCACAGCCCAAGCAAGTTCAAAGAGTTGGGACCACAGAATTTAAGGGAAAGCGAGATCCGATTATGGCGGAAACATGGGTCAAGCAAATTACCAAGATATTCGATGTCTTGGGATGTACTTGAGAACAGAAAGTTCCATTCGCCACCTTTATGTTAGTGGCGAAGGCAGACATGGTGGAATCAGGAAGCGTACTCCATCCATTTGCACTCAAAGCATGTCATGGGAGACGTTTGAATGCAGTTCAATGACAAGTACTTCCACGAAAGTATTCGTCGCTATATGAAGGAAGTGGAGTTTATTAGACTAGAAGCGAGAATAACATGACGGTGTCCCAAAGACGAGGCGAAGTTCGCGGAGTTATCGAGTTTGCACCTCATTTGGTGGAGAATGAGGAACATTATGACGCGGATGTTTCGAGAGGTTTGAAACCCCAGATACGTCAAGATCTCATTTCTCATAAATTTTCTCTCTATTCGGATGTTGTCAGCAGGGCTCGGTTGTTAGAGCGAGATAACGAGTAATACGTTCAACCGAGGGACCATAACGAGGATCATCTGAAGATAGCGATCATCGAATAACGATAACCGGCGGAGAAAGAAGAATCTTTGAAAGGCGGTTACCACCGGTGGTAATCGTGGCCATGAAAAATAGAAGAAGCGAGTGGGAGGAGATTTTAAAAGAGGAGATTCAACAACGACCATTTGAAGGCGTCGCCAGAAGTAGCAACTAGTTTTAGGGAGGAGAACGACCACCACCGGGTCGTATGTTACAAATGCGGAAAGAGGGACATATCACCAAACCGCCCACAACAGTTTAAGGTATGCTATAATTGTGGAAAAGAAGGACATATCGCTCGAGATCAGACGATATCGAAACCCGATCCAATGAGGAATGGTGACTCAAAAGGATGTCCAAGAAAAGTCAAAGTCAACGATTCACGGAAGAGCGTTTGTCGCGTGGCCATTCAAAATGCGAGGAACCCGAACGAAGTTAGCACGGGTTAGTTAATTATAAATTCTTTGAAGTTTATACCTTACTAGATCCGGTTCTACCCATTCTTTTATCTCTCTTGTTTTGCGCTCAACGTTTGAACTTGACTACGGAGAAATTAGACTTTGACTTATTTATGGAGACTCAATTAGGAGAAACTTTCATTACATCCGTTGTTTAGAAATCTTGCTTGATTCAGTTGGCACTATCACATTACACGTTAACCTTATTTCTATAGAGATATTTGCTTTTGATGTGATTTTAAGGTTAACTACTCATCATGCCAAAATTGATTGCTTTTGTAAGGTTGTTAGTTTTCATATTCCTAAGCAACTTTGTTATTCAATTCAAGCAATCAAACCATTGTAATCAAACATTTTCATATCAAGCCATGAAGTCATCGTTTATTACGGATGTCAAGTTTTCTTAGTCCATGTTATGGATTTGAATAAAGACACGCCGATTTGAATAATATTCTTGTTGTTATTGATTTTTCCCGACGTATTTTTCGAAGAATTTCTTGGCTTACTCCCAAAGCTCGATATTAAATTTTGTATCGAATTTGAACCCTAAGACAAAACTCATTTCTAAAATCTCATATCGAATGGCTCCTATTGAACTTCGTGAGTTAAAAATTCAATTATAGAATTTGGTACATGAGCCTTTATCTTGTGACTTCCTTTGTGGAATTCACCTAAGCCAGACTCTCTGTAAGGGACGTCATATTCGTGCGATAGTAAACTGATAGGTGTCATTGTGACGTGCTATCCAAGGTTGGGATATGAGTCACGAGTTGAGAACAACCTAAGTCGAATAATCGAAATGCATAGTTTTTAGGCTTAGTTGGTTATTATCGGAGATCGTTGAAGGATATTCTCGAATCGCTATTCCATTAACGTAGCTAACTCGTAGAGATACAAAATTCAAATGGAGCAAGGAATGTGGGAAGAGCTTGAAGAACTCAAGAGGAGACTCATTTCAAAGACATGTTACGACCATGCCATCCTCGGAAAAGCGAGACGTGGTAGGCGGCGTGTTGAGTAGAAGATCGTATACAACACGTAGTAATCACGATGTTGTCAAAGACTAATTTCAGTATAATATACAAATAATAGAGATGGAGATGAAAACTCTAGGTACCCACGTGATGGTATCTGAGCACGTGATGATATACGAGTATAATCGACTTTAATCGATAAAGTTAAAGCTGTTCAAGCTACACACCGGAGCTGATGAATTTGAAGAAGGAGGTGCAAGAAGTTGTTATTTTAAAAGTGAGAATCGGTGAGGTGAGGAAAGCTCAAACCTTCGATTTATTAATCCATTTGAAATTCTCGATCGAATAGGAATTGTGGCCTATAGACTCGCTTTTACCACCAAGTATGACGTGTTCATAACGTTTTTCACGTATCGATGTTACGTAAATATGTGGACGACCCGAAACACGTCATTGAGTTAGAACCGGACGAGATAGCCGAAGACTTAACGTACGAGGAGGTACCTGTCAAGATTTTGTAGAGGAAAGAACATGACCTATGTACCGAGGTTATACCATAAGTTAAAGTTTTGTGGAGAAACCATGTTATTGAGGAAATGACCTGGGAGTTGGAAACGAAAATGAAAGCGAGGTATCTTTACCTTTTCGAAACACCAGGTACGTACGTCAATTTCGAGGACGAAATTTCATAAGGAGGGGAGGTTGTAAGACCAAATTTTTTAAATAAAAAGGAATTTCCTTTATTTATTATCTTGAAATAGTAAGGGTTGATTTGATTAATGTGGATAGTTAAGGGTTAAATACGCAAATATTTTAAAATAAGCAAGTGGTTATAAAATATTCATTGTTGTCGGGGAATATTCGTTTGGTCGTGGAATATTAAATCGTCAGGGAATATTAAATTTGACTGACATGACCGTGTGTGGGCCCCATAACTAAAAGCGATTGGATGAGGAAAACGACAAATATAAGTTGGTTAAAAATAACTTGGCGTAGTTATTACAATTAAGATCATTGAATACCCGATTGGTTAAAATCTGATGAATACGCGTGGTCAAGACAAAGATAGCATTACCGGTACAAGACAGTATTGTTGAATTATTGATTAAAGACGTAAGATGGCACTACTCAATAATTTTCACACGAGTTAATCGCTCAATATTTTATTTTATTGATTCAATAATTCTTTGCGTTGATATTTTATATTATTGTTGTTCAATAATTGTCACTTTGCAAGATTTCCCAAAGATGTCGGATCAATAATTCATATTATTTGAATAATATTATTAGATAACATTATTGGCAATGTCTAGAAAGTTCTGCATCTCAAGGAGAGGTTTGGTCACCTAATTGCGGCGCCAAGATGAGAGATCCTTATTGGAAAGCCCCTCTTTCCGGGAAGCACCTGGTTGTCATAAATGTGATTACGTAATATTATTTGTGAATAATTAATTATTGATTCATATGATAAGGAAATATTTATTTTATATGAATATAAATGATGGATTTATTTATGTGGTTATTAATGAAGGAATTAATGTTGAGGTGTTTTATCAGTATTTTATCGGATTGGAGGTGTTAAAAGTCAAATCGGGGTTTTGAGATATATCATGGGGGTTATAATTTTTAATCCGAATAGTTGGATTGTGGTAATTTTTGGGTATGTTATACATACATAAGTTGAGTATATGTCAACAAATTTTGAACCGTTAAAAATGCACGAATGATTTGTTGTGAATTTTAAGAGGTGTCGGATTCGGAAATTAGGTTTATAATTGATTTTGGTGGAAAATTCTAGAATTGAGTGGGCCCCACTTGTGGTTGGTGAAAAAATGTGCTGAATTTTATTTCAAATGTGGTGGGTGGCAATAGTAGCGAGTAAAGCCATCGGTGTAAAGGTGTCAAGTCTGCTTCGGCGGGCTAACATTTTCCTATAAATAGAGGGCTAAGTTAGAATTGAAAATCACACCAGAAACAAAGTTTTCTCTCTTTCTCTCTCTATATTATTGAGCGTATTTTGTGAGTATTTAGATACTTTGAGAGTTGTTGTTCAGTACAAGTTTCATTCAAAGATCACTTGAACCTTTCCTTCCAAGCACTCGATTCTTTGAGGTAAGGGATGTTATTTTCTTCTCAGATGATATTATTTCTTCAATATCATTATGCTGAAATATTGGTTGGAATTTTTTTATCAAATTTGGAACTTTTTCATGTCTGGGTTACTATTCATGAGTTACTATTCACGAGTTACTATTCATGAGTTACTATTCACGAGTTACTATTCACGAGTACTATTCATGAAGCGTGAAGATGTTTTTTGTGGAATTTCTATCTTTGGGTGTCTGAGTTACTTATTCACGATACGGCACTATTCACATATCTCAAGACTATTCAATTAGAAAAATGAAAATTTTTCTTTTCGTCTAAAATATCTATTCCGGATACTAGCTTTGATTGTATCCATGTTTTGATCATTCTTGAATTTTACACCACTATGATTATTTTTGAGGTATTTTTGGACGTGGATAAAACCAAGTACTAATCCTTAATCCTTGTCATTTTGTTTCAATGGATTCGTTTCTTTAAAAATATTTTCATCATCCTCTACCTTAAATGATGATATTATTGAATATCTTCTTTGGCAGTAGTGCAAAGATGAATGATTTTGAAGAATATCTTTGCCCAGTAGCAAAAGATGAGCGGTGTTTAAATGAACACGACCGATCGATGAATATCTTTGGCTGTAGTGCAAAGATGAGCAGTGTTTAAATGAACATGACCGATCGATGGATATCTTGGGCCTTTAGCAAAAAAGATGAGCAGTGTTGAGATGAAATGACCGATCGATGAATATCTTTGGCCTTTAGTGCAAAGATGAGCAGTGTTGAGATGAACATGACCGATTGATGAATATCTTTGGCCTGTAGTGCAAAGATGAATATTTGATTTGAGTATAAATATTATCTAGAAGATAATATTTGTATTTAAACTCACAATTTTATTGTTGTGATAATAAAGTTGTAGTTGTTTCTGTACCATGTATTTGGCGACTCAGAATGGGTTGGATGGAATGGACCTATTTTGGGGGCGTCACACCTGTAATGTGAAACGACAAGTGGTTTGACGTCTGGTAAAGGTAATTACTATTGACGAAGGTAATTACTATTCACAAGGGTAATTACTATTGACGAAGGTAATTACTATTAACGAAGGTAAATACTATTGACGAAGGTAATTACTATTCACAAAGGTAATTACTATTGACGAAGAGACTCTTAGATGATGACATATGGGCCCCCCCATAAAATAATCAAACTTACCACAAACGTCTCATAACAGACTCTTTATATACATTAAGGATTGAATAAATATTACCAAAAATCATTTTATTTTTAATCAACACATTTTAATCTTTCAACAATTATTAATCATTTATAACTTGTCGTCTCAATTAATAATATAACATATTATACAGATGATACTGTGACAATAATTGAATCAATAATATAAGAAATATGATGCAAAGAATTATCGTAGTAGAATAATTGAGCATAGTGAGTGACTTCTCACGTAAGCATTAATAATCAATACCGAGTGTGCTACTATACAACTCACGCGTACATGTACTTTTTACTACCGGGTAGTTCAACAGCTTTTAACGTTAACACCTCGCCGTAGTTATTTTTATAAAATATTTTTGTCGTTTTCTCAATCCGACAATAATTACCGTTGTGGGGTCCACTAATGATTGGTAGTTCTACGAATAATATTCCCTAACAAAAGAATATTCCCCGACCAAACGAATATTTTATAACAACTTGCATACTTTGCAAAATTTATAAATATTACCCACAACTATAACATTATATCAAATTTATTCCATAATATTCAAAAATAATATTTATAGAAAAATCATCTTTATTTATAATAGCTGGGGTCTTACACCAAACCTCTCTTTGACAAAACTTCTAGACATTGTTAATTATGCAAATAATAATATGAATAATTGTATCGTCTCAATTATTGATTTAATAATATAAAAAATATCGAAAATAATTGAATCAAACTGAGTGACTTCTTACGTAAGCATTAATAATTAATATCGTGTGCTACTACGCAACCACGCGTATTTTACCACCAATTTTTTTATGACAACTTGTTTACTTTGAAATTTTTTCAAATATCACCCTTAACTTTAAACTTTTATCAATTTAACTATTTACCAAACTAGAAAAATTGAATACTTTTATTTAAAAAAATCGGGGTCTCACAATCTCCCCTCCTTATGAAATTTCACCCTCAAAATTTACGTACGTACTTGATATTCGAAGAGATGAGAATACCTTGCTTTCTTTTTAGATTGTACCTTCCCGGTTATATCCTTTGTATCATGATTTTTCTATTGCTCATCTCTTGTATTTTCGATATCATTCTAGAATATATCTTCAAAATAAGGGTTAATTGACATGTCACATATTATCCCTATACTCTGACCAACCAATTAAATACTAAATTAGGTAGGTCATACTAGCAAAAGAATTCCTCGTCTCTCCCCTCCTAGTTCTAGTCTCACATCTCAGCCAGGGATTATATCCCTAAGCTCTTATACCAATTGTGACGCCCCCAAAATAGGTATACGTCACCCACCTTGAGTCGCCAGATACATGGTACATAAAATTCAAATACAACTTAATTGTACATCAGTCGTGTAAAATACGACAAAACATAGCTGAGAGTTTTAATACGAATATTGCCTTCCAGACAATATCCACTCTCAATGGAGTCCTCATTACAATTATTATCACATTATTTTATAAAAATAGTGAGGACTACTATAGCCACCATCTCGGACCATCACTCCATTCCTCGACTCGTCCCAGATATATTCTCATTTCTTGAAGAGAACAGTGAAAGAAAAGGGTGAGCTCAACCAGCCCAGTAAGAAATATTATGACAAAGATATTGCAGAATAAATTATCGTTAGCCTTTGACAGTGTTAAACTGATAGAATATAATAGACAACAAGTTTAACTGCAGCGGAACAAGCAATCCATTAGAAAAGTCAAGTAGAGAATAAAATCTACTATCTTCTATGATTTAAAAGATTTTCATCACTTTTATCACTAAGACTCAGCTTAATAAATAATCCACATCATCAAATCATCCCTGCACTACAGGCCAAGGATATTATTTAGTATCACAACCATGAATTATACATGCACTACGGGCCAAAGATAATCGTGTTTTCATCAACGGTCCTGATCATGCCATAAAACAATTCATCTTTGCTCCCTTGGCCGAAGAGAATCCATAGCCATGATCATACCAAAAACTGTCCATCAATGCACTACGGGCAAATGAGGACTTTTTTCACATCATTTGTAACATTACGGTCATAATTATACCGAATAATCCCTAGTCATAATCATACAAAGTCCATCTATGCACGTAAGCCAAAGATGACTTTTACCACATCATTCATAACATTACGGTCATGATTATACCGAATAATCTCTGGTCATAATCACACCAAGTCCATCTATGCACGTAAGCCAAAGATGACTTTTACCACATCATTCGTCACATTACGGTCATGATTACATCGAATAATCCCTGGTCATAATCACACCAAGTCCATCTATGCACGTAAGCCAAAGATGACTTTTATCACAATATAAATATGAGAATGATGACAATGATATAAACATTAATCAAACGAAAATAAGGATAAATATTAAAGACTTTAAATTTATCAATCACTCATAATCTAATATTATTAATATCATAACAATATTTTAATCACTTCTTAAACTTATAAACAATTTATTTCAATTGTTTATACTTTACCAAATAATGCATTTAATCATTCAAAAATGCCATACTCATAAGATTTCATCAGCAATGATCAAATCCCTTATAAAAAATCTGCATATACCTTATATAGTATTCTCAAGCCATAAAATTCTATTTTCTAATTTTGCTACTTCACATAACATATTTAATTCATTTACTCATAACTAGTGTATTTTCATGAAAAATACCAAATCAGTCCCAAAAATATTTCTTTTCTGGGATTTAACAGAATATAGTCCCATATTGAACTTAAATTTTTCTCGGAATTTTTAAAATTTATTTACTATTTTTCAAAAAATAATTTCTAATTAATTCCTTAAGAAATTAGCTATCTCAAGTTTAATTCCAAAAATTCCCAAATCATGGCAGGATCTTACACATGTTAACATGAGCTTCCAGTTTAAATTTCATGGTCATCGGAGTTATAGAACTCCGATTATAGCATTTTTTGTCAGAAAAACCTAAATATTGAAATGGTCATAACTTGCTCATTTTAAATCGGAATGAGCTCATTTTTGGAAAAGAGGTTCTTTATACCATATACTTTCATGTCCCAAAATGCCGGAATTTTTCTCATAAATTAAATGGCCTCAAATTCCCTTTTAAATATCTAGGCAGTAGCTTTTTCCCATTTTTCACTTTTTCGTGCTTTGCTAAAATAAGTCCACACGGAAATTTACAACACCTTTTCCAGTGATTCCACTTGGATAAGTTAGGAAACTCATAGATTTAACTCTAGAACTTGACCACATTTACAACACCTTTTAGGTTCTCTTCATGAATACAAAAGAAATAATACACCTTACGGGTACAACAAATAATATCCCTTACCTTAAAAGAAGACTGGATACTAGAATAGTGAGGGAGCAGACTTCTCTTCTTCTTTCTCTCTATAATTCCTCTCTATAATAATGGCTCTAAAGCTATAGTTAATTGGTGAGAAATGAAGGAAGAATGAGCTTCTATTTATAAAAAAATATAGTTTCGATAATTGCCTGTTTTGGGGCTCAAAAAATTACAGTACAATACCTCCAACTTTTCTTTCATTTTTAATTTAGTCCTGCAAGTATTATCAATCTTGCACCAAATCCCCTAATAGTAAATCATGTGAATCAATAGTAAAATCATGTGACTCAATATTAAATCATGTGACTCAATAGTTCTAAACATGTGAAAAAATTAATTATAGTATAGTACCTTCAACTAAACCTCCATTTTAACTTAGTCATGCAAGTATTATCAATCTTGCACCACCTCCCCTAATAGTACCAGAATGTGAATCAATAGTACACATATGTGAACAAATAGTTAATAGCATGTGAATTAATAGAAATTAATTGTTCATTTACCCGATTTATCAATATAACCCCAGATATCAATTATCATCGGAATAGATGTCGATTTCCACTAACACCAATAATCCCAACACAATGGAAATATTTTTCTCAACAATTTCATTTTTGAAATTTCAAATTTTGACTTTTTTCGAAAAAGTCAACTGTTGACTTTTTAACCAAAAAGTCAACTCAAGAAAATTTTGTGTTTATAGTCTATCCTTACTAATTTTGTAAGACCCCGAATTTTATTAAATAAAAGTATTCAATTTTTTTTAATTACTATTCATGAGTTACTATTCATGAGTTACTATTCACGAGTTACTATTCATGAGTTACTATTCATGAGTTACTATTCACAAGTTACTATTCATGAGTTACTATTCACGAGTTACTATTCACGAGTACTATTCATGAAGCATGATATTTTTTTTTTTAAAAGAAGGCATTACTCAATAATTGTTACAGTAATTCTTTGTTCAATATTTTATTTTATTGATTCAATAATTGCTACGTTGATATTTTATATTATTGTTGTTTGATAATTATCACGTATGATATTTTCCATTATCGAGACAATAATTCATATTATCTGAATAATATTATTGGATAACATTATTGGCAATGTCTAGAAAGTTTTGTCTAAGGAGAAGTTTGGTCACCTAATTGCTTGCATGTGAGTAGAGAGATCCTTATTGGAAAGCCCCTCTTTCACTGAACCGCACGGTTGTTAATATTGTGATTATGTAATATTATTTGTGAATAATTTATTATTGATTTTTATGATGAGAAAAATATTTATTTTATTTGGATATAGATGGAGAAAATTTTTAAAGTGACAATTGTTGAAAATTAATATTTTATCTTTTTTACGATAAAATAATTCATTTAAATATATTATTTTAATAATATAATAATGGTGATATTTTACGAGTGAATGTGGAATATATGAGTATATGAGGAGGAAGAATATTTTTGTTACAATAAATGTTTAAAACATGTTAAACATGTCGGTGGACCCCATTTCTTGGTTGAAATTTGATTATAATTGTAAAATCGTTCGTTTGTGGATTTCGGTCAATTTTGTTTGGAATTTTGAAAAACTTTCTTCGTAAAGTTGTAGAGAATTGAATTTCCTATAAAAATTCATGAGATTGAATTTTTTGATAAAGGGCTATTTATTATGAATTATTGAAGTTCGAAGCTCTGAAATAATTGATTTTGGAAGTTTAAAATAATTTAAATAACAAAAAGCGTTTTTTTGTCCAAGTCTTGTGAGGTGGGCTGTTTGGTGGCTGAGGTTTTGAAGCAAAATAAGTGTGCTTTGGAATAAAAATAATATATATTAATATTTTATTAAATTTTACGATTTGGTGTTCTAAGTATTTTCTATAAATAGGTGCTTAGGTTAGAATTGAATATCACACGGCTGAAGTTTTCTCTCTCTATATTATCGAGCGTATTCTTGTGAGTATTTTGAGTATACTTTGAGTATTGCTATACGGTGCAAGTTCGTTCAGCGTTATTCCAGTCAGAAGTACTGCTCTTTTGAGGTAATGGATAATAAGGGATTTTAAGGGTTATTATGTTTTTAGTTTCGAAATTTTTCTGAACCTTCAAAAATTCTGGAAAAATTTGAAATGATAATATGATGAGTTTTATATATTGTGTCCAAAAATGTCGATTTTTGGATGTATAGATTGAGAGTTATGAATTTTATGAGAAAAGACTATTTTAAAAGTAACCGCTTATAACTCATTGTGATTAACTCCAAAATTGATGAAATTTTTATTGGGAGTACATCTATATAATATCAGTATACCGTAATAATTTCAGAATTTTTGGATAAAAGTATAATTTATGATAAATGTTTAAATATTCGGTGGTTTTGGCCATATGAAAAATAGTAAATGAATTTTTAAAATTTTAGAGAAAATATATATTCAATATGGGACTATGTTATGCTAAATCCCAGAAAAGAAATATTTTTGGAACTGATTTGGTATTTTTCATGAAAATGTTCTAGTTATGAATAAATGAATTAAATATGTTATGTGAAGTAAGAAAATTGGAAAATATGATTTATTGGCTTGAGAATCATATATGAGATATATGCTGATTTTTATGAGGGTTTTGGTTAATGATGATGAAATCTTATGAGTTTGGCATTTTAGATGATTAAATGCATTAATTATTAAAGTGTAAATAATTGGATTAAATTATTTATAAGTTTAAGAAATGATTAAAATATTATTATAATATTAATAATATTAGATTATGAGATTTCTAAGTGATTTATAACATTTGGATTAAGGTGTTATAAATATGGATATGAATTTTATTATGAAACTTTATCTTTTCGTATCGAGGGGTTACTTACGCACGTATACGGTACTTATGTACGAATCACGGGTACTATTCACGACAAATTGGTTTCTTCTATGACCAAATTATCGTTGATTTATGAATCTTACTCTTGAAATTAAAACCATGTTTTGATTATATTGTTTTTATATAACATTCTTATAACCCTAATGATAATATTTCTCTTTGACTTGAGTGTAAAGATGGGTAGATTATTGGTATGATCGTGACCATAGGTTCTCTTTGGCGAAGTGCAAAAGTTGAATTGTTATTTGGTATGATCATGACCATTGAATTTACAATTGAATATTTTTAGCTTAAGTGCAAAGGTGAATTGATCAAAACATGGTTATAATTATTGTTATATAACTTCGAAATGATTATGTATTTCTTTGATATATGAATATCTTTGGCTCGTGTAGTGCAAAGATGACTTGTTGATGAATATCTTAGCTTTGTAGTGCAAAGATGAATTATTGATGAATATCTTTTGCTCGTAATGCAAAGATGACTTTTGTTGTTGAATATCTTTTGCTTTGTAGTGCAAAAGATGAATTATTGATGAATATCTTTGGCTCGTAATGCAAAGATGACTGTTGATGAATATCTTTTGCTTTGTAGTGTAAAGATGAAGCTGTTAATGAATATCTTTGGCCGTGGTGCAAAGATGAATTTATTAGTATGATTATGAACATGAAGCTGTGATTTGGTATAACCATGATCTTTGATGTTTGAGGTAAAGACAAGTGATGAAAATTATCTTTGTCTTGGATGAGGAAAGGAATTTAGAACTACAATTACGATTATGAGTTATACACGTGATTGTGGGGCGAGGAATTGTTGATTGATGTTACGGGAATAAAACATTGTTGGTGGACTTTTAACATGGAGAAGATAATAGATTTTATGGTCTATTTTACTCTTCTAATGGATTGCTTCGTTCATTGCAACTATGGTTGAAAAGTTTTATCATCTACCATATGTTCTAAATCTACGATTTATTCTTGATGAAGAGTATTGATAATTTATTTATCCTTAGTCATAATATTCTTTCTTGAGCTAGTTGTGCTCACCCTTTTGTTTCACAATTCCTTTCGGGTAATAAAAGTGTAATTTGGGTGGCGGGGATAGCGAGGGAATAAAGTGGTGGTCTATAGATGTTGAGGGTGAGGTGAATTTAACTTTGGAAGGGTGTTTTGCCACTATCATACAAGATGTCTAATGACATACAAACTCGTGTTATTATCATAAGACAAGGTTGTGCACATCCACTTCTTGAGTATATTTACAAGCACTACTATATAATCTTAGTGTTTGTTTGGAGTATAATACCCAATTAGAGGCGAGTGGAGATAATGATATGTCAAGAAAAGACTCACCATTGGGAAGAATATGATAGTAATCTTCTCGTTTTCTTTTGGGGTCTATTAGAATTGACCGAGGATAATTACGTGGCCATATGATATCTACCATAACCTAAAAGCATGGCCTCCCATATACGAAGGTTTCATTGAGCACTTCCCAAAGATTCTAATTTCTAAAAGCAGTTTTTGACTATACCTTTATGTAAGGTGTCATTGTGACGTCTTCTGGTTGGTATATATTTGTATCCAAACTCACAAACATATGTGTTGTTGTATTTTGCAACGACAATTGTTGTAATAAAGTTGTAGTTGTTTTTCGTATCATATATTTGGTGACTCAGAATGGGTTGGATGGAATGGACCTATTTTGGGGGCGTTACATTTGGTATCAGAGCTTAGGGATATGATCTCTGGCGGAGATCGGGATTAGAACTAGGAGGGGAGAGATGAGTAAATCCTTCGCTAGTGTGTCCTACCTAAGCTTATTTGTTGGTTAGTCATAATATCGGGATATTATGTGATATGTTAATTTGTTAAATTAACCCTTGTTTTGAAAGTCGTATTCTAGAATGATATAAAATACGGGAGATGAGCAATGGAGAAATCATGATGACGGGAAAGATGGAATCGAAATGAAAGCAAGGTATTCTCAACTCTTTGAAATACCAGTGCACGTAAATTTCGGGACGAAATTTCATAAGGAGGAGATTGTAAGACCGAATTTTATGAAATAAAAGTATTCAATTTTTTTAATTACTATTCATGAGTTACTTATTCATGAGTTACTATTCACGAGTTCTTATTCAAGAGTTACTATTCATGAGTTACTATTCATGAGTTACTATTCATGAGTTACTATTCACGAGTTACTATTCACGAGTACTATTCATGAAGCATGATAATTTTTTTTTCGTGAAGGCATTACTCAATAATTATTACGGTAATTCTTTATTGATATTTTATTTTATTGATTTGATAATTGCTACGTTGATATTTTATATTATTGTTGTTTGATAATTGTCACGGCTGATATTTTCCATTATCGAGACAATAATTCATATTATCTGAATAATATTATTGGATAACATTATTGGCAATGTCTAGAAAGTTACATCTAAGGAGAGGTTTGGTCACCTAAATTGGCGCCGTAGATGAGGAGAGATCCTTATTGGAAGCCCCCTCTTTCAGGAAGCGCACTGGTTGTTAATATTGTGATTATGTAATATTATTTGTGAATAATTAATTATTGATTTTTATGATGAGAAAAATATTTATTTTATGTGGATATAGATGGAGAAAATTTTTAAAGTGACAATTGTTGAAAATTAATATTTTATCTTTTTACGATAAAATAATTTATTTAAATATATTATTTTAATAATATAATAATGGTGATATTTTGATGAATGTGGAATATATGAGTATATGAGGAGGAAGAATATTTTTGTTACAATAAATGTTTAAAACATGTTAAACATGTCGGTGGACCCCATTTTCTTATTTGAAATTTGATTATAGATTGTAAAATCGTCAGTTTGTGGATTTGGTCAATTTACATTTGGAATTTGGAAACACTTTCTTACGCAAAGTTGTAGAGAATTGAATTTCCTATAAAAATTCATGAGATTCAAATTTTTTGATAAAAGGGCTATTTATTATGAATTATTGAAGTTACGAAGCTCGAAATAATTGATTTTTGGAAGTTTAAAATAATTTAAATAACAAAAACGTTTTTTGTGCAAGTCTTGTGAGGTGAATTTGCATTTGGTGGCTGAGGTTTTGAAGCAAAATAAGTGTGCTTTGGAATAAAAATAATATATATTAATATTTTATTAAATTTTACGATTTGGTGTTCTAAGTATTTTCCTATAAATAGGGTGCTTGGGTTAGAATTGAATATCACACGTAAGCTGAAGTTTTTCTCTCTATATTATCGAGCGTATTCTTGTGAGTATTTTGAGTATACTTTGAGTATTGCTATCGGTGCAAGTTAGATTCGTTATTCGATCGAAATCTTGCTCTCTTTTGAGGTAAGGGATAATAAAGGATTTTAAGGGTTATTATGTTTTTAGTTTCGAAATTTTTCTGAACCTTCAAAATTCTGGAAAAATTTGAAATGATAATATGATGAGTTTTATATATTGTGTCCAAAAATGGCGATTTTTGGATGTATAGATTGAGAGTTATGAATTTTATGAGAAAAGACTATTTTAAAAGTAACCGCTTATAACTCATTGTGATTAACTCCAAAATTGATGAAATTTTTATTGGGAGTACATCTATATAATATCAGTATACCGTAATAATTTTAGAATTTTTGGATAAAAGTATAATTTATGATAAATGTTTAAATATTAAATGGTTTTTTGGCCATATGAAAAATAGTAAATGAATTTTTAAAATTTCGAGAAAAATATATATTCAATATGGGACTATGTTATGCTAAATCCCAGAAAAGAAATATTTTTGGAACTGATTTGGTATTTTTCATGAAAATGTTCTAGTTATGAATAAATGAATTAAATATGTTATGTGAAGTAAGAAAATTGGAAAATATGATTTATTGGCTTGAGAATCATATATGAGATATATATGATTTTTATGAGGGTTTTGGTTAATGATGATGAAATCTTATGAGTTTGGCATTTTAGATGATTAAATGCATTAATTATTAAAGTGTAAATAATTGGATTAAATTATTTATAAGTTTAAGAAATGATTAAAATATTATTATAATATTAATAATATTAGATTATGAGATTTCTAAGTGATTTATAACATTTGGATTAAGGTGTTATAAATATGGATATGAATTTTATTATGAAACTTTATCTTTTCGTCGAGGGTTCTTATGCGCACGTATACTTGATTACTATGTGCGAATACGAGTCTATTTATTCACGACAAATTGGTTTCTTCTCGACCAAATTATCGTTGATTTATGAATCTTACTCTTGAAATTAAAACCATGTTTTGATTATATTGTTTTTATATAACATTCTTATAACCCTAATGATAATATTTCTCTTTGACTTGAGTGTAAAGATGGGTAGATTATTGGTATGATCGTGACCATAGGTTCTCTTTGGCCGATGAGTGCAAAAGTTGAATTGTTGGTGGTATGATCATGACCATTGAATTTACAATTGAATATTTTTAGCTTAAGTGCAAAGGTGAATTGATCAACATGGTTATAATTATTGTTATATAACTTACGAAATGATTATGTATTTCTTTGATATATGAATATCTTTGGCTCGTAGTGCAAAGATGACTTGTTGATGAATATCTTTGCTTTGTAGTGCAAAGATGAATTATTGATGAATATCTTTTGCTCGTAATGCAAAGATGACTGTTGTTGAATATCTTTGCTTTGTAGTGCAAAGATGAATTATTGATGAATATCTTTGGCTCGTAATGCTGAAGATATTTTGTTGATGAATATCTTTTGCTTTGTAGTGTAAAGATGAGCTGTTAATGAATATCTTTGGTAGTGGTGCAAAGATGAATTTATTAGTATGATTATGAACATGAACTGTGATTTGGTATAACCATGATCTTTGATGTTTCAGGTAAAGACAAGTGATGAAAATTATCTTTGTCTTGGATGAGGAAAGGAATTTAGAACTACAATTACGATTATGAGTTATACACGTGATTGTGGACAGGAATTGTTGATTGATGTTACAGGGATAAAACATTGTTGGTGGACTTTTAACATGGAGAAGATAATAGATTTTATGGTCTATTTGACTCTTCTAATGGATTGCTCGTTCCACTGCAACTATGGTTGAAAAGTTTTATCATCTACCATATGTTCTAAATCTCTAATTTATTACTGATGAAGAGTATTGATAATTTATTTATCCTTAGTCATAATATTCTTTACTGAGCTAGTTGTGCTCACCCTTTTGTTTCACAATTCCTTTCGGGTAATAAAAGTGTAAATTTGGGTTGGCGGGGATAGCGAGGAATAAAGTGGTGGTCTATAGATGTTGAGGGTGAGGTGAATTTAACTTTGGAAGGGTGTTTTGCCACTATCATACAAGATGTCTAATGACATACAAACTGTCGTGTTATCATAAGACAAGGTTGTGCACATCCACTTCTTTGAGTATATTTACAAGCACTACCTATATAATCTTGGTGTTTGTTTGGAGTATAATACCCAATTAGAGATAGTGGAGATAATGATATGTCAAGAAAAGACTCACCATTGGGAAGAATATGATAGTAATCTTCTCGTTTTTTTCTTTGGGGTCTATTAGATTGACCAAGGATAATTACGTGGCCATATGATATCTACCATAACCTAAAAGCATGGCCTCCCATGTATACGAAGGTTTCATTGAGCACTTCCCAAAGATTCTAATTCTAAAAGCAGTTTTTGACTATACCTTTATGTAAGGTGTCATTGTGACGTACTTCTGGTTGGTATATATTTGTATCAAACTCAAAGACATATGTGTTGTTGTATTTTGCACGACAATTGTTGTAATAAAGTTGTAGTTGTTTTTCGTATCATATATTTGGCGACTCAGAATGGGTTGGATGGAATGGACCTATTTTGGGGGCGTTACAAATTTCATCGCTCCGGACTCAAATATCACCTCCGCGTCTCCAAATTCAACTCCGAACTCAAATTCGATTTTTTAATAGCATTTATTCACTATTATTATAACTCGCAATATTAACAACCAGTTCGTTCCCAGAAAAGAGGGGGCTTTCCAATAAAGATTTCTCCTTATTGGCGCGCAATTAGGTGACCAAACCTCTCCTTAACAGAACTTCTAGCCATTGTTAATTTTGCAAATAATAATATGAATAACTGTATCGTCTTAATTTTTGATTTAATAATATATAAAATATCGACAATAATTGAATCAAACTGAGTGACTTCTTACGTAAGCATTAATAATCAATACCGTGTGCTACTATGCAACCACGCGTATTTTACCACCGATTATTTTATGACAACTTGCCTTCTTTGAAAATTTTTCAAATGTCACCCTTAACTTTAAACTTTTATCAATTTAACTATTTACCAAAATTGAAAAATTGAATACTTTTATTTAAAAAAATTCGGGGTCTCACAGCCAATGCAGACTTCTATGACTCTATATGGGTGAATGCTCAGCTCCCGCTGGTAAATGTATAACTGTATGTGGGCTAACAGGTGTTTAAAAAGAGCAAGCACTCAATATGGGGTGTGTATAAAGTAAATTGGACAGGGCTTCCTCGCCTTTTTCTTTATTTTCAAATGGCTGACCCCAAGCTCTATATTTATAGACTGCTAGCCGCAGGTGTACTTGCAGCTGCCTCAGATGCACCTGTGGCTACCCGAGCTACTCGGGATTCTGCGGGTCCTGCGTCTCGATGTACATGTACTCGTGCACTGTAATATCCGCTCGAACTTGCAGAACTTCAATTCGAGCATCCTAATGAGGTATATGTGACCTTCTTCGGACTGCTTGTGTCGAGAGTTACGCAATGACATGGAATAGAGGTTGTACGAAGTCAGGAAGCGGGGACCATGCCCATGGTCTTCAAGCTTCAAATTCTATCCGGTGTGCTGGCACGTGTAATAGTCACTCGGGATTGGAAATCCAGGTTCTTGAAGGACATAGTTATATGTATGTATGTATTGAAGTGTCAAGACGACGCGCAGATGTTGAGGTAGCAAGATGACATTTGACTCCTCATCGGTGTTATCGCCGATTTGAGTTGAAAGCAGACGTTGCTAAGGGTTACATCTAAGATTAGACTGCTGCAAGTGTTGAATGCCATAATGTCATCTTGTGGATGCCTGTCTACCCTATGTTAGCTCCAGTATCTGTGGTATGAGTGCCTCAACAGGAGGTCTGATTGGAGATGATCGCATTTGAAACAAGCATTTCTGGGGTTATCACCGGAACTACAACAACATCCTTGGGGTTATCGCCAAGGATAAAACTCGGGGTTATCTCCGAGGTTGGAAATAATATTCCCGGTGTGTGTTCCGGGGTTGAGACTGAACTTCCCAGTGTGTGGTTCGGGGTTGAAACTGAACTTCCGGTAGTATCCAGAATGGAGACTGAACTTCCGGTAGTATCTGGGATGGATGTGAGTTGTCTTCCATGGTTATCTCCGAAAGATGATTATGCCCTCTTGTAATGTTAGTAACAGTTGTACATAAAATTTCTACTGTCTACATCATCAATGTATGCACTCATATCGGAAAGGATGCCAATCGTATGGGATCTCACTGAAGTACTGTCTATAATGGCCACATCCCTAGTAGATAGGGCAGCATCCCTCTGCACAATCAATGCATCTCTGGCTGATCTAGTCGCGTCCCTCTCTAATAGCGCGACGTCTCTCCCATCAAGAGCTGTCAACATTGAGTCCCTAGCCTGATCTCTCTCATAGGTCAACAGATGTAGGCTCTGCTCCAAATACCGTGCTGAATACTGAGTAACAATGGCACTCAGGGTGGGAGAATCCATCACATATGTTGGCAGCCCAGTAGTCAAGTCCCCATCGATGGGAATGTCAGCCTCTTCCATAATCTCCTCATCGTCAAAATCAATTTCCTGCACTGTGGATACTACCATAGTTGATGCAGTCTCTGTCTCCATCCATGCGGAATACTCTGCTGAATACTCTGCAGAATAACCCGGATGACTGACAGAAAACTTAGCTAGCTCTCGCTGATCCCAACAGGCATACAACCTGGATCTATCCTCTGCTGATAAACGACGTGAAGCAAAGCGCTGACTCACTGCCCCCATAAATGGATGGAAATCCTGAAACTGGTCAAACTAACACATCACAGCCAGTGGGTGGTAAGTGATCATCCCTCTCAAACCAGCTAGAGGAGAATAATCCATGCCTGAAGCATGAGTAATGAAACTGTAGGGTGAGCTAAGCCCTGTACATGGCAATATAGCGAATGGATCTCCAATCCCTCCAAGATGCATCATCTATACACTCCACAGGCTGGAAGGAGTATGACATGGCTATATCATGGGTGAAGCAATACCCATGTCGTCTGAATGTGCCAATCGGTCTCAAGTGTGACATAAACCACACGTATAGCATGACCGAGCTGCCTATGAACACTCCTGCCAGATAAATGCAGCAGTATGTAGTTGACCTCAGAGTCTCTGCGATAATTATCGGTATGATGGTATGAACCTCCCTGATAGCTCTCATTGCCATAATGACGCTGATATCCAGCTCATCCATGTACCGCGGCATGTAGACATATGACAGTACGCACAGTAGCAGTACATCCACTCTAGCCAAACGCCAATGATCCTCCAACATGGTAAAATCCCCGAAATACCATGCATAATTATCCTCGGAGCAAAATCTGTTAATCAGAAAACACTGGGATATCACGTGGTCAGATGTGATCTCATCCTGTACCACTCTACGCCTCAAACCGGTGATGGTCATGAACTGCCTACTCATGTCCCTTATCACCATGTGCACGCAAGGTCTGTCCAACAGCAACATCATCAACCGTGCATACACCTCTAGAGTAGGAGTCAACTCCTGGGTCCCGAATCGGAAAACCTGCCTCTCCGGTACCCAATGCTCTAGCATACCCTCTATGAATCATGTAGGAACCTGAAACATCAACATAGTCATAGTATGCTACAAAAAATGATCTACAGTCACCCTGTCTGGTGGTGACATACTATCATACCACGAACGCATACCAGATGCCACCAAAAATGGTGGGGTATGATGAATACGGCTAACTGTCGAGGAAGACATCTGTACGGGCCGTGTCATAAGACCATCCAGGGGTCAATGCTGAATATCTCTGGACATATATACATATGTATAACATAATAACATGCATGATACAATAGATGGTAATTTGATATAGGGAATGGAAAACTATACATACATTCCTAAGTATATCATCATCTAATACATCTTTGTACAGCTAAAATACAAGGAAATGGGGCGAAGCTACCCAGCAACTAACAAAGGCCTATCAAAAGATATAGCGAGAATGGGGCGAAGCTACCCAACATCTAACAGAGGCCTATCAAAAGAGATAACAAGAATATACATTAGAAGAAGTCAATGGTGTCGATGTCTACATCGTTAATCCTGTCCACTTGATGTAACTCCTCCTGAGTCACTAGATCTCTATCTACAGGGATGTCAGTCCTATACAAGGGAGGATCTGCACCGACAAAGCCATATGGGTCACCTGAGGGGACAGTGCCAGAGCTGGAAGGATCAAAAGTGTCTACCTCTGAAGGATCTCTACCCAAGTGCTGGATAAAGAAATGTGCATGGTCCAACTGCTGGGTCAAACTGTCAATCTGTGTCACATGAGTTGGATCTCTAACACAGGCTAGCCAATCTGTCATCATCACAGATCCTGGAACCATATCCCCCATAAATTGTGTGGCGCGGGTCTGAGCTCCAATGGTACGAGGGAACCACCAATGCTGGAACATCTCCTGAGTACAGGGACCCTTTGACAATGTAAAACTGTTAATCCCCAACAATGGGATATCAATGACAGGTGACTGCGAAACAGGCCAATAACGCCTGGCAGGAGGCAAGATCAGAATGTGAATCTCACCTGTAGTTCTCCTGATAGCACTCTCTCCTAAGTAGAGCTCCCATCCTCCATCCATGAAGAGAGGAATCCTACAGGTAGAAATAACATACTCAACTCCAGTCGGGTACCCATCCTCAAATCCAACACTCAAGTGCTCCCCAAAATAAGGAACCCATGTGATGACATTTGTTGTCAACAACTCCAACGGGAGGCGACAATGAGTGAAACCCTCAACAACAGGGACCTCCACCAGTTTGGAATGATACCATCTTTGTCCTCATAGATAGGTGTCTAAACCTAGCACTCCCACAGGACGCAAACATGGAAGCCTCTCATAGGCCCAAAACTGCCAACATAAAGGCAAACATCTGCTGTTAATCAACGCTCTTAACCTGTACATGGGAAAAGACAAGAGAAATACTCACCAGCAAAAATGGGTAGAATCATAACCAAACCTCGGTCAAGCCCTGCGGTCGCATGCGCATTCCCCTGAGGAAGTAGGCGAAGGTATATGAACCCCAATCATAATCTCCTATACGATCCACGTGTCGAGTGGCGCTGATCAAAATGAAGGACACCGTACAATAGTTATCTGCTATGAAGCAACCCCTAATGATCATCAGGAACAATCACCGAAGAATGTGATCCCTGACTCTCACATCATCGGGTATAGGCCCACTCAAGCGACCCCCCCTCATAGCATTACGCTCCAAAGGACTCAGACGCATACCCTACCTTGAAAGCACCTCCGCCGGAACTCCCAACAAGGATCTGATGGCAGTAGGGGTAATGTCCACCGTGCAAGGCACCGGATCCCCTTCAAACTCCATATCTGTGATAAATCGCCAATCCATCGGCGTCATCATCACCTCACAGTCCAGCAAATGGAGTGACTGAGTCTGGTGAAACCACCGCTCAGACAATGCCCTGAGGTAACCCCAGGGAAAGCGATGGGGAAGAATGGAAAAGAACGTCCCGAATCCCCAGCCATGTATAATCGCTCTATAGTCATCATTCAAAGCCTAATACATAGAATGGATGTTGAACCAGTTCCCTCGAGGTTGTGTAAAGCCGGGAACCTACATCAAATACAGATCAACATTAGAACCCTTTTGCTCCTCATCAATAGGAAATAAGGAAGATTAAGATCTAACTTCATACCTAGCTTGCGTGCAGGTAGACTGAATACCTGGCAAATACCTACGGGGAACATATAAGACCCCAACTTTTATGAATAAAGATGATTTTTCTATGATTATCATTTTTGAATATTATGGAATGAATTTGTTATAATGTTATAATTGTGGGTAATATTTATAAATTTTGCAAAGTATGCAAATTGTTATATAATATTCGATTGGTCGGGGAACATTCATTTTAGCATGGAATATTCGTACAACGACACAATCATTGGTGGACCCCGCAACGGAATTAATGTCGGATTGAGAAAACGAAAAAAATATTTTATAAAAATAACGGCGGAGGTGTTACTGTTAAAATTTTTGAACTACCCGGTAGTAAAATTACAGTAATACGCGTGGTTACATAGTAGCACACGGTATTGATTATTGATGCTTACGTGAGAAGTCACTCAGTTATACTAAATTATTGTTGCATCATATCTCTCATATTATTGATTCGATTATTGTCACAGTATCATCTGCATTATATGTTATATTATTAAATCAATAATTGAGACGACAAAGTTATTCATATTATTAAATTGCAATATTTACAATGTCTAGAAGTTCTGTCAAGGAGAGGTTTGGTCACCTAATTGCGGGCCAATAGGGAGAAATCCTTATTGGAAAGCCCCTTTTTCCTGGGAACAACCTGGTTGTTAAATATTGTGAGTCATAATATTAATGATAAATAAGTTCGTGTTAATTAAAGAAGAATTGGATAGTTTCATTGTGTTGGGATTATTATTGTTCATTGAAATCAACATCTATTCCGATGATAATTGATGTCTGAGGTTATATTGATAAATTGGGTAATTTATCGAATAAATGAGCAATTAATTGTTACTAATTCACATGCTTATATAACTATTGATTCACATGATTGAACTATTGAATCACATTATTTACTATTAGGGGAGGTGGTGCAAGTTTGATAATACTTGCAGGACTAAATAATAAATAAAAGAAAAGTTAGAGGTATTGTTCTGTAATATTTCGAGCCCTAAAATGTGTAATTATCGAAACTATATTTTTCTATAAATAGAAGCTCATTCTTCCTTCATTTCTCACCAATTCACTAAAGCTATAGAGCATTTATTATAGAGAGAAATTATAGAGAGAAAGAAGAAGAGAAGTCTCCTACCTCACTATTCTAATATCCAATTTTTTCTAAAGGTAAGGGGTATTATTTCTTTTGTATTCATGAAGAGAACTTCTGTTATTCCACTCTTTATTTATTACATTGGAATAACTTTTGTATATGTGAGCTACCCTATACTTGGTGAAATTCTTCTATTATTAGTTTCTTTATTATTCGTCACGTAATATCACATGCAGACGTTTTTAATTGGACATGGTTCCGGTGATTTATTATCTCCGCCGTAATATATTGTTCGTATGCGTTTACGTGGGACTGGTTCCATTATTTAATATTCTATCGAGAATATTCATGCATCGCGTTCTTACGCCTTTAACTGGTTCCATTCTTTATTATTCTATTGGAACATCCTGTCGGTGCGTTTATGCCTGACCTAGTTCCATTATTTATTATTCTGTTGGAATAACCTATCTATGCGAAGTACCGAATGCATGGTGATTTCTTTTGTTATTCCATTCTTTATTATACTCAGTTGGTTAAAGCTTTGACTTCTATACTCCATGAAATTAGTGGAATATCCATTATATTTGCGCTTTATCTAGTATCTTTTCATGAAAATATTCTTCTGAGCATTCTTGAATTTTATTCTATAAAGAAGTATCATGTTGACAATTTGGACGTTATTAGTTCGTGGTTAAATTAATTCTTGAACTTGTTTTATTGAATTCTTATATCATTGTCATCATCCTCATGTTTATATTATGTTGAAAGTCATCTGTGGCCTGTAGTGCATAGATGGACTTGGTATGATTATGACCAGGATTATTCGATGTAATCATGACCGTAATATTACAAATGATGTGGTAAAAGTCCTCATTGGCCCGTAGTGCATTGATGGACAGTTGTTGGCATGATCATGACCATTGATGAATACACGAATATCCTTAGCCCGTAGTGCATGGATAATTTGTGGTCATGACCCTAATGAATATCCTTGGTCGTAGTGCAGGAATGATGTGGATTATTTATTAAGCTGAGTCTCAGCGATAAAAAGTGATGAAAAACCTTTTTAAATCATAAAAGATAGTAGATTTTATTCTCTACTTGACTCTTTTAATGGATTGCTTGTTCCGCTGCAGTTAAACTTGATGTCAATTATATTTTATCAGTTTAACATTGTTGAAGGATAATGATAATTTATCGTGCATTATCTTAGTCATAATACTTCTTACTGGGCTAGTTGAGTACACCCTTTCTTTCACTGTTCTCTTCAGGAAATGAGAATATAAATTTGGAGCAGTCGGGAGCGGAGTGACAGTCCAGATGATAGTATTAGTAGTCATCACTATTCTGTGAAATAGTGTGATAATAAATGTATTGAGGACTTATTTTGAGTTTTTGTACTGTCTAGCAGACAATGATTATATTAAAACTCACAGCTCATGTTGTATATTTAAGTTTGTATCTGAATTTTGTACCATGTATTTGACAGCTCGGAATAGGTGATGTATACCTATTTTGGGGGCGTCATAGTTGTTATCAAAGCTTAGGGATATGATCTCTGGCTAAGATGTGAGACAAGAACTAGGAGGGGAGAGACGGGGAATTCCTTCGCTAGTATGACCTACCTAAGTTTATTTGTTATTTAATTGGTTGGTCAGAGTATAGGGATAATATGTGATATGTTAATTAACCCTTATATTGTGGCAGTATTTGAAAATGACATCTGAGAATGTTGAGAACATCAATGGAGCACAGGAGACCGTTGAGTCTCCATAGACCAATAATTAGGATAATGTGCATCAAGAAGGCGACAATCCTCAGGGAAAAAACAACACTGACCAAATGATGAACGATGGAATGTTTCGAGGCTTCATGCAATTCATGCAACATCAGGTGAGAGCGGCTCCTGTCCAAAATGCAGGTGGAAACACTGGCAACTCTCGGACGGTCACCGCCAAACAGTTTAAGGAGCTGGGACCACCGAAGTTTTTTTGGAGAGCCAAAACCACTTAAGGCAGAGACGTGGATAAAGTAGATCAACAAGATATTTGATGTCTTGGGTTGCTCTGAGGAGCAAAAGGTTCCCTTTGCAACCTTCATGTTGCAGGCAGAGGTAGATTACTGGTGGGAATCTATAAAGCGCACTCAACCTGCCGCACTGAAGATGTCTTGGGAGAAGTTCCAAGAACTGTTCAACGACAAGTACTTTTTCGAAAGTATTAGTCACATAAAAGAGGTAGAGTTTATTAAACTGAAGCAAAACAACATGATCGTGTCGCAGTACGAAGCCAAGTTTGTCGAGCTGTCCCGGTTTGCGTCCTAATTGGTTGATAATGAGGAGAGAATGACGCGAATGTTTCTAAGAGGTTTGAAACCCGAGATACGTCAATATCTTATCTCTCATAAATTGTGTTTGTATTCAGATGTTGTTAATAGGGCTCAGTTATTGGAGCGTGATAATGAGTCAACCCAACCAAAAGAGAGCAGCCGGTAAAATGATAATACTAGTGAGAGTAGTCATCGAAGCGGTGACAACAAGCGTGGAGGGAATCAACAGGCCAGAAATGGTAACCACTTCGGTGGTAATCATGGCCAAAATAATAAGAATGTACATTTCAAGAAGAGGAAATTCAACAATGATGGAAAGACGTTAGCACCAGCACCCGTTGTTAAGGAGGGAGAACGACCACCTATCATATGTTTCAAATGCTGAGGGGAGGGAAATATCAGTCCAAACTGTGCGATGCCATCCAAAGCATGTTATAATTGTGGAAGAGAAGGTCACCTAGCCGGATTTGGTCGTTCACTGAAGACAAGTTCAGCTAGGATGGAGGCACTAAAGGCCGTCCTAGAAAAGTTAAAACCGGTTGTGCAAGGGAGAGCATTTGTCGTGACCTCCCAGAAAGCAAGGAACCCGAACGAGGTCATCACGGGTAAGCTTATCATAAACTCTAGCGAAGTATATACCTTATTTGATACCGGTTCTACCCATTCTTTTATTTCTCCTACTTGCGCTCAACGTTTAAAATTGACTCTAGAGAAATTGGACTTTGACTTAGCTGTTGAAACTCCGTTGGGAAACCTTCATTACATCCACTGTTTATAAGTCTTGTTTGGTTCAAATCGGCACCCTCACATTACATGTCGATATTATTTCATTGAAAATACTTACATTTGACGTAATTCTAGGTATTGATTGGTTAACTACTCATCATGCAAAAATTGATCGTTTTCGTAAGGTTGTTAGCTTTCATATTCCTAACCAACCTATTATACGAATTCAAGCAATCAAACCATTAAAATTAATCACTATCATCTCAAGCCATAAAGTTATTCGTTTATTGAAAAATGGATGTCAAGCTTTCTTAGCTCATGTCACGGATCTAAATAAAAATACCTCAGTTTTGAATGATATTTCTATTGTTAATGAATTTCCTAACGTATTCCCTGAAGAACTTCCTGGCCTACCCCCTGAGCGTGAAATTGAATTTTGTATCGACCCTGAACCTGGTACAAAACCTATTTCCAAAGCCCCATATCCAATGGCTCCTATTGAACTTCAGGAGTTAAAGACCCAACTGTAGGAATTGTTAGACATTGGTTTCATTCGTCCTAGTACTTCTCCTTAGGGTGCTCCTGTTCTATTCGTGAGAAAGAAAGATGGGAGTATGCAACTTTGTATTGATTATCGGGAGTTGAACCATGTCACCATCAAAAATAAGTATCCATTGCCACGTATTGATGACCTGTTTGACCAGTTATAAGGAGCCAAATTCTTTTCAAAGATTGATCTTCATTCCAGATATCACCAATTGAAGATTAGAATCAATGACATTCCAAAGACGACTTTCAGAACTCGGTACGGGCATTATGAATTCCTAGTCATATGTTTTGGATTGACTAATGCTCCTCTGCCTTTATGAATATGATGAACCAAGTATTCAAGGAATATTTGGATCACGTTGTGGTCGTCTTTATTGATGACATCATTATTTATTCCAAAAACTGTGAAGATCATCAGCAACACTTGAGGTTGATACTCCAAAAGCTTCGTGAATATAAGCTTTATGCCAAGTTAAAGAAATGCGAGTTATGGCTTGAGGAAGTAGCATTCCTTGGGCACGTAGTATCAAGTCATGGAATATCTGTTACCCAACAAAGATTGAAGCTATTCAAAGCTGGGAGCAACCCAAATCAGTGACCGAAGTACGTAGCTTTCTCGGCTTAGCTGGTTATTATCGGAGATTCATGCAAGGATTTTCTCGAATCGCTACTCCATTAACTCAGCTGACTCGGAAAGATACAAAATTTGGTTGGAGCAAGGAATGTGAGAAGAGTTTTAAAGAACTCAAGAGGAGACTCATTTCAGCACCTGTTCTGACAATACCATCTGACTCAGAGGGATTTGTCATCTATAGTGATGCTTCGGGAAAAGGGTTAAGTTTTGTTCTCATGCAACATGGGAAAGTTATAGCCTATGCCTCACGACAACTCAAAGAATATGAGAGGAATTATCCTACTCGTGATCTAGAGTTGGCAGCAGTCATTTTTGCACTAAAGATTTGGAGGCATTACTTGTATGGGGAGAAAGTGGAGATCTTTACGGATCATAAAAGCCTCAAATATTTCTTCACTCAAAAGGAACTCAACATGCGACAGTGACGTTGGCTTGAACTATTGAAAGATTATGATAATACCATCCAATACCATCCTGGAAAAGCGAACATGGTAGCTGACGCATTAAGTAGAAGATTATATGCAGGTACGAGTGCGATATTGTCAACGCAAAGGCCTATTTTATATGACTTGCAAAGGATGGAGACAGAGATAAAGACTCCAGGGACCCACGTGATGATGACGAATATACGAGTAGAACCGACTTTAATCGATAAAGTTAAAGCTGCTCAAGCTACAGACCTGGAGCTGATGTGTATGAGGAAGAAAGTGCAAGAAGGTGCTATGCCGGAAGCAAGAATTGATGAAGAAGGAATACTTCGAGTCAAATCCAAATTTTGTGTTCCTAAAGACCCTGATTTAAAGTATAAAATCATGATGGAGGTGCACAACACACCGTTTGTAATCCATCATGGGAATAGTAAAATGTATCATGATCTTCGACATACATTTTGGTAGGGCAATATGAAAAGAGAGATAGCGCTGTTTATCTCAATGTGTCTAACATGTCAACGAGTCAAGGCAGAGCATCAAGTACCAAAAGGTCCATTGCAACCACTTGAAATTCTACAATGGAAGTGGGAGCACATTACCATAGATTTTGTTACTGGTCTTCCCAAGGATTCTCAGGGTATAGATGCAATTTGGGTCATTGTTGATAGATTGACCAAATCTGTTCATTTCTTACCTATACAAGAAACTTATACACTTGAACGTCTTGCTCTTATGCACTTAAACGAGATTGTAAGATTGCATGGTATGCTAGTATCCATAGTTTCTGATCGAGGCCCAAGATTCACTTCAAGATTTTGGGTTAGTTTGCAAAAAGATATGGGCACAGATTTACGATTTAGTTCGGCATATCATCCTCAGACGGATTGACAATCAGAGAAGACTATTCAAACTCTGGAAGATTTATTAAGACTCTATGTCCTTGACTTTAAAGGAAATTGGGACAAGTTCTTACCATTAGTGGAGTTTTCCTACAACAACAGTTATCAAGCAAGTATTGGCTTGGCTCCATTTGAGGCGTTGTATGGAAGAAAGTGTCGTTCTCTAGTATGCTAGGATGAGGTGGGTGAAGCAACATTGTTGGGACCAAAGTTGGTACGTATGACTACGAAAAAGATTCAAACGATCCGACAACGTATAAAAACCTCACAAGATCAACAAAAGAGTTATGCTGATCTTCATCAAAAGGACGTGGAATTCGATATTGGAGATCATGTGTTGTTACGTGTTGCTCCATGGAAAGGAGTTACGAGATTCTGAAAGAGAGAAAAACTCAATCCTCGATTCATTGGCCCATTTTTAATCCACGATCGAGTAGGAACTGTGGCGTATAGACTCGCTCTACCACCAAGTATGTCCCGTGTTCATAACGTTTTTCATAAATCTATGTTACGTAAATATGTGAAAGACCTAAACCACATTATTGAGTTAGAACCGGAAGAAATAGCGGAGGATTTAACGTATGAAGAGGTTCCTGTTAAAATCTTGGATAAGAAGGAGCATATTCTACGTTCCAAGGTTATACCTCAAGTCAAAGTTTTGTGGAGGAACCACGATGTTGAGGAAATGACCTAGGAGTTAGAATCTGAAAAGAAATCAAGGTATCTTTATCTCTTTGACATACCAGGTACGTACCCTAATTTCGAGGGCGAAATTTCATAAGAAGGGGAGGTTGTAAGACCCCAACTTTTATAAATAAAGATAATTTTTCTATGATTATCATTTTTGAATATTATGGAATGAATTTGTTATAATGTTATAGTTGTGGGTAATATTTATAAATTTTGCAAAGTATACAAGTTATTATATAATATTTGATTGGTTAGGGAATATTCGTTTTAGCAGGGAATATTCGTACAACGACACAATCATTGGTGGACCCTGCAATGGAATTATTGTTGGATTGAGAAAATGACAAAAATATTTTATAAAAATAACGGCGGAGGTGTTACTGCTAAAACTGTTGAACTACCCAGTAGTTAAAGTACAGTAATACGCGTGGTTGCATAGTAGCACACGGTATTGATTATTGATGCTTACGTGAGAAGTCACTCAGTTATACTCAATTATTGTTGCATCATATCTCTCATATTATTGATTCGATTATTGTCACAATATCATCTTCATTATATGTTATATTATTAAATCAATAATTGAGACGACAAAGTTATTCATATTATTAAATTGTAATATTTATAATATCTAGAAGTTCTGTCAAGGAGAGGTTTGGTCACCTAATTGCGCGCTAATAGGGAGAAATCCTTATTGGAAAACCCCCTCTTTCTTGGGAACAACTTGGTTGTTAAATATTGGGAGTTATAATATTAATGATGAATAAGTTCGTGTTAATTAAAGAAGAATTTGATAGTTTCATTGTGTTGGGATTATTGGTGTTAGTTGAAATCGACATCTATTCTGATGATAATTGATGTCTGGGGGTTATATTGATAAATCGGGTAATTTATCGGATAAATGAGCAATTAATTGCTACTAATTCACATGCTTATATAACTATTGATTCACATGATTGAACTATTGAATCACATTATTTACTATTAGGGGAGGTAGTGCAAGTTTGATAATACTTGCAGGACTAAATTATAAATAAAAGAAAAGTTAGAGGTATTGTTCTGTAATATTTCGATCCCCAAAATGTGCAATTATCAAAACTATATTTTTCTATAAATAGAAGCTCATTCTTCCTTCATTTCTCACCAATTCACTAAAGCTATAGAACATTTATTATAAAGAGAAATTATAGAGAGAAAGAAGAAGAGAAGTCTCCTACCTCACTATTCTAATATCCAGTTTCTTTTAAAGGTAAGGGGTATTATTTCTTTTGTATTATTGAAGAGAACTTCTGTTATTCCACTCTTTATTTATTCTGTTGGAATAACCTGTACACGCGGGCTACCCTATACTTGGTAAAATTCTTCTATTATTCCGTTCTTTATTATTCTGTCGGAATATCCTGTCTGTGCGTTTACACCTGACATGGTTCCAGTATTTATTATCATGTCGAAATATAATGTCTGTGTATTTACGCCGGACCTGGTTCCATTATAGTTGGAACAAGTCGAGGAACGGAGTGACGGTCCAGATGATAGTATTAGTAGTCCTCACTATTCTGTGAAATAGTGTGATAATAAATGTATTGAGGACTTATTTTGAGTTTGTGTCTTTGCTGAAGACAATGATTGTATTAAAACTCACAGCTCATGTTGTATATTTAAGTTTGTATCTCAATTTTGTACCATGTATTTGACGGCTCAGAATAGGTGATGTATACCTATTTTGGGGGCGTCATAATATAGATCCATGCGTTAAGATCTCTTATATCACAAACATATGGAATGTAATGGGTGGTCAAATCTAGCCATTTGGTCACGGATGCAGTTTTTGGAAAACCCAGAAACTGTATGAATGAAGTTTCTGACAGCCTTTGACTAAGCTGTAACTTGTATTGTTGTTGTTGTTTATACGATCTACTGTTGTGGTGTTGTTCCTTGACACATGGACTAGAAAGTTGAACCATTAAACAACATGAAACAAGATCAGAACCTATATTAATTTGGGCTGTAAAGTACCAAGTCGAACTGCCTAGGTTTCTGGAAAATCCAGAAACCGTCTGATAACAACTTTGGAGGCTTTGATCTCCTTGTTGTGATGTCGTGTGACCATGTTAGTGATTGATAGTTGTAGTACTACATTCTTACTACAATATCAATGTTCAAGTTAGCCCAGATCATGCCTGAGCTAGGAATTTAAATTGAGTCAAACGAGAAAGCTTGTTAACTGTCTAACAGTTTTCTTGAGGATCAAGAACACCTAAGATGACAGATATGTGTCGCTAAAGGCTTCAGCGACGGTTTCTAATTATTTTAATTTCTGAATTTCTGGTAATTAATAAAAAAATAGAAATAAATTCTAAAAATTATTAAAAATGGTTTTAAAAATTATTTTAAATTATGAAAAATATTTTTTGACCAATTGGAATAGTTTTCTTTAATATTTATAATTATTTAAATATTAAAGGTAATTAATTTATTTAATTAGTTTATTAAATAAATTAGAGAAAAATGATTTTAATTATATAAAAATCATTTTAAATAAGAATAATATATTTAAAAATATTTTGAGTTGTAAAATATAACTTTTAATATTTTTAGAGAATTTTCATTAATAATTTAATATTAATGATATTTAATTTATTTAATTTGTATATTAAATAAATTAGAGAAAAAAGATTTTTATATTATAAAAATTATTTTAAAATGAGAATAAAGTGTTAGAAAATATTTTAAATTATAAAATATAAATTTTCAATATCTTTGGAGAACTTTCATTAATAAATTAATATTAATGATATTAGATTATTATATTAAATAAATGAATTAAAATGATTTATTGATTTAAAAATCATTTAAAAATAAGAGAAATGATTTAAAAATATTTTAAGTTAAAATTAATGACTTTTAATATTTGGATGATAATTTCATTAATATTTAAATATTAATGGTGATGATTTAAAAATGATTTTAATTACTTTAAAAATCATTTAAGTGGAATATTGTTGATTTAAAAATATTTTAAGTTATTAATATAAACTTTAATATTTTGACAAGTATGTCATTAATATTTTTATGTTAATGATGATAAGATTAATTGATAATTAAATCATTTAAAAATGATTCCGCTATTTGAAAAATTATTATAAATTATAATAATTGCTTATAAATTATTAAAAGCTTTCAAAAAATATTATAATTCATAATTGACTTATCTAAATTAATATTGAAGCTTAGAAACCGAATTTAATTGGCAATAGTACTTGTGTTAGTTGTTGGATAGGGTGATCAGAACATCGAGAATGAACCGAAGTCCAACTAGACCAAACTAGTTAGACTTGTTAAGTTTTTATATAGGTTATAAACACTGATGTGGCTATGTTGTAATGTGCTTAGGAGAAGTTTGACTGTAAATTGCAGTGTTGCGTGTTATGAAATATTGTGCTAATTGTGAGACCGATATTATTGATTATAGGTCTTACGAACGCAGTTAATTATATTATGTAGCTGTAATCAGCGGAAGAGGCAGGTTCCCTAACTCAACCTTGAGTTAATATTATTTAATTGTTATGGTGGTTAATTATTGCTAATTATACCACGTCCAGGGATTTATTGTTGATTATTTGTAGTTAGTGCATGTTTAATAATTCAAATTGAATTACTGATTTGGAAAACATACATTTGTAGAATAACTGTTGTTGGATATTTATATCCGTAGAAGCTAGTATTCACAGTACAGATAATTCCTGTTTATTGTTGAAAAATGTCTTAGTCAATTATTCTGGCTAGACGAACGTTTGTTAGAACTTGGTAGGTTCGAGAAGAGAATTTAATAATTATTGACAGATCGATGCCAATTATTTCAGCTAGATTGAGAAGTAATTAGAATTTGAAATCACAGTATTTCATTGTTAAATCAAAATTTTGATTCTAAGACTGAGAAGAACAACCTTTTATATAAAGGGAACATTTTATTGGTCATATATTCGGCCTTTGTGCGCGATTAAGTATTATGCATAATATAGGGTATAATAAAGGTGATCACTTTATATACTTGCAGAGGGGTATGATTTAATCTTTATGGTTATCTGATACACCTGAGTATATATCAAAGTAAATCTTTAATATCTACCCGAGAAGATAAGTTCAAGGTCTTGTGTGACCACTCAGCATAAATCTGGAAAACATTCCACTTTGATATTTTGTAGAATTTAATTCTTGATTATTCATTTGAATATCGTAGAAAATATTGAAAGCGTTGTACTCTTTCATTACCAAATTATTATTGCGTAAAATGTGATAATGCTTGATATTGATACCTTTATTGTATGTCTTAACTTGCAGGGCAAACTTGTTGCTCACTCTTGCTATAAATAAAACTTTTCAGCTAAGGATGAAGTTGCAGAAGGTGCTGCGAAGAAGAACAAAGGAAAAGGCATAGTTATAAATTAGTATAATGAAGATTAGCATTATTATTATATTGTTGGATTGTAAACCCTTTTTGTATAACTAAGGGGTATGACTGTAATGTTATGGTTAGTGGACCTGGGACTTATATATTAACAACTTATGTTAATGAGTTATGTATTCTTATTTATATTTAAATGGGTAGTTAGATGTTAATATATTATGGATCGTGAGCACCAAACTCGGGGATTAGGTAACCCGGATTTGGGGGCGTCATAATAAGCATTCATTAAATAATTTAATGAATGAATAATTGAAGGAATTAATTTGTACGTGCAATGATTATATATTATATAGTAGCTACACCTATATGATATGAAATGAAGTGGGACACTTCATTGGTAACTATATAATATAGGTAACTATATGGCAAAGTGGAATGAGTCGCATGAGTTACATAAATGGACCTATGTGACAATGTGTTATGTGTGGTACATTAATGTGTACTTTATGAAGTGTAAAACCCCAATTTTTTTAATAACGATGGTTTTTTTATAAATATCTTTTATAAATATTATGGAATGAATTTGATATAATGTTATAGTTGTGGGTAATATTTATAAATTTTGCAAAGTACGCAAGTTGTTATATAATATTCGATTGGTTAGGGAATATTCGTTTTAATAGGGAATATTCGTACAACGGTACAATCATTAGTGGACCCCATAACAAAATTATTGTCGGATTGAGAAATTAACAAAAATATTTTATAAAAATAACGGCGGAAGTTTTACTGTTAACAGTTGAAACACCATGTGTTAAAAGTACAGGATGCTTACGTGAGAAGTCACTCAGTTTTGTTCAATTATTGCTTCAGTAATTATTGTATAGTATCTCACGTTATTTGATTCAATTATTGTCATTATTTTATATATTATTAAATCAATAATTGAGATGATAAAGTTATTAATATTATTATTTGCAATATTAACGATGTTCAGAAGTTACGCTTGATGAGAGGTTTGGTCACCTAATTGCACGCCAATAGGGAGAAATCCTTATTGGAAAGCCCCCTCTTTCCTAGAAACGACCTGGTTGATTAATATTGTGAATTATAATAATGATGATTAATGTTGTTAAAAATATTGAAGGGATTTTATGAAGTCTTTGATGAAAATTTTGTTTATTATTTGGACCCCTATTTACCCATTTTTCAAAATAATCGGAAGGATGTTATTAAGTATTTATATATACATATATATTTATGTATTATACAATATATATATATATATATATATATATATATATATATAACATGTGAGTGGGTGTTAGTGGTGGTCCTGGTGGATGAGATTTTTGGCAGGATGTAAGTTTTTTTCAAAGCTAGCTTTCACTTTATTTGGCCAAGCTTGTCAATCATGCATTACTATTAATAACGTATAATTAAGGGTGCATTTTAATTGGTTAAAGTTGCTAATTGACATGTGTTGGTTTTCCTTATTGGTTAGCACTTTGAAAAGAAAATATTGATATGTTGAAACCGTGAACTTCGTCCGAATATTAACTGTTGATCCGTGATTCGAAAATTTCAAATAGTATCCTTTCATTCTCCTATAAATAGGATGCTTAGTTTGAATTGAAAACACACCAGAAATTTCAGAGAATTCTCTTCTATAATCTTGAGCGTATTTCATTACAGTTTTAAAAAGCTTTGAGCGTAGTATAAGTTTTCTTCAAGAATATCCTTACCCTACCAGTCAGAATACTCTTCTTTTACTGTAAGGGGTATTATTTCTTTTGTATTCATGAAGAGAACTTCTATTATTCCATTCTTTATTATTCTATTAGAATAACTTGTATACGCGGACTACCCTATACTTGGTGAAATTCTTCTGTTATTCCATTCTTTATTATTATGTTGGAATATCACATCGCATGCTTTTTCTGTAGGACCGGTTACATCTTTATTATTCATTGGAATATCATGTACATGCATTTTACAACCCACTGAGTTACATCTTTATTATTCTATTGGAACATCACCGCTTGTTAATTTTGCACGACCTAGTTCCGTTATTTATTATTCTATTGGAATAACTTTTATACTATGCAATCTTCGCATGCATGGTGATTTCTTTTGTTATTCCATTCTTTATTATACTCAGTTGGTTAAAGTTTTAACTTCTATACTCCATGAAATTAGTGGAATATCCTTGATATTTGCACTTCATCCAGTTTCTTTTCATGGAAATATTCGTCCGAGCATTCTTGAATTTTACTCTACAAAGAAGTATTATGTTGACAATTTGGACGTTATTACTTCCCGAATAAATTAATTCTTGAACTTGTTTTATTGAATTCTTATATCATTTTCATCATCCTCATGTTCATATTTTGTTGAAAGTCATCGTGTGTTTTTGTAGTGCATAGATGGACTTGGTATGATTATGACCGGGATTATTGATTGTAATCATGGTAGTAATGTTACAAATGATGTGGTAAAAGTCCTCATTGGCCCGTAGAGTGCATTGATGGACAGTTGTTGGCATGATCATGACCATTGATGAATACACGAATATCCTTGGCCCGTAGTGCATGGATAATTTGTGGTCGTGATACTAATGAATATCATTGGCCGTAGTGCAGGGATGATGTGGATTATTATTAAGCTGAGTCCCAGTGATAAAAGTGATAAAAAACCTTTTTAAATCATAAAAGATAGTAGATTTTATTCTCTACTTAACTCTTTTAATGGATTGCTTGTTCCGCTGCAGTTAAACTTGATGTCTATTGTATTTTATCAGTTTAACATTGTTGAAGACTAATGATAATTTATTCTAAATTATCTTTGTCATAATATTTCTTACTGAGCTAGTTGAGTTCACCCTTTCTTTCACTTTTCTCTTTTGGAAATGAGAACGTAGCCGGAACTAGTCGAGGAACGGAGTGACGGTCCAGATGATAGTATTAGTAGTCCTCACTATTATGTTAAATAGTGTGACAATAAATGTAATGAGGACTTATTCTGAGAGTGGATATTGTCTAGAAGATAATATTTGTATTAAAACTCACAACTCTTTTGTTGTATATTAATGATTGTATTTTTATTCTGTACCATGTACTTTGTGACTCAGAATATGTGATGTATACCTATTTTGGGGGTGTCATAGTTGGTATCAAAGCTTAGGGATATGATCCCTGGCTGAGATGTGAGACAAGAACTAGGAGGGGAGAGACGGGGAATTCCTTCGCTAGTATAACCTACCTAAGTTTATTTGGTATTTAATTGGTCGGTCAGAATATATGGATAATATGTGATATGTTAATTAACCTTTGTTTTGTGGCAGTGTTTAAAAATGGCATCCGAGAATGTTGAGAACATCAATGGAGCACAGGAGACCGTTGAGTCTCCACAGATCAATAATCAGGATAATGTGTGTCTGGAAGGCGACAATCCTCAGGAAAATAACAACACTGACCAGATGATGAACGGTGGAATGTTCAGAGGCTTTATGCAATTCATGCAACATTAGGCGAGAGAGGCTCCTGTCCAAAATGCAGGTGGAAACACTGGTAACTCTCAAACGGTCACCGCTAAGGAGTTCAAAGAACTGGGACCACCGGAGTTTTTTGGAGAGCCAAAACCACTTAAGGCGGAGACGTGGATAAAGCAGATCTGCAAGATATTTGATGTCTTGGGATGCTCCGAGGAGCAAAAGGTTCCCTTTGCCACCTTTATGTTGTGTGCAGAGGCAGATTACTGGTGGGAATCTGTAAAACGTACTCAACCTGCCACACTGAAGATAACTTGAGAGAAGTTCCAAGAATTGTTCAATGACAAGTACTTTCCCGAAAGTATTCGTCACATGAAAGAGGTAGAATTCATTAAGCTGGAGTAAAATAACATGACCGTGTCGTAATACGAAGCCAAGTTTGTCGAGTTATCCCGGTTTGCATCCCATTTGGTTGATAATGAGGAGAGAATGACGTGAATGTTTCTAAGAGGTTTGAAACCCGAGATACGTAAATATCTTATCTCTCATAAACCGTGTTTATATTCAGGTTTTGTTAATAGGGCTCAGTTATTGGAGTGCGATAATGAGTCAACCCAACAAAAAGAGAGCAGCCGACAAAATGATAATACCAGTGATAACAGTCATCAAAGCGATGACAATAAGCGTGGAGGGAATCAACATGCCGGAAATGGTAAGCACTTCGGTGGTAATCATGGCCAAAATAATAAGAATGGACATTTCAAGAAGAGGAGATTCAACAATTATGGAAAGACGTCAGCACCAGCACCCGTTGTTAAGGAAGGAGAACGACCACCTATCATATGCTTCAAATGCAAAGGGGAGGGACACATCAGTCCAAACTGTACGATGCCGACCAAAGCATGTTTTAATTGTGGAAGAGAAGGTCACCTGGCCCGATTTTGTCGTTCACCGAAGACACGTTCAGCTAGTATAGAGGCACCAAAGGATGCCCCAGAAAAGTCAAAGCCAGTAGTGCAAGGGAGAGCGTTTGTCGTGACCTCCCAGAAAGCAAGGAACCCGAATGAGGTCATCACGGGTAAGCTTATCATAAACTCTAGCGAAGTATATACCTTATTTGATACCAGTTCTACCCATTCTTTTATTTCTCCTACTTGTGCTCAACGTTTAAATTTGACTCCGGAGAAATTAGACTTTGACTTATCTGTTGAAACTCCGTTGGGAGGAACCTTCATTAAATCCATTGTTTATAAGTCTTGTTTGGTTCAAATCGGTACCCTCACATTACCTGTCGATCTTATTTCATTGAAAATACTTGCATTTGATGTAATTCTAAGGATTGATTGGTTAACTACTCATCATGCAAAAATTAATTATTTTCGTAAGGTTGTTAGCTTTCATATTCCTAATCAAACTATTATGCGAATTCAAGCAACCAAACCATTAAAATCAATCACTGTCATCTCAAGCCATAAAGCTATTCGTTTATTGAAAAACGGATGTCAAGCATTCTTAGCTCATGTCACGGATCTAAAGAAAAAAACGTCAGTTTTGAATGATATTTCTATTGTTAATGAATTTCCTGACGTATTCCCTGAATAACTTCCTGGCCAACCCCCAGAGCGTGAAATTGAATTTTGTATCGACCTTGAACCTGGTACAAAACCCATTTCCAAAGCCCCATATCGAATGGCTCCTATTGAACTTCAGGAGTTAAAGACCCAACTGCAGGAATTGTTAGATATTGGCTTTATTCGTCCTAGTACTTCTCCTTGGGGTGCTCATGTCCTATTCGTGAAGAAGAAAGATGGGAGTATGCGACTTTGTATTGATTATCGGGAGTTGAATCATGTCACCATCAAAAATAGGCACCCATTGCCACATATTGATGACCTGTTTGACCAGTTGCAAGGAGCCAAATTCTTTTCAAAGATTGATCTTCGTTAGGATATCACCAATTGAAGATTAAAGCGATGACATTCCAAAGATGGCTTTCGTAAATCGATCTTGGCATTATGAATTCCTAGTCATGTCTTTTGGATTGACTAATGCTCCCGCTCCTTTCATGGATATGATGAACCAAGTATTCAAGGAATATTTGGATCACTTTGTGGTCGAAATCTTTATTGATGGCATCCTTATTTATTCCAAAAGTCGTGAAGATCATGAAAGCAACACTTGAGGTCGATACTCCAAAAGCTTCAGTAAATATAAGTTTTATGCCAAGTTGAAGAAATGCGAGTTCTGGCTTGAGGAAGTAGGATTCCTTGGGCACGTGGTATCAAGTCATGGAATATCATTGACCCAAAGAAAGATTGAAGCTATTCAAAGCTAGGAGCAACCTAAATCGATGGATCAAGTACGTAGCTTTCTCGGCTTAACTGGTTATTATCGGAGATTCGTAAAGGGGTTTTCACGAATCGCTACTCCCTTAACTCAGCTGACTCGGAAAGATACAAAATTCGGTTGGAATGAGGAATGTGAAAAGAGTTTTCAGGAACTCAAGAGAAGACTCATTTCAGCACCTGTTCTGACAATACCATCTGACTCGGAGGGATTTGTCATCTGATGATGCTTTGGCAAAGGGTTAGGATGTGTTCTCATGCAACATGGGAAAGTCATAACTTTATGCCTCACGACAACTCAAAGAATATGAGAGGAATTATCCTACTCATGATCTAGAGTTGGCAGCAGTCGTTTTTGCACTAAAGATTTGGAGGCATTACTTGTATGAGGAGAAAGTGGAGATCTTTACGGATCATAAAAGCCTCAAATATTTCTTCACTCAAAAGGAACTCAACATGCGACATGACGACGTTGGCTTGAACTGCATTGAAAGATTATGATCATACCATCCAATACCATCCGGAAAAGTGAGCGTGGTAGTGACGCATTAAGTAGAAGATCATATGCGGAATGAACGAGTGCGATATTGTCAATGAAAAGGCCCATTTTGTATGACTTGCAAAGGATGGAGATAGAGATAAAGACTCCAGGGACCCACGTGATGATGGTGAATTTACTGAGTAGAACCGACTTTAATCGATAAAGTTAAAAGTTGCTCAAGCTACGGACACTGAGCCGATGCGTATTAGGAGGAAGAAAGTACAAGAAGGTGCTATGCCGGAAACAAGAATCGATGAAGAAGGAATACTTCGAGTCAACTCCAGACTTTGTGTTCCTAACGACCCTGAGTTAAAGTATAAAATCATGATGGAGGCGCACAACACACCGTTTACAATCCATCTTGGGAGTACCAAAATGTATCATGATCTTTGACATACATTTTGGTGGGGTATTATGAAGAGAGAGATAGCGCTATTTATCTCAAGGTGTTTAACTTGTCAACGAGTCAAGGTAGAGCATCAAGTACCAAAAGGTCCATTGCAACCACTTGAAATTCCAGAATGGAAGTGGGAGCACATTACCATGGATTTCGTTACTGGTCTTCCCAAGGTTTCTCAAGGCATAGATACAATTTGGGTCATTATTGATAGATTAACCAAGTCTGCTCATTTCTTACCTATACAAGAAACTTATACACTTGAACGTCTTGCTCGTATGTACATAAACGAGATTGTAAGACTGCATGTTATGCCAGTATCCATAGTTTCTGATCGAGACCCAAGATTCACTTCAAGATTTTGAGTTAGTTTGCAAAAAGCTATGGGCACGGATTTACGATTTAATTTGGCATATCATCCTCAGACGGACGGACAATCAGAGAGGACTATTCAAACTCTTGAAGATTTATTAAGACTCTGTGTCCTTGACTTCAAGGGAAGTTGGGACAAGTTCTTATCGTTGGTGGAGTTTTCCTACAATAACAACTATCAAGCAAGTATTGGCATGGCTCTATTCGAAGCGTTGTATAGAAGAAAGTGTCATTCTCCAGTATGTTGGGATGAGGTGGGTGAAGCAACGTTGTTGGGATCGGAGTTGGTACGTATGACTACGAAAAAGATTCAAACCATCCGGCAATGTATAAAAACCTCACAAGATCGACAAAATAGTTATGCTGATCTTCATCGAAAGGACGTGGAATTCGATATTGGAGATCATGTGTTGTTACGTGTTGCTCCATGGAAGGGAGTTACGAGATTTGGAAAGAGAGGAAAGCTCAATCCTCGATTCATTGGCCCATTTTTAATCCTTGATCGAGTTGGGACTGTAGCCTATAGACTCGCTTTACCGCCAAGTATGTCTGGTGTTTATAATATTTTTCACATATCCATGTTACGTAAATATGTTGAAGACCCGAACCACATTATTGAGTTAGAACCGGACGAAATAGCGGAAGATTTAACGTATGAAGAGGTACATGTTCAAATCTTGGATAAGAAGGAACATATTCTATAACCTCAAGTCAAAGTTTTGTGGAGAAACCACAATGTTAAAGAAATGACCTGCGAGTTAGAATCTGAAATGAAATCAAGGTATCCTTACCTGTTCGACATACCAGGTACGTACCCTAATTTTGAGGGCGAAATTTCATAAGAAGGGGAGGTTGTAAGACCCCAAATTTTTTAATAAAGATGGTTTTTTTCTATAAATATCTTTTTTAAATATTATGGAATGAATTTGATATAATGTTATAGTTATGGGTAATATTTATAAATTTTGCAAAGTACGCAAGTTGTTATATAATATTCGATTGGTCGGGGAATATTCGTTTTAACAGGGAATATTCGTACAACGACACAATCATTAGTGGACCCCACAACGGAATTATTATCGGATTGAGAAAACGACAAAAATATTTTATGAAAATAACGGCGGAAGTTTTACTATTAACTATTGAAACACCCGGTGTCAAAAATACAGGAATACACGTGGTTGCATAGTAGCACACAGTATTGATTATTGACGCTTACGTGAGAAGTCACTCAGTTTTGTTCAATTATTGCTTCAGTAATTGTTGCATATGTTGAAACCGTGAACTTCGTCCGAATATTAAATGTTGATCCGTGATTCAAAAATTTCAAATAGTATCCTTCCATTCTCCTATAAATAGAATGCGTAGTTAGAATTGAAAACACACCAAAAATTTTAGAGAATTCTCTTCTATAATCTTGAGCGTATTTCTTTAGAGTTTTAAAAAGCTTTGAGCGTAGTACAAGTTTTCTTCAAGAATATCCTTACCCTACCAGTCGGAATACTCTTCTTTTACGGTAAGGGGTATTATTTCTTTTGTATGCATGAAGAGAACTTCTATTATTCCATTCTTTATTATTCTATTAGAATAACCTGTATACGCAGACTACCCTATACTTGGTGAAATTCTTCTGTTATTCCAATCTTTATTATTTTGTTGGAATATCCTATCTGTGCATATTACGCCGGACCTTGTTCCGTCTTTATTATTCTGTTGGAATATCCTGTCTATTCGTTTTATCTTGGGACACGGTTACATCTTTTTATTATTACATTGGAACATCCTGTTGAGTGCGAATTTACTTTGACACGGTTCCGTTATTTATTATTCTATTGGAACATCCTGTTGGTGCGAAGTACCGCATGCATGGTGATTTCTGTTGTTATTCCATTCATTATTATACCTAGTTGGTTAAAGTTTTGACTTCTATACTCCATGAAATTAGTGGACTATCCTTGATATTTGCGCTTCATCCAGTATCTTTTCATGGAAATAGTCTTCCGAGCATTCTTGAATTTTACTCTACAAAGAAGTATCATGTTGACAATTTGGACGTTATTAGTTCCTGGATAAATTAATTCTTGAACTTGTTTTATTGAATTCTTATATCATTGTCATCATCCTCATGTTTATATTTTGTTGAAAGTCATCTGTGGCTTGTAGTGCATAGATGGACTTGGTATGATTATGACCAGGGATTATTCGGTGTAATCACGACCGTAATGTTACAAATGATATGGTAAAAGTCCTCATTGGCCCATAGTGCATTTATGGATAGTTGTTGGATCATGACCATTGATGAATACACGAATATCCTTGGCCCGTAGTGCATGGATAATTTGTGGTCGTGATATTAATGAATATTCTTGGTCGTAGTGCAGGGATTATGTGGATTATAATTAATTTTAGTCCCAGCGATAAAAGTGATGAAAAACCTTTTTAAATCATAAAAGATAGTAGATTTTATTCTCTACTTGACTCTTTTAATGGATTGCTTATTAAGCTGCAGATTAAACTTGATGTCTATTGTATTTTATCGGTTTAACATTGTTGAAGACTAATGATAATTTATTCTGCATTATCTTAGTCATAATATTTCTTACTGGGCTAGTTGAGCTCACCCTTTTTTTCACTGTTCTCTTCAGGAAATGAGAATGTAGCTGGAACTAGTCGGGGAACGGAGTGACGGTCCAGATGATAATATTAGTAGTCCTCACTATTCTGTTAAATAGTGTGACAATAAATGTAATGAGGACTTATTCTGAGAGTGGATATTGTCTAGAAGACAATATTTGTATTAAAACTCACAGCTCTTTTGTTGTATATTAAAGATTGTATTTGTATTCTGTACTATGTATTTGGCGACTCAGAATAGGTGATGTATACCTATTTTGGGGGCGTCACATGAAGGATATTAAATTAAACTAAATAATAATTGTTGTTAATAATTATTTTAAGAATTAAGTATAATTGAAATAATAAAGTTCATGATAATGTGGTGTGACACTACTCAATTAAAATATATTTGGTATTGTCAAATGTACATGGATTATATAATGTGAGGGATACATGTATACATCTATATACGTATGTGGATGTATAAGGGAGGTATTTGAATACATATGTATAAAGACTTGTATGTTTGCATTATGTATAAGTGATATAATAAAATGTAACATGGTGCAATAGACCACTCCCATGACCCTTAGAAATGCTGAAAATTGGAGTTAAATAAGCTTGCTAGATATCTCATGTGATAGCAATGATGGTTATCCCAATGGCTAGGGTACAATGAATAGTAGTTGTTGGTCGGAGTTAGCTGCCACCTCCTCTTTGCCCCTTGTGTAATCCATATGAGGGCAATAAATTGGCTATGAATAGAGACCATTAATTAGTTTTAGTATATAAGTTATGAGAACATATAATGTAATGATATTACATTATGACCATATTATAAGATGTAATGTTAAGAATAATATTATTTTGTGAGATTATATTATTATAAGCCTGTGGACTATTAATTACTAAGTTCACATAATTATGTCTTGTGTGGCATAACTAGTGAAGTTAAAGCAAAGGGAGATTTCATGGGAGTATTAAAAGAAAATAAATGCTGAGTTAATAAATAATTAATATTAATTATTATTATGATAATTGGGTATATTTTAGATGATAAATTTTATGGAAAATGATGGATTGAGAATATCCAACTATTTTATAATTAGCTCAATTAAAATATTATTGGATTGAAACAATGTACATGAGGTACATTATTATGTGTATTGGTATGTTTTTTTTATGTAGGTGTATATATGTACCTATAACTTAATGAAATGTAGTAGCATTAAGTCATTGAAATTTATTTAATAATCCTTGTCCCAATTAGAGAGTCCCATTCTATTAAGACGCGTGAGTAGGCATTTAGTCTATTTTATTTCATTGCTGAAAATCAAAGAGGCTAACATGAGGGTGATAATGGCTAGGATGTTGGTAATAATGAAGAAGGGAGTGACTCAAATAGTGAACTTCAACCACCTCCACCAACTTCTTCTTGCCCAATGGATTCCTCTTCTTTCCCTTGGTTTAAATTGTTGGACAAAGCCATGAATTGGGTAAGAGCTTCTTTATAAATTGGGAGCTCTCCCTCATAAATTATGTTGCTTGAATTCTTGATAGTTATATAGAGAGTTTATTGGTGAGGATTGAGAGAGAGAATTATGAGATTGAGAAGCAAGCTTAGTAATTCAAAGCTCCAAGAGGTATAACCCTTACTTTAAATTCTTAATTTTGAGTAGATGAATTTATAAGAAATTTCATGAATTAGCTAAGAATTGATATGTAGGATAATGGTAACATGTTAGTAGAGTCTATGTATATGTTTTAAATGCAATACTATAGTATTCAAGCATGTTCCATGAAGAAGTTAAACTTTGGTTAGGAAGCTCTGTATATTGCAGAAAGCCTCCTGTCTGAAACTGGAGTGGCGCAACCGCGCCACTCCTCAGTACAAAAGCAACGCGACCGCGCCATCTTGCAGAAATGGAAAATGACTTTTGTGTAACCTGAACCTTGTAGGTGAGTCTCAATAGCTATAATATGGCATAAGTAAGATACACAAGTTAAAGAAATCAAGTCTAAATTGTTTTGGAGCATTGGACTTGTTAAAAAATCATGTTTTAGGCCAACAATGGTCTGTTTTGGGTAAATTTTAGTACTTGAATTTGTAAGACTGTAATCAACTCATATAAAGTTGCTAATGCATGCTTGTGATGATTCCAAATCATTGCTATGACCAAAGCTAGTAAGAAAACCAAGTTAGGATCTATTTTCAAGCCTAAAGTGAGCTTTGATAGGTCAAAATTGGTTAGATTGTTAAGAATATACATGAGAATGTTATTCCTGTTTATATATGATTTGATTATGATATATATTAATGAATATGCAAGTATGTTTGCATTAAGGAAAGTCGTAAAGTCCTTTGATAGATAATAAAAATATATGTACAAGGACTTAGAATGAAATGATCAAATATGTTAGGCTGATCCTACATAAGCAATACAACTTTGTAAAGTCCTTAAAAAGAAATGATGTACAAGGACTATAAATATAGAAAGATCAAGCTTGTTAGGTTGATCTTATAATGTAATTGATAGGCATGTCTAATCGTCGAGCACTGCACCAGAAATCGTAATCTACTAGGAGAGTCTAGGAAAACTCGAGAACTATCAAGGCAGAATCATAGTCTGTAATATAGTAGATCTCAGAGTTCGTAGACTTCTAGGAGAGAAGAGGAACGATCGTAGTGTGTCGAGAAGAACTTTTTCAGAGTCGTAGTCTTCTAAGGAAGTCATGTTCAGAATCATAGAGATAGCTTGTCTAAGAGCCGACCGAGCATCTGCCAAAGCCAAGTCAAGAATCGTAGACCACACTTGAAGTCGTAGAGTCTACTGATCATATCAGAGGCCGAAATCGTAGTCCAGCCAGATCAGACGAAGACAACAAGCTTAAAGACAGAAATCCTAGTGTGTCAAGATCTGATCTCGGAGTCGTAGTGTCTGCAAAACCAAAGCTAAATTGTAGTGTGCAGAACTACGGCTTCAACAGAGGTGCTCACAACGCCAAGGCAGAATCGTAGAGTCAACATGATTGTTAACAAATGAGCACTCCCAGAATATCCAAAGTATGAAGCCTCTTGTTTGAGTTTCGAAGATACATTCCATCTGAAGGAAATCAGAGAGCACTCAATGAATGGCATGCAAGCTAACAGAAGATCTAAGCATCAACCCAATCAACATCCAGATTGAGTTATGAAGCCATTCAAGATGAAGTCTTCCACAAGTCGATCAGAAGAAGACTTCAGTAAAAGTGACTGACTAAGGAAAGTCAACAAGTGCAGTAGCTGTCAAGAGAATAGAAGACAACGATCTTGTGAATAACCAGGATCATAGTATTTGCCAAACAAACTAGGAACTGATGTAGTTTACATAGAGACACTGGCCAACCTATACAGAACAAACAAAGAAGATGAAGCATGGGTCAGACCATTGATGATATATGAACGGGAGATCACAAGGAGATAGAGACTGAGTATGTCTAACCTGATAAGTCTTGAAGTTAAGGAGGGCCAGAGTAATTAGACAAGTTATCAGTACCTAATTTAAGTTAAGGCAAGAAGAAGTGATGAAGCACTGTATGAGTAGAGCAAGAGGTGTTCTACATTGAAGATCCAATGAACACTCTTCAGAATCGCAGTGTTGTCTCAACCAGACAATGAACAACATTCAACAAGACACGGTATGATCAGGTGAAAGAAAATCTGCATCAGAATCGTAGAGTTCGATCATCTGAAGATTGAAGCATTTGCAACGATTCAATCTGAAGACTGATATTCAAACATTGCTAATTGAGAGCATCGATTCAGAAGGACAACTTCTTAATATCTAATCAAGAAATCAGAAAGAAGAAATAAAGATGACTACCTGCCTGATACATCAAAGTGACATCTCTAATGGGGTAGGTGAAATAGTAGACTGCAGTGTCAAAAAAGTGAAAAACGGTGATGTCATGGCACATCTGTAGTCTGCACCAAATAACTCAAGATCTGCGAAGTAATTCAAATAGCTCTCAATGGCTATATTCCAACGGGAAGGTTATGAAGGAGTATATATCATTTAGAGCTTCAAAGATCAAGAGTTTCTGAGTTGCAGAATCGTTGATTTGTTGGAATGCTACATTGTTAACTCTACGAGTTCCACTAGAACTGAACAGAATAAGTCTAAGTGGCAGTGAAACTACGAAGGTGGAAGTGAAATAGATTTGAAGAAGGACTTGAATAGACTAAAGCTTCACTCAACAAGGATGAGAATGCCACTGAAGATGGTAGTTAAGTTGAGAGCCGAGAAGGCCAAGAAGATAGCATTCAGAAAAGTGGCAGAGCACAAATAAGATCCAAAAAGCCACTCTACGAATCACCATAAACCAAAAACTGAAATAGAAAAGATGTAGAACCATATCTGCATATCATTCAAGAAGGGTTCAGGGAATGCTAAGTACCAGACAAAGTCTACCAAAAGCTCAAAGACTTAGCAAAACTAAATGGTGATGGTGCATAACTGACATCGGACGAAGATGAGATGAATAGTATGAAGATCAGCTGCACTAGAGAAGAGGTGGTCTAGACTCGACGCAGAATGCAAAGAGGACCACACCAAGCTGCTAAGTACAAAAGATGTTCAAGCTTAAAGACATCTTAGCAGCAAGGCACCAATAACAACTATAATAACAACAAGTAGCTAGAGCCTGAGGGGTCCTTGTACGGAGGGACTAAATGAAGTTCCAAGCCTGTTGGGCTTGAAGAGTTCTTAGTGAAATAGAGGAGTTCCAAGCCCGTTGGGGTTCAAGAGTTCTCAGCGAACTGAAGTTCCAAGGCTGCTGGCCTTGAAGGAATCTTAGTGATTCAGGGCGCTGCCCTTCCTTAGTACTGGAATTCCTGCTCGTTAAAGTAAAAGAGTGGATTAGGAGCTTGAATCTTCGAACTACTTACAAACCCTTGTGTCTTTTATATTTAGTCATTTACTTTCTGTCATTTACATTATGTACCTAACTGCTATAAATGATATGTATGTATTAACTGCTTACAACTAAACTAACTCTACGAACAATGTATGTATGTTCATAAATATATCAATGAAGGGGATCTTTTACTTATTCTGTTGTGCTTGAAAAGATTCTTATGTTTGTGTCATGCTAGTTCATTAGAAATACTAAATATACAGGAAAAGTATTTGAAATTAAAAAGAATCTATTCAACCCCCCCCCCCTTCTAGATCTATTGTGTGCCTACTAGGAACTAACAATTGGTATCAGAACAGGTTCTCATGCTATATTCAAAAGCTAATCGCTTTGAGTCTGATCCTAGGCACGAACATTGTTTTAAACTTAGTTTAGTAGTAAGTTACTTGAAAATGTAGATGAGCTCACACGTTGGAAATATTATGTACAGGTAAATGTGTGCATACCCTTGAAGCTGCTCAAATTGATCCATGTTCTTAAATGTCATAACAACAAGACCAATCCTTGGCCACAGTCAATCTTGTAGTCTGAAGACCAGATATGGGAGCTCAAGAGGTATCAACAACAAAGAGTCAAGCATCTACCAGTCTGAAAGATGAAAAGGCCATATATGCTAAGAAGTACTTATCCAGAGAAGAAAGAAGAATTTCTCAAATATGTATTTGGCTAACCAGCAACTGGATGTGAACCTTGAGGTTCAAGGTTATCAAAGAACTAAAGATGCCAAGATTTTCTTAGCTTACATCTTCAAGACTATGACTGATTGATCAAAGGACAACTGGAGCAACAAGCTGTTAGAAATGAATGTAAAAATATGCACATCAGTGCTTAACCTCATTATATCAAGATAAATGACTGTCAAGAAACTGATACTGGAAAGGTACGGTTCCTTATTGATATAAATGTGTACATCATGGTACATCACCTTATGTACTATAACAGTATTCTATCAAGAGACCATACTCTACCTAAAAAGTGAAAGAGAGAAAGTACACTAAGGTTGAAAACTCAACTGCTAATAAACTTTCTCTCCATTCAAGTTTTAGGTTGAAGATAACATCTTGAAAGAAGTCTGAAATAGGTCATAAGCATATCAAGATTTAATTAATCTTAAGTGGAGTAATCTTTACTGATGGGTTAGTATGTATGTAAAAACCTATGTTCTAGGTTTTTGATAATACATAGAGTATGATCAGTTCTACAAGAGTATCTTAAAGATTCATAGAAACTGATCACCTCCATGAATAAACTAGATACAAATAAGTGATAGAGTTGATTCTCACTCTGTGAACATTTAAATTATGTGAACATAACCAAACAAATGATGAAACCATCAAAGAAAAAGAGTGTTTTATTAAAGTGGTTAATTTTACACACACTCATCATCATGCATCTTAAAATATCATATTTAATTTGGATACATGCATGAAAATGATTGTTTATGATCAATGTGATGAAAACTCAAATATATGAGGAATAGGGATTTTGAAAACTAACCTTATAGGACCCATTTAACCATTAGTACCAAAAATAGAAATTTATCTAACCTGCAGGTACTTGGTCTATTGGACCACACTAAGGAATGCTGCAGAAGATGACTTCAGTCAAGAAGTTTCAAACCAGCTGAAGGCTAAAGACATTTTATAATTGTTCAAGACAAAATAATTCTCTGTCAAAGCTTGTTCTTGAAGACTTGCTGAGCTAACATGAATAAAGCTCACATGGTTGTTGATCTCCTTTTGGAAGCAGACCATTCACACTAAGATGAAAAGGGTATTATATGCTCATTCATGCAAAGCGTATCATCTGAGAAGAATCCTCGAGAAAGTTCACATCAGAGGATCATCGAGCATTAATCATGAGGAACTCATTATAGAAGCAGAACTCCACGAGTGCAATCTGTCAAAGAAGACTATGTTCGTAGTTCTGTCAATAATCGTAGATTGAACAGTCCTGAAGATATCTATTTCTATGATCCAAAGAGGTTTAAACGATAGTGATGATTCCAGTTAGAAAGAGATATGCAAGGCTTCCTTTCTTATGCACATGAAGACGAAGAGCTCACACCTTTCTGAGAAGATAGTATCAACTATAGGGGAGCAATGATATGTTAAAGAACAGCAGCACTAAAAGTATTAGAAGGGCACTATGAAGTAATATACCAGTTAAAAAGTCCCAAAACTTTGTGGCTGATGAACCAAATGAAGATCCGTAGGAATGTCTCAAAACGTGCCATTGATAACCATATCAACCACCCAACTCAAAATCATGGAGTGCCTATGATCAAACATTTGATCGTAATGTAAGAGCTGGAGGACACCACGAAACACCAATGTATATCCAGAGTGTAAGGTTTTGTGAAAATCAAAGTAGCAATCAAATTGCAAAAATAGCGGAAGCAAAGTAAAATCAAATTTTAAAATTTTACACAAACCAATTACCCGAATCATCCTTTATGCATATTATTAATTAAAACGAAGAACAAGAAGTTATGGAATCATACCCTTGTAGATACGAGCTTCCAAAGGTACGAGTTCACCTCCAACTTCTCCGCGATCTCTTTGAATCTCCAGGTAGATTCCTTCCTTTGATCAATGTTAGCCACCCAATTGTATGGCCTCTAAAGGTGATCCACCAAGGAAGAAGAATTTTCAAGAAGAAGGGTGTATTATCAAACCCTAGTTTTTCCTATCTCTATAAAAGGGGGGGGGGGCGTACTCTCTAACAATTAGAATTGCATATCTCTGATATCTGATATAAGACTCCTCTTATAAAGATATCAGGTAACCATATTTAATTAAAATAAGGTATTATTTATTTAATTAAACTCCTTTAATTAATTGGGCTCCCTAATCTTATTAGGGATAATTAATTAAACTCCATTAACTAATTTTCTTTCCTAATCCTATTAGGAATAAATGAGAGTACTTATATTAAATTAATTCCTAAACTCTTTTAGAAATTTAAATAATAATAATTGTAATAATATTAATAAGACTCCTCTTATTAATTTATATTTAATATTTCCTAAATATTAAATAATAAATATTAAGCTATTTAATTTATTTTATCACCATAGATTAAATTAAATATACTTAACATATTCTTACGATTATGCCATTAACTTCTTAAAGAATTTCTCTTCCTTTTATGGTGTGACCCTTTAGGTTCTCCATATTAATAGGTTGTGAATAAATTAATTAGAACAATTCTAATCTTATTTAAATAAATTAATTAAACTATTAATTTATTTAAATAAATAATATTTATTCTACAATAGGGATAAACCTCCCTAACGATCAACGACTTTCCAGAAAATATAGATTTCAACATTAATCATAAAAGAACCTTTGAGTAAATAGTTACCGTACAATTCAATCTTTATACCATACAATGTCCTAATTAAATATAAGACATGTAATTACTGTCAAGTCTTATTTTATTTAATTATATGTATTTCGATTCCTAAATGCACAACTCCTAATGAATGTAAATTAGAAACTACTTTATAATTTCATTCCACCTTGGCCAATGATTCCTGGGTTGTCATTTATCAAATCACATAGGACATTTCTCTTCTTTTACTAGAAGTGGTTGATTCTTTATTGATCATTCATTATCTCCATACATAACTTATTACACCCAAGCATACCCTTTGATATACTCTAAGAGTCTTAAGGAATACGTCAAAGTGTAATTCATTATATATAAGATACTATGATGATCTCAATTTTAAGGATCGTTTGTACTACTATCATTATAGGAATTCTTATTGACAGACAAGTAAAACTCCATTAGGTATTCCTTAACGAGTCACGTTCAGTGAACTTATTCTCCAATAAGCACCTACATACTTGCTTTAGTGTCACCACACAAATGATCATGAGATCAATCATCCTCATCCAATGAGCAAGCAAAAATATGTACCAGTCTATTCGGATTCATTAATCCCCTTTTTAGTAATCTATTAATTGGGAACATTTTAGTTTTAAGCTATCTAAGAATTTAGATCTCATTAGCATGATCTCATCATGATTATAAAAGCATTGCTTAAAACTATGGGTTTATCACATATTAATAAAACAGCACCATGTAGATAATTAAATGCATTTAATAAATAAATCTTTTATTAATAATTAAATAAGACTGATTATAAAGTATATGCTTTATCATCATACATGATTGGCTTGTATGCATACTACTTTCAATCTCCCATTTGCACTAAAGTCAATCGCTGTGGTATCTTATACACATCTTCTCTAAGTGACGATCGAATTGTTGTTGTGTTAACGCTTTAGTAAATGGATCTGCAATATTGTCTTGAGAGTCCACACGCTCCAGGGTGACGTCTCCTCTTTCAATGATCTCTCTGATCAAATGAAACCGCCGCAACACGTGTTTGGATTTCTGATGAGATCTGGGTTCCTTAGCCTGTGCAACAGCTCCGGTGTTGTCACGGAATAAAGATATTGGTCCTGTAATGCTAAGAACCACACCAAGTTCGGTAATGAAATTCTTCATCCAGACAGCTTCTTTCGCAGCTTCACTTGCAGCTATGTACTCTGCCTCTGTCACTGAATCAACAACGGTTTGCTATTTGGAACTCTTCCAACTCACTGCGCCACCGTTTAAGGTAAACTCATACCCCGAAACGGATTTACTATCATCTTGGTCCGTTTGAAAACTTGAGTCTATGAAGCCCTCTAGTTTTAATTCAGACCTACCGTAGAATAGAAATACATCCTTAGTTCTTCTTAAGTACATTAGGATATTTTTCATTGCCTTCCAGTGTTCTTCTCCTGGATTTGACTGATATTTGTTTATTACACTAAGTACATGAGCGACATCTGGTCTAGTACATATCATACCATACATGATAGATCCTATTGCTGAAGCATAAGGAATCTTACTCATATGGTCTCTCTCTTCATGTGTCTTTGGGGCCTGTTTCTTGGAGAGATGTATTCCATGGCTCATCGGTATAAGACCTCTTTTGGAATCTTCCATGATAAACTTATTTAGCATCGAGTCAATGTACGTTCCTTAGGATAAGCCAAGTATCCTTTTAGATCTATCTCTATAGATCTTTATCCCCAAAATATAGGATGCTTCTCTCAAGTCCTTTATGGAGAAATGTTTAGATAACCAGATTTTAATTGATTGTAGCATAAGAATATCATTCCCTATCAGTAATATATCATCAACACATAATACAAGGAATGAAACAGCGCTCCCACTAACCTTCTTGTACACACATGGTTCATCCTCATTTTTGATAAAATCAAACTCTTTGATTGTCTCATCAAAACGGATATTACACCTACGAGATGCTTGCTTCAATCCATAAATGGATCGTTGTAGCTCACAAACTTGATTTGTTCTAACCATTGAAACAAATCCCTCAGGCTGTGTCATATACACATCCTCCTCAAGTTTCTCATTGAGGAAGGCCGTTTTCACATCCATCTGCCAAATTTCGTAGTCATGGTAAGCTACAATCGTAAGAAAAATCCGAATGGACTTGAGCATTGCTATTGGTGAGAAGGTTTCATCATATTCAACTCCTTATCTTTGTTTGAAACCTTTTACGACCAGTCGGGCCTTATAGGTCTCTACCTTACCATCTGCTCTAGTCTTTCTTTTAAAGATCCATACCCAATAGGCTTAATGCCTTCAGGTGGTGAAACAAATATCCATACTTTGTTTTCATACATGGAGTCCATCTCAGATTTCATGGCTTCTTGCCACTTCTCTAAGTCTTTACTACTCATAGACTATTCGTAATTCAATGGATCATCATCATCTATGATGCGTACCTCATCGTCATCCTCTATGACAAGTCCATACCTATCAGGTATCTTCGGTACTCTTCCAGATTTACGAATAGGGTGTGATATAGAAGGAATCTCTACATGGTTAGGTACCTCACTTTGATCTGTAGTATTTTGTGGTTCTTAAACCTCTTTAAGATATATCTTACTCCCACTGACCCCTTCAAGGATAAACTTCTTTTCCAAGAAGGTAGCATGTTTCGTAACAAACACCTTTTGATCAGTTGGATGATGTAACGATCGAGAAATTTATAATTTAATTTAAATATTTATTGATTAAATAAATATTTTAAATAATTTATTTACTGGGGAAAATAAATATCTGATGAATTGTGAGGTAATAATTTAGCTGAGTATGTATGCTAACTAAATTAATGAATAGTAATTTTATTATTTGAGGATTTAATTTAATGAGAATAATTAATTTAAATGAATTGTTTAATATTTAAGAAAATAAGTAAATTAAATAAAGTTATGTTTAAGTCTAATTTATTAATTTAAATTAGATATATAATTATTTATTATTCATAAATATAATTATAATAGAAATTATTATAATTACTATTATAAGTTATTTAAATTAACTAAACTAAAGTTATTTACATTAACTAAAGTGTGACAAGTGAAAACTATATAATATAAGACTATTAAAATAAATGGGAATGGGGGAATTGGTGTGTAGCAAAACAAGGCCTTGTGGCCTTTGGCTTATTGTAACTGGCGCCTATTGGGTTTTTAACTGATGTATGCGCGAGAGAGAGGGGAGTCAGTTTATTTTTATGCGTCTTATTTCCCTAAGGCTAAGTTTAGAGAAGGTTTGGAGAGAAGAAGAAACACAGAGAATAGAGGGAGAGCTTGGTGTGGAGGAGAGAATCATTGTGACACCCCCAAATCCAGGAACTCCATTCCCACAGGATTTGGTGTTCATTATCCAAAATATTACATCTAACTACCCATAATCAAAGGATAAAGACATAATTTAAATAACTTAAACAATAATCTTTCCCATTAAAGGGTTACATCATCAACTCAAAAATAATCCCATGTGATCTAACCTTAAAATTATTACATAAGTTTGCGAAGTAAAAATAAAACAAGTCTCATAACATAAAACATTTAAATTAATTTCAATAAGTCTTCAACAATTGGACATCTTGCCCTTCCATTTGCTAGTAGATGGCTCATCGACTCTTTCAACCTTAGCTGCAGTGTTAATTACTAGAGTGAGCAAACAATTGCTCATTGATATAGAAAGTAGTAATGATAACAACATGAGAGTGAACAACGAATGCTGAACAATAATGAACTTTCTCTATGAATCAAAAATAGAAAATAAGTTCGAACTTTAATATCTCAGGGTCTTAAGACCACGAACTATGTCCCCGATGTTTAGGTATTATTACCCAACTTTAACAGTCATTTAGACTATACGGACCCTTCTTAACGTACTTAGGGGGATCAGCCCTTTGTACCATGTATTGTGCATAAATATCTAAACATTACACGTACAAAATCCCCTATGTTAGGGTTGTTCGTCTCAGTTTAAATTTAGAATTTCCGCACTAAAGAAAGTTTAGTTTGGAACTAGCTTATCAGTGTTTCTAAAATTTTAGAACACTATTCAATTATAGATTAATTTAATCAATAAGAGTTTGCTTACTAATTGAAGTTCTAATACAAGAATGTATAACTGAATATGGCTATCAAAGTCAAAGATCGGATATCAACAATATATAATTGAATAAACATGATATACATGCAAAGTGTTATATCCAAAATAGTTAGAACAATCTCATTTGAATCGACATATTAGAACAATATATGCTTTGTATAATAATTAGAAAAGTGAAACTCGCTCGATGTAACAAATTAGGTTACAAGAGCTTGTATAAACATACTCAAGATAGACTAGGCATGCTCAACTTTATAAAGAATTTTAGAAACTTGTACAATAATGATTTACTAATAGGAACTTGCATTCAATATGAAAAGAATGAAGTTAGAAAGCTTGCTCAATGTAAAGAGTTAAGGTTTAGGAACTTTCCTTGTATGTAGCTACACAAGTATAATATTCGCCAATTACCCTACATATATCATTAAAATCACAACCACAATTAGTTGTATGAATATTAGCACTATGGGTTTTTAACCCAACATCTAGGTCATAATACTAACCTAACATCTAACCATGTTGGTTAACATCTTTAACGCCTTTGAAATCTCATTACGATCCAACATAACTTAATTGGTCATCTCTAACTTTTGAAAACATCACTTTTAGTTTCCATTACCTAGCTTATTCAAGTAATCACTTAAATTCTTTTACACTTTATATAACAATTCATGGAAATTTGTTATTATAGTTTATATTATGCCTCAACATCATTAACATGCATACTAAACTAATACAAGTCTGTTACACATGACCTGCAAATAGGCAGAAGTTACTTCACGGGCTCGGAGCACGCAGCCTTGATTCGTTGTCCCTTGTCTTGGAACACTTGTTCTTATTGCTACCGGTGCTCGATCGTAAAAACCTAGTGGCGTAGATGCGCCATTTTCGATTTGGGTAATGGTAGCGCACATGTTGTGCAGTGCAACAATGTAAATTGCATGACTACTGTTAACGCACCATACACCCAAATTATCCTAAACACTACAAAATTCACAAAACTAATCACCTAAAACTCTGCAATAACATATTTTAGCATGTTATACACCATTCTATATACAAAAAATCATATATATTCAAGTTTAAGGGATTAAAACCCTAATTTTTCCAAATTCCATCATTTTCACATATTTAGCGAATTCGATCGCCACGAACTCGTTTCTTAACCAATTAACATGATTCGAACTACGCCGCTTTCGTTTCTTAACATACTAACATAATCCATCAATAAATTACAGATTATAACAAGTATTGATCATGAAAATTTTACTTTCTAAGCCATATCCAACAACATAAACACTGATATATAACACCTTCTACAACAACCCAATTCCATGCCTTTAATCATCAAATAACACCCACAACCGAGGATTAACAGATTATAAATCATGTATATTCATGTATTTGTATTAATTCCACATAATTATAAAAAAAAAATAGAATTGAAATAAGTTATACATTCTCTTTGATTGTATGCTACAAAAGATGGTGACTAGGTTTAGTAATTCCCCTTCTTCCCTTTTTCCAATCTCAAAAACTCAGTGTTTTTCTTCTCTCTTACAAATTCTCTATATTTCTTCTTCTCACCCAACTCACCACTAGCCTTAGGAGAAATAAGATGAGTAGATAATATAAACTGGCCATGCACCCACGTATTCTTCCGTTAAAGAAAAACAAAAGACGTTAGTTGGAATAAGCCAAAGGCCACAAGGCCTTGTTTAGCTACCACAAACCCCCAAACTAGATTATTATTATATTATTTATATTATATAGTTACTTTGTGTCACACTCTAGTTAATTTAAATAACTTTAGTTTAGTTAATTTAAATAACTTGTAATAATAATTATAAAAATCTTATTATCATTATACTTATAATTAATAAATAATTATATATCAAATTTAATTAATAAATTAAAAACATCACTTTATTTAATTTATTTATTTTCTTTAAATTAAAAAATTCATTTACTTTAATTATTTTCTTAAATATTAAGCAATTGATTTAATTTAATTATTTCCTTAAATTAAATCTATCGAGATAAAATTATCATTACTCAATTTAATTAACATTAATTAATTTAGTTACCAAATTAATTCACCATAATTCATCAATTATTTATTTTTCTCAATAAATAAATTATTTAAAATATTTATTTAATTCAATAAATATTTAAATTAAATTACAAATTTCTCGATCGTTACAATCATGGAGAGGAAGATAAGGGTTGCTAAACACTTTGCTAACTCAAGGTATAACTTACTTCAATGTTAACTTTTGTTCTTGAAATTGCTAGTGATAGTTATATTGGACTGATATTTATATACTTGTATATATGGTTTATAATTTGTTAATCATCATTGGTGAGTGTTATTTGATGATTAAATACATGATATTGGATTTGTAGGGAGAAAAGTAAATAACAGTGTTTATGTTTAAAAAATAACTTTAAAAGTACACAATTTCATATTTAATATGTATGATAATCTGTGAATTGATGTTGGATTATGTTAGTACGTTAAGAAATGAAAGCGGCTTAGTTTAAATCGTATCAATTAGTTAGGAAACGAAGTCGTGGTGATCGAATTCGCTAAAGTGTAAAAATTGAAGATATTTGGAAAATTGTGGTTTTGATTCTTCAAATTTGTGTATATGTGATGTTTATGTAGTTAGAATGGTGTATAGCATGCTTAACTATGTTACTACAAAGTTTTAAATGATTGAGTTTGTTGAATTTCTGTGGAATTTGGATTTTGGCCTAGAGCATAGTCTGATTTCGAGTTCTGCAAAACTGTTTCTGATGCCGAGCACGGGTGCGTTGCCTCTTGGCGCGGGCGCGCTAGTAGTCATTCAGACCTAGTAATGAGCTGTTAACAACATATCTTGGAAATTGTGAACTTAACATATTTTAATGATTTGTAAAGGACCTAAAACATGTTACAAGACGTAATAATGTATTGTAATCACAACGCCAAAACTATAAATTATGAATTAGTAAGTTATGAAAGTTCGTAAGGTGATGTCATGTGAATTGGAATTGTTTTGCAATCACCATGTTGTATACTATGATATAATTGAGAATTTAGTTTCGTGTTACGTGAATGAGTGGGATAATCAAGTCCTAAATTAAGGATTATAGACTTGATTAAAGTAAAAACTAAACTAATGAAATGGATGTTAATGTAACTAATTGTTGTTGCGATTTTAATGATATATGTAGGGTAATTGGCGAATATTATTACTTGTGTAGTTTACATGCAAGGCAAGTTTCTTATCCTAAAACTTTTATTGAGAAAGTTTCACTTTCCTTAATATTATTCGAAGCATATATTGTTCTAATACATCGATTCAAATGAGATTGTTCTAACTCTTTTGAATTTAGCACTTTGTTAGGTTTGTAATATTCATGAACGCAATCAAATTGCACAAAATAAGCGGAAACATAGAAAATAAGAGTTTTAAAATTTTACAAACCATATACCCGGATCACCCTTTATACACAATTATTAATTAAATGAAAAGATAAAGAACAAGAATCATACCCTTGAAGATTCGAGCTTCCTAAGGTACAAGTTAACCTACAAATCCTTTCGCGTTCAACTTCAATCCACCGGGTTTGGTTCATTCTTTTGATCAACGTTAGCCACCCAAATGTTTGGCCTCTAAAGGTGATCTACCAAGGAAGAATAAAGATTCAAGAAGATGGGTGTTTGGAAAAACCCTAGTTTTTCTATCTCTCATAGAAAAGAGCGTACTCTCCAACAATTGGAATCACGTCTGTTGATGAAAAAGTCAACAACCACCTCACCCATAATAAGATTCCTCTTATTTATAGATGTGGGTAACCCTCCTTAACAATTAAGGAATTGAGTTTTATTTTAATTAATTAAATTCCTTAATTAATTAGGCTCCCAATCTTATTAGGAATAATTAATTAAACTCTTTTAATTAATTAGCCTCCTAATCTTATTAGAATATATGAGAGTACCTTTATTAACTAATTCCCAAACTCATTTAGAAATTAAATAATAATAATAGTAATAATAATAATAATAAGACTCCTCTAATTAATTTATATTTAATAATTCAAAATATTAAATAATAAATATTAAGCTATTTAATTTATTCTATCACCATAGATTAAATTAAATACATTTAACTTATTATCATGATTATGCCATTTGACTCTTAAATAATTATTCTTCCTTTTATGGTGTGACCCTTTAGGTTCTCCATATTAAACCGGTTGTGAATAAATCAATTAGAACAATTCTAATCTTATTTAAATAAATAAATTAAAATATTAATTTATTTAAATAAATAATATTTATTCTACAATAGGGATAAGCCTCCCTAGTGATTAACGATTTTCCAGATAATATAGATTTCAACATTAATCATAAAAGAACCTTTGAGTAATAGTTACCGTACAATTCAGTCCTTCCACCATACAATGTCCCAATTAAATATAAGACATTGAATTACTGTCAAGTCTTATTTTATTTAATTATATGTATTTCGACTCTTAAATGCACAACTCCAAATAATGCAAATTAGAAACTCCTTTATAATTTCATTCTTGTGACTCCCCCAAAAATAGGTATACATCACTCATCTTGAGTCACTAAAATACATGGTACATAAATCAAATACAACTTAATTATACATCTGTTGTATAAAATACGACAAAACATAAACTGAGAGTTTAAACAAGAATATTGTCTTCTAAATAATATCCACTGTCAATGGAGTCCTCATAGATAGTATACAAACTCAAATTCAGTCCTCATTACATTTATTATCACACTATTTCATAGAATAGTGAGGACTACTAATGCTATCATTTGGACTGTTAATCCGTTCTCCGACTCGTCCCAGCTATATTCTCATTTCTTGAAGAGAACAATGAAGGAAAGGGTGAGCTCAACTAGACCAATAAGAAATATTATGATTAAGATAATGCAGAATAAGTTATCATTAGCCTTCAACAATATTAAACTGATAAAATACAATAGACATCAAGTTTAACTCTAGCGGAACAAGTAATCCATTAGAAAAGTCAAGTAGAGCATAAAATCTACTATCTTCTATGATTTTAAAAGATTTTCATCAACTTTATCGATGAGACTTAGCTTAATAAATAAACCACATCATCGAATTATCCCTGCACTACGGGCCAAGGATATTCATTAAATCATCAATGGTCATGACTATATCAAATAATCCCTGGTCATAATCATACCAAAAACAGTCCATCAACGCACTACAGGCCACTGAGGATTTTTACCACATCATTCGTCACATTACGGTCATGACTATACCGAATAATCCCTGGTCATAATCACACCAAGTCCATCTATGCACGTAAGCCAAAGATGACTTTTATCACAATATAAACATGAGAATGATGACAATGATATAAGCAATAATCAAACAAACACAAGGATAAATATTTAAAGATTTTAAATTTATCCAAATATTATCAATCACTTAATAAACTTATAATCTAATATTATTAATATTATAACAATATTTTAATCACTTCTTAAACTTATAAATAATTTATTTCAATTGTTTACACTTTACCAAATAATGCATTTAATCATTTAAAAATGCCATACTCATAAGATTTCATCACCAATGATCAAATCCCTTATCAAAAATCTGCATATACCCTATATAGGATTGCCAAGCCATAAAATCCTATTTTCTAATTTTGTTACTTCACATAACATATTTAACTCATTTACTAATAACTAGATCATTTTCATGAAAAATACCAAATCAGTCCCAAAAATATTTCTTTTCTGGGATTTAGGAGAATATAGTCCCATATTTAACAAATATTTTTCTCAAAATTTTTAAAATTCATTTACTATTTTTTAAAAATCAATTTCTAATTAATTCCTTAAGAAATTAGCTACCTCAAGTTTAACTCCAGAAATTCCCAAATCTTGGCAGGATCTTACACATGTTAACGCGAGCTTCTAATTTAAATTTCATGATTATCAGAGTTATAGAACTCCGGTTATAGCGTTTTTAGTCAAAAAATCATAAATATTGAAATGGTCATAACTTGCTCATTTTAATTCGGAATGAGCTCATTTTTGGACATGAGGTACTTTATACCATATATTTCCATGTCCCAAAAGGCCGGAATTTTTCTCACAAATTAAGTGGCCGAAAATGCCATTTTAAATTTAAGGGCAGTAGCTTTTTGGACATTTACAGCTTTTGACTCCTTTGCTAAAATCAGTCCACACGAAAATCTACAACATATTTTCCAGTGATTCCACTTGGATAAGTTAGAAAACTCATATATCTAACTCTAGAGCTTGACCACACTCAAAAATTCAAAATATAATAGGAGATATGGTCAATTAAATTTTATGTTCCATTGTCATCAAAATCTGATTTTCAACCCTTTGTAATTTCTAAGAAACTTTCATGTTTTCACATAATAACCAACATAACTTATCATAACACTTACTAATACTACATATACCCATGATTTTCATCAGTCCAATGCTTTTATTATGACTCTCATTATAATCAACGTAAACAGATGATTTCCACAATTTAATAAGGAATGAATATAAAAGATCATTCACCATGCATGTGGTAATCCACATAGACAGGTTATTCAAATAGAATAATAAAGAATGGAATAACTAAAGAATTCACCATGCATGCGATAGATCGCACAGACAGGTTATTCCCAATAGAATAATAAATAATGGAACCAGGTCACGCGTAAACGCATAGACAGGATATTCTCACAGAATAATAAATAACGGAATAATAGAAGAATTTCACCACGCGATATATGCAGACTTTGTTATATCTGAGTTATTCAACATAATAATAAAGAATGAAATAATAGAAGAATTTCACCATGTATGCGGTACTTTGCATATACAGGTTATTCCAACAGAATAATAAGAAATGGAATAACATAAGTTCTCTTCATGAATACGAAAGACATAATACCCCTTACGAGTACAATAAATAATATCCCTTACCTTATAAAGAAGAGTACTCCGACGGGTAAGGCGGGGATATACTTGAAGAAAACTTGTACTATGCTCAAAGCTTTCTTAAACTCTAAAGAAATACGCTCAAGATTATGGAAGAAGAATTCTCTCTACAGTTTTTATCTATAGAGTTTCAGTGAATTCGTAAGAAATAATGAAGGAATGAGCTTCTATTTATAGAAGAATGGGCTGAATAGTAACTAATTCCTAAACGGTCCAGATTGATTTACTTTTAAACGGACGGTCTAGATTGATTTACAATAAAATATAATATATTCTATTTATAATCTAATAAAACAAATAACTTTATAAAAGTATTCTATTTTATATAAAAAGATTTTACTATGCAAACACTATGCATACACTATGCATAATAAAATATAATATATTCTAATTATTGTCTAATAAAACAAATAACTTTATAAAAGTATTCTGTTTTATATAAAAAGATTTTACTATGTAAAACACTATGCATAATAAAATATAATATATTCTAATTATTGTCTAATAAAACAAATAACTTTATAAAAGTATTACGTTATATATAAAAGCTTTTTACATTTTATTACATTAATAATACTAATAAAACAAAACTTCATCATCATTATTATAATTCACACTATTAATCGACCAAGTCGTTCCCAGGAAAGAGGGGGCTTTCCAATAAGGATTTCTCCCTATTGGCGCGCAATTAGGTGACCAAACCTCTCCTTGGCAGAACTACTAGACATCGTTAATATTGTAAATAATAATATCGACAACTTTGTTATCTCAATTATTGATTTAATAAAATATTGACAATAATTGAATCAAATAACGTGAGAAACTATGCAGCAATTACTAAAGTAATAATTGAACAAAACTGAGTGACTTTTCACGAAAGCATCAATAATCAATACCGTGTGCTACTATGAAACCACGCGTATTACTGTACTTTTACTACCGAGTAGTTCAAAAGTTTTAACGGTAAAACTTCCGCCGTTATTTTCACAAAAATATTTTTGTCGTTTTCTCAATCCGACAATAATTCTGTTGTGGGGTCCACCAATGATTGTACCGTCGTACGGATATTTCCCGATAAAAAGAATATACCCCGACCAATCGAATATAATATAACAACTTGCATACTTTGTAAAATTTATAAATATTACCCACAACTATAACATTATATCAAATTCACTCCATAATATTTAAAAAAATATTTCGAGAAATTTAAATCTTTATTCGTAAAATTTGGGATTTTACAATCTCCCCTCCTTATGAAATTTTGCCCTCGAAATTTACGTACGTACCTGGTATGCCGAACAGATGAGGACACTTCGTTCGATTCCAACTATTGAGGTATAACCTTTGAGTGTTGAATACATTCTAGGATTTTAACAGGTATATCTTCATACGTTAAATTATCCACTATCGCGTCCGGTTCTAAATCAATAATGTGGTTCGGGTCATCCACATATTTACTTAATATTGATACGTGAAAAATGTTATGAACACGAGACATACTTGGCGGTAAAACGAGTCTATAAGCCACAGTTCCTACTCGATCGACGATTTCAAATGGGCCAATTAAATCGAGGGTTGATATTTCCTCTCTTCAGCAACTCTTTCTTTTTAAAATAACGCCCACTTGAACCTTCTTCTTCGTATTTATTAGCTCCGGGTCTGTAGTTTGAGCGGCTTTAACTTTATCGATTAAAGTCGATTCTAATCGTGTATTCGTTATCTTCACGTATGTTCGTATATTCGCACTCGTAAACGCATACGATCTTCTACTCAACGCGTCAGCTACCACGTTCGCTTTTCCACATTGGTATTGAATGATACGATCATAATCTTCAACAGCTCGAGCCAACGTCATTGGCGCATGTTACGTTCATTTTAGTTGAAGAAATATTTAAGGGTTTTAGAAATGAGGTTTTGTACTGGGGTTAGTACAAAATTCGATTTCACAATCTGGGGTAGGCTAAGAAGTCTTCAAGAATACGCCAAGAAATTTATTAACAATAGAAATATCATTCAAAACTGTGACTCTCATCCAAGACTTGGATAGCACATGTAATGAAGGTTTCTCCTAACGGAGTTTCAACCAATAAGTCAAAGTCTAACTTCTCCGGAGTCAAATTAAAACGTTGAGCGCAAGCAAGAGAGATACAAAAAAATGGGTAGAACCGGTATCTAATAAGGTATAGACTTCGTAAGAATTTATAATTAACTAACCCGTGCTAACTTCGTTTGGGTTACTCGCTTTTTGAAAAGTAACGAAAAACGCTCTTCCTAAAACCACCGACTTTGTTTTGTCCGTATCTGCCTTTGGAGCCACCGTTACAGCTGAACTTGACTTTGGTGTATGATAAAATTGGACTATGTGACCGTCTTTTCCACAACTAAAACATACCTTGTTTTCTTTTCGGATTATACCTTCCCGATTATTTCCTCTCTATCATGAGTTTCCCATTTTTCATCTCCTGTACTTCAGATATCATTCTAGAATACATCTTCAAAACAAAGGTTAAATGACATGCCATAAAACAAGGGTTAATTAACATATCACATATTATCCGTTTACTCTGATCGACCAATTAAATACCACATAAACTTAGGTAGGTCATACTAGCGAAAGAATTCCCCGTCTCTCCCCTCCTAGTTCTTATCTCACATCTCAGCCAGGGATCATATCCCTAAGCTTTGATACCAACTGTGATGCCCCCAAAATAAGTATACATCACCCATCTTGAGTCGCTAAAATACATGCTACATAAATCAAATACAACTTAATTATACATCTGTTGTGTAAAATACGATAAAACATAAACTGAGAGTTTAAACAAGAATATTGCCTTCTAGACAATATCCACTCTCAATGGAGTCTCCATAGACAGTATACAAACTCAAATTCAGTCCTCATTACATTTATTATCACACTATTTCATAGAATAGTGAGGACTACTAATGCTATCATCTGGACTGTTAATCTATTCCCCGACTCGTCCCAGTTATATTCTCATTTCCTGAAGAGAACAGTGAAGGAAAGGGTGAGCTTAACTTGCCTAGTAAGAAATATTATGCCAAAGATAATACAAAATAAGTTATCATTAGCCTTCAACAATGTTAAACTGATAAAATAAAATAGACATCAAGTTTAACTGCAGCGGAATAAGCAATCCATTAGAAAAGTCAAGTAGAGCATAAAATCTACTATCTTCTATGATTTAAAAAGATTTTCATCAACTTTATCGCTGAGACTCAGCTTAATAAATAAACCACAACATCGAATCATCCCTGCACTACGGGCCAAGGATATTCATTAAACCATCAATGGTCATGACTATACCGAATAATCTCTGGTCATAATCATACCAAAAATTGTCCATCAACGCACTACAGGCCACTGAGGATTTTTACCACATCATTCGTCACATTACGGTCATGACTATACCGAATAATCCCTGGTTGTAATCACACCATGTCCATCTATGCACGTAAGCCAAAGATGACTTTTATCACAATATAAACATGAGAATGATGACAATGATATAAGCAGTAATCAGACAAAAACAAGGATAAATATTTAAAGATTTTAAATTTATCCAAATATTATCAATCACTTAATAAACTCATAATCTAATATTATTAATATTATAACAATATTTTAATCACTTCTTAAACTTATAAACAATTTATTTCAATTGTTTACTCTTTACCAAATAATGCATTTAATCATTCAAAAATGTCATACTCATAATATTTCATCACCAATGATCAAATCCCTTATAAAAAATCTGCATATACCCTATATAGGATTCCCAAGCCATAAAATCCTATTTTCCAATTTTGTTACTTCACATAACATATTTAACTCATTTACTCATAACTAGATAATTTTCATGAAAAATACCAAAACAATCCCAAAAATATTTCTTTTTTGGGATTTAGCAGAATATAGTCCCATATTGAACATATATTTTTCTCGGAATTTTTAAAACTCATTTACTATTTTTCAAAAATGAATTTCTAATTAATTCCTTAAGAAATTAGCTACCTCAAGTTTATCTCCAAAAATTCCCAAATCTTGGCAGGCTCTTACACATGTTAACGTGAGCTTCCAGTTTAAATTTCATAGTCATCGGAGTTATAGAACTCCGGTTATAGCATTTTTCGTCGAAAAAACCTAAATATTGAAATGGTCATAACTTACTCATTTTAAGTCGGAATGAGCTCATTTTTGGACATGAGGTTCTTTATACCATATATTTCCATGACCCAAAAGGCCGGAATTTTTCTCATAAATTAATTGGCCGAAAATGCCATTTTAAATTTATGGGCAATAGCTTTTTGGACATTTACAGCTTTTGACTCCTTTTCTAAATTAGTCCACACGAAAATCTACAGCACCTTTTCTAGTGATTCCACTTGGATAAGTTATAAAACTTATAGATCTAACTCTAGTACTTGACCACACTCAAAAATTCAAAATATAATAGGAGATATGGTTAATTGAATTTTATGTTCCATTTTCATCAAAATCTGATTTTCAACCCTTTGTGATTTCTAAGAAACTTTCATGTTTTCACATAATAACCAACATAACTCATCATAACACTTACTAATACTACATATACCAATGATTTTCATCAGTCCAATGCTTTTATTATGACTCTCATCATAATCAACGTAAACAGATCATTTCCACAATTTAATAAGGAATGAATATAAATGATCATTCACCATACATGTGTAAATCCATATGACAAAAGTTATTCCAAATGTAATAATAAAGAATGGAATAATCGAAGAATTCACCATGCATACGATAGATCGCATGCATAAAATGTGTTATTCCCAATGAATAATAAATAATGGAACCGTGTCATGCGAACGCACAGATGGATATTAAAACGAGAATAATAAAAAGAACGGAATAATAGAAGAAATTCACCACGATATGACATGCGTACTCAGACATATCTGAGTTATTCCAACATAATAATAAAGAATGAAATAATAGAAGAATTTCACCATGTATGCGGTACTTTGCATATACAGGTTATTCCAACAGGATAATAAGAAATGGAATAACATAAGTTCTCTTCATGAATACGAAAGAAATAATACCCCTTACGAGTACAATAAATAATATCCCTTACCTTATAAATAAGAGTATTCCAAAGGATAGGGCGGGGATATACTTGAAAAAAACTTGTACTATGCTCAAAGCTTTCTTAAACTCTAAAGAAATACGCTCAAAATTATAGAATAAGAATTCTCTCTACAGTTTTTATCTATAGAGTTTCAGTGAATTCGTAAGAAATAATGAAGGAATGAGCTTCTATTTATAGAAGAATGGACTGAATAGTAACTAATTCCTGAACGGTCCAGATTGATTTACTTTTAAACGGACGGTTCAGATTGATTTACAATAAAATATAATATATTCTATTTATAATCTAATAAAACAAATAACTTTATAAAATATTCATATATATAAAAAGATTTTTACTATGCAAACACTATGCAGTAACTATGCATAATAAAATATAATATATTCTAATTATTGTCTAATAAAACAAATAACTTTATAAAAGTATTCTGTTTTATATAAAAAGATTTTACTATACAAAACACTATGCATAATAAAATATAATATATTCTAATTATTGTCTAATAAAATAAATAACTTTATAAAAGTATTCTGTTTTATATAAAAAGCTTTTCTATTTTATTTCATTAATAATACTAATAAAACAAAACTTCATCATCATTATTATAATTCACACTATTAATCGACCAGGTCGTTCCCAAGAAAGAGGGGGCTTTCCAATAAGGATTTCTCCCTATTGGCGCGCAATTAGGTGACCAAACCTCTCATTGGCAGAACTTCTAGACATCATTAATATTGCAAATAATAATATCAACAACTTTGTTATCTCAATTATTAATTTAATAAAATATTGACAATAATTGAATCATATAACGTGAGATACTATGCAACAATTACTAAAGCAATAATTGAACAAAATTGAGTGACTTCTCACGTAAGCATCAATAATCAATACCGTGTGCTACTATGCAACCACGCGTATTACTGTACTTTTACTATCGAGTAGTTCAACAGTTTTAACGCTAAAACATCCGCCGTTATTTTCACAAAAATATTTTTGTCATTTTCTCAATCCGACAATAATTTTGTTGTGGGGTCCACCAATGATTATTACCTTCGCATTTAATATTTCCGATACAAAAGAATATTCCCCGACAAATCGAATATAATTTAACAACTTGCATACTTTGTAAAATTTATAAATATTACCCACAACTATAACATTGTATCAAATTCACTCCATAATATTTAAAAAAATATTTTGAGAAATTTGAATCTTTATTCGTAAAATTTGGGCTTTTACAATTCTGCCTTGGCCAAGGACTACTGGGTAATCATTTATCGAATCACATATGATATTTCTCTTCTTTTACTAGAAGTGGTAGATTATTTATTAATCACACATTATCCCCATGTACAACTTATTATACCCAAGCATACCCTTTGATATACCCTAAGGGTCTTAAGGAATAAGTCAAAGTATAACTTGTCATACACAAGATACTATGATGATCTCAAGTCCAAGGATCACTTGTACTACTATCACTACAGAGGAATTCTATATCGACAAAAGCAAGTAAAACTTCATTAGGTATTCCTTAGCGAGCCACGTTCAGTGAACTTATTCTCTAATAAGCATCTACATACTTGCTTTAGTGTCTCCACATAAATGATTATAAGATCAATCATCCTTGTCCAATGAGCAAGCAACATATGTACCAATCTATCCGGATTCACTAATCCCCAATTTAGTAATCCAACGATTGGAAACTATTTTAATTTTAAGCTTTCTAAGAATTTAGATCTCATTAGAATGATCATCATCATTATTCTAAAAGCATTGCTTAAAACTATGGGTTTATCACATATTATAAAACAGCATCATGTAGATAATTAAAAGCCTTTAATAAATTAATACTTTTTATTAATAAATGAATAAGATTGTTACAAAGTATATGCTTTATCATCAAACATGATTGGCATGTGTGCACACTTTTTTCAATCTCCCACTTGTACTAAAGTCAATCGCCATGGTTTCGCATACCCTTCTTCTCTAAGTGACGATTATCTTGCTGTTGGATAAGCTTTAGTTAATGGAAATGTAATGTTGTTTTTGAGAGTCCACTATCTCTATAGTGATTTCCCATCTTTCAATGATTCTTCTAATCAAATGAAAGTGCCACAACACATGTTTAGATCCAAGATGAGACTTAGGAACTATTCCTAGTTCTGTAATGAACTTTTCATCCAAACAATCAACTTATAGCTTCATTTATAGCTATATACTTTGTCTTTATTACTAAACCAATAACTCTTTGCTATTTGGAACCTTTCCAATTTCACTACACCACCGTTCAAGGTAATGCTTTACCTTAAAGTAGATTTTCTGTCGTCTTGGTCTGTCTAAAAAAAAATTTGAGTCTGTTAAGCCCTTTAGTTTTAATTTAGACCCACCATAAATTTTAATCACATCCTTAGTTCCAGTTAAGTACTTTAAGATATTTTTCACTGTCTTACAGTGATCTTCTCCAGAATATGACTGATCAACATCAGGTCTTGTATATTTCATTGTATACATGATTGTCACTCATGCAATTTCTCTTTTCAGAAGTCTATGGGGACTATTAAGAGAGATACACTCCATGGCTCATCAACATGAGACGTCTATTGGAGTTTGCCATGCTAAACGACTTTAGCATCAAATGAATATACATTTCTTGGGTTAAGCCGAGCATCCTATTAAATCTATCTATATAGATTTGGATTCCCAATTACGATACTCTTCCCAAATCATTCATGGAGGAATGTTTAGACAACTTTATTTTTACTGATTATAGCATTGGTATGTCATTCCTTATCCGTAGCATATCAACATATACTACTAGGAATGTCACTACGCTCCCACTAACCATTTTTTACACACTAGGTTCATTCTTATTTGTGATAAAATCAAACTCTTTTGATTTTTTCATCAAAACTAATGTTCCATTTTTGAGAAGCTTCCTTCAATCCATTTCTCTGAGTGTCAACAACTCTTACCTCATCGTATGTAACTGGATCATCATCTTCTATGATACGTACCTCATCATCATCATCATCTATGATGAATCCATACCTCCTTGGTATCTTTGGTACTATTCCAAATTTACTATTTGGTTATGGTACAATAGGTCTATCTATAAGTTCCTCTTATTTGACTTATAGTGTTTTGTGGTTCTTGAACTCTTCAAGATCTATTATCCTCCCACTAGCCCCTTTAATGATAAACAGCTTTATCTTAGAAGGTAGCATGTTTCACAACAAACACCTTTTGCTAAGTAGGATTATAGAACATATACACTAAACTTACTTTAGGATGTCCCACAAATCTGTACTTGTGAAATCTTGTCCCAAGCTTATCCTTTGAAACCTTTTCACATAAGCTGGACAACCCCTTATCTTAAATTATTTAAAATTAGTAATCCTTCCTATCCATAACTTTTATGGAGTCTTATGGTCGGATTTTGAGGTTACCCTTTTTGTAGATATGCAGCCATTTCTAGGACATAATCCCTGAAGGATACTGAAATGTCGGTAAAATCATTATGGACCGCCCTATGTCCAACAAGGTACGATTTTTCCTTTCAGATACATCAATCAATTATTGTGTATCAGAAGGCGTCCATTGTGAGAAAACCATTTGAGATGATCTAGAAATTTATTGCACAAGTATTTATTCCCTAATCTAATCAAAGAATCTTAATACTTTGCCAATTTGTTTCACTTCTGAATTCTTTGAACCTTTCAAATAATTCATACTTGTATTTCAGCAAATACACACATTCAACTCTTTGAATGATCATCTCCTTTTCTTCTACTAGTTTGTTCAATTTGAAAAATTATTTTCACATAAGTCAAGTATACAAAATCCATTAAGTAATATTCCAGTTCTATACAAAACATTATTATTATAAATAGAACAACAATTGTTCTTAAATATAATACCAAAGATTTTATTGTCCAATAACAAAATGGAAATAATATTTCTAACGAGAACTGGAATAGAATAACATCTTATTGACTTAATAGATTTGCCCGTAGACAATGCTAAACTATAAGTTTCTATAGCTAATACAGCAATCTTTGCTTCATTTACCAGACATAGGATTACGTATCCTTTGTTTAGCTTTCTATTTTTGCTTGGTCCCTTCATAAATCTATATTTATGATAACCAAAGCCGGTATCCAATACCCAAGTAGAACCTTGACTTAAAGAAAAAATTATTTCAATCATGAACAAAAACTATATTTGTAACCGAAACTTCAAGAAGCTTCTTCTGGTTAGCCTATGCAAGATGCTTCTTGTAGTTTCTTTCCAGTGTCCAGGCTTATTGCAGTGGAAGCAAACTTCTTTGCTATCCGTATCAGTTTTGTTCTTATTATCCTTTATTTTTGCCTTTCTATTTACCTTCTTTGAATCGTTCTTCTTTTCAGACGATCCTTTGGCCCCTACCAATAAGACATGGTCTTTCTTGGTTGGAAAGTGACTCTCAACATTTTTTAATATGTTAAGCAAATCAGCGAGGCTGATATCTAGCTTGTTCATATGAAAAATTCACAACAATTGTGAAAGGAGTCCGGGAGTGAGTGCAAGATCAAATCTTGGCTCAACTCTCCATCCATGACAAAACCTGTTGTCCTAATTGTTCAATCAAATTGATCATTTTTAGGACATGTGTTTGTACTATAGTGTCGTTGGTCATTCTAGATTGGAAGAGCTCCTTAGATATCTAATATCTATTAGTCCTACTTTCCTCACCATCAACTACTTGACGTGCATGAGTATAGTAGGAGTATCCATAGTTTCAGGCTGACGCTGAAGCTTGTTACTCATGGATACGAGCATGATGCATTGAGCCAACTGTGCATCATTTTGCCACTTTCTAAAAGTTGCAATCTCTTCCTCAGAGGCATTGTCTGCAACCATTGCAGGGATAGGCCTATTAAGGACATAAGATAGCTTTTCAGCCGTGAGAACTATTCTCAATTTCTTTAACCAATCCGTTTAATACGGTCCAGTTAAATAGCATCTACTATGCTTCACAGTGATAGTAATTTAAACATTGTATAATTCTGTAAATGAATTTGTAATTAACAACATTTTAGTATACATTCTTTTATTAATTACCAAAATAAATTAGGTCTTGTTTTAAATTGGTATCTCCCACTATTTTCTTCAAACTATATTACCCTCAATATATATAGTTCAGCAATATATAATTAAAGATATGGTAGTGAGAATAAGTATCCCATTTCAAATGTATATAGCCTTGTGTGTGCACAACAAAGTATATATAAATAAATAGGTAGACAACTTTTGTCAATTACATCAACTATGTAACTCCTTGTATTTTTCCTCTTAAATCATAATGGTCAAGTGTGTGCACATCCGAACTAAAATGATTTAAGTTAAGTCAGACCCAGCATTTCCATATAAGTGAAGAGAAAACTACAGCCCTTGTGTGTGCACAACAAAGCAGTAATGTTCAATTCCTTATAAACATCATATGTAATAAAAAAAATATCTTAAATATTTAATACTTGTCTTGTGTGTGCACAACAAACTCATATTAAATATTCAATACTCTATTGTTTCTATCATGCTAGAAGGTGACGTTCGATATTCCAAATATCTTTGAACGTTACAACTTAATATAAAATATTTGAGAGGTTTGTTATTAATTTGTCGCATCTTGTTTAGCGCACATACACAAACACACACACACATACAAACATACACACACATATACATAATACTAGCATACAAGAATACTATATTCTACCCGAATTGATTATGGACTTTTATTCTAGTTTGGTTCACTAGAGCCACCAAGTGAACCAAAAGGTCAAACCCTAGGGGTGTAAGAATTAATATTTAAATATAACTATTACATTTAAACCCGGGCTCCATTATAAACGGGTCTTCAAGCACTCCTTGCTCCTTGATCTCTAATTCTTCAAAATCATTCAAACTATTCCTATTACAAAACTATTTAAAATAAATAGAAACCTTGATCAGTAGTCAAGGGGAAATATATAGGAGGGAGTTAGAATTTACATTAAGAAAAAATTAGAGAAGACGGGGTACGCATACCCCATTTAATAAAACTCATACATTCATGCATCCAACTAAAATAAAATCCAATCACATTGGTCAATAGTCCATAATCAATTCCATTTATTATCATACACATCACCATATGTATCAATAAATAACATTCATCTCATGAATAATAAACATTCAATATATATATTGATATCATTTAATGAGCAAATTTAGTTAGCATAAAATTTAATTATGAATCAAAATAAACTCCTTTATTTTAATCCAAATTTAAATCAAAATAAACCGCTTTTATTTTAATTTATCCTATTTTGAAAAAATAAACTATTTTATTTTAATCAAAATCTTTAATTAAAATAAACTCATTTATTTTAATTAATTATGGAATCCAATTCCAAGTAAAAAAAAAACGATTTTATTAAAGAAAACACATATTCTCTTTCCTATTCACAAATAAACACCTTTATTTTGAATAATATAAAATCTTATTCCATATCTAAATAAACTCATTTATTTAAGGAAATATGGATTCTCTTTCCTATTCACAAATAAACTCCTTTATTTTGAATAATATGAATTCTTATTTCATATCTAAATAAACTCCTTTATTTAAGAAAACATGGAATTCAATTTCAACTCCAATTAGTTATCATGGAATCCAATTCCAACTCTAATTAGTTAGCATGAAATTCAATTTTAAAATTAAAATAAACCCTTTTTTTATTTTAATATTAATATAAACTTTTTATTTTAATTATAAAATTATTAAGAATATTATATATATATATATATATATATAATAACCATTCTTCCTTGATCCGCGTGATCTTGGCCACATTTCCTTGAACTACATCTTGCAGGAGTCATGATTCAAGATTAGATTAAAAATATATATATGTAATCATCAGATATTAACGTAATAATCACGTTATATTTATATATAATGTTGTCTGTTATTATATATATAAACTATATATACTAGTAATGATCCGTGCCTCTAAAGACTATGGATTGATGGGATTTATCCCATCAGGTCCGTGCCTCCCAAGCACTATGGAGATGATGGGATTTATTCCAAACTTTGAACGGCCCAAATAATTTATTAGGATGGACGAGAAATTCAAAATCATTTGTATTTTATTATATAGATGATTACTAATTATATATAATAATATATGATCTTGTTCCCAGAACTAGTATATATAATATAAACCAACATTACACCAAAAATGGCCTCTAGTGAATGAAATTTTGTGAAAGAATTTATTCCTTCACATGAGGAGTTGTTTAGCGATGGAACAGTGAAGGAAAAAAGTATAGTGACAATATAGTTATTAGCGAAAGAAACATTCTTCACAATTTATATTTTTTTTCTCGCAAAATTGGGGCAATAGAAAGATTTTTGGAGCCAATTTATGATGAAAATTTGAGAGGAAAAAATCTATTTAGTGAAGAAATTATTACTCACTATATATCATTATTCAAAAGTTTTTTGCGAGGGTTAAAATTGGTCGCTATCTTGTTCTAAATAATTTTTTTTGAATTAATTGTGGTGAATATAAATACCTTAATTTTTTTACAATACTAAATTTAATTTTAATAACACTTTTAAAGTAACTTACAATATATCAACTATTTATTTTAATAAACTATAACGTAAATAACTTTACACTATGTTAAACTTTAAAATTTCTCCATAAAAATTCGTTTTTATGATCATAATTAAATAAAGTTAAAGTTAAATAAAACTAAGATTAAATAATCCAAAAGACTTTAAATTTTATTTTAAGTATGTAATATTAATCCAAAAAAGTCTTTTGGAGATTAATTTAAAGTAACTTTATTTTTTGGTATTGTATTTAATATTCAATTAAATAAGAATGTGGGAGGGCTTTAATTAAGAAAGACTTTTAGATTATTTAATTTTATTTTTAATTAATTCAGTAATAAACCATAAGAAAAAATCAAAAATTCTCTTCCCAATTCCTTTCACAACCATCCATTTACCTCCTTGAAAACCCATTTTCAGCATAATCGAATTTTGGGTAATTTGGGCAAGAAAGTTGCCGCCTTTCACCTCCTCCTCAACCGCCTCCACCACGTCTGCCGCCTACGAGTGCACCTTCGCCTTATCCTCTTGTTATCATTGCTATTTTTCTACTTTTTGGTTTCACATCCAAGTAGTTCTTTTTTGCTTGATTTTATTTCGGCTTTTGCCTTTTCGGCTGCCCTTTTATTCTCTCTCAATCTTGCACTCTCTCGGCTCCCCTCAATCCGACTATTTATTGCTAGGTCTTTCCCAATCAAGCTCTCATCTGGTCAATTGGGTCGAGGCTCAAATTGGAAAAAAGGGTGAATTCCGGGTGTTGGGTGCAAGCATATAGTAAGTATATGAGGGTGAATTTCATAAGGGGAAATGTTCTGTTAGTGGGGTTTATCATTATTACATGAGTGGGAGGTACGAGGGTGATTGGGTTGATGGAAAGTATGATGGCTATGGGGTGAAAACATGGGAAAGAGGGAGTCGCTATCGCGACCAATATAGGCAGGGGCTTAGGCATGGATTTGGTCTGTATATGTTTTATACAAGGGATGTGAATGTTGGCGAATGAGAAAATGGGCAGAGTCATGGATGTGGTGTTCATACCTGCGACGATGGAAGGCGGTATGTAGGGGAATTTAAGTGGGGCGTTAAGCACGGGCTTGGCCACTACCATTTCAGGTAACTATAGAGATGGGTACATTTAGATTAACTCCATTATTAAATGTGGTTGATTTATGTTATGGTGCTGACTTTGACTTGGTGTTTTAATTTATTCCTAGTTATCATATAACTGCAGAGAGTTTGGTAAATATGAGTTTTTCTTGTATCTAGACTAAGGTATTAGTGAAATAAGTGCTACATTTGGTTTAAATATTAGGCTTGTATGTACGATCATTTAACCACCATGAATGTTAATTAATTAAGACGTGCAAGGAAGAATATGAAGAGCAACCTTTTATATGTATTTTAAGAGGAGATTAGATGGATATGTGGAAAGAGAGGAAGGAGAGAAAGAAAGTAAATAATAGGAGGGTGAAGGAGAGGAAAGAGGAGCATAATTTGTAGCAGAAGACCGATAACACCATTCTCAGATCAGAAGGCTCCCTTACATAACCAACTAATTAACGAATGATAACTACTAAACTTATCAATTAACAACAAGATAATTGTTACCTATTATCCTCATCTACTAACAATTAGATAACTTATCCTACTAACAAGTAGATAATAACCATTTTCAGATGGAAATTTTTAAAGTACAATGATTGTTTCTTAAAACTCTGTATGTGTGATGTGTACTTGTGTTTTGGATCACGTTTTCACTGCTGACAGTAGTGGGTGATTAAGAGTGTCAGAATTTCTAGTTCTAGTTCTAGTGAAGAGCTAACTCATTCACTATTTATGAAAGCATAGTTATCATAGCCGCAACCAAATAGTTAGAAAAATGATTAATTCTGTGGAGTTGAGGTAGGGAGGATTTACAATATCCAGAATTAGGACCTTATCTAAGGAAGAGTCGAAAGATACATTTTCTAATTCCAAAACTATGTCTACTACGAATTTTCTGATACCTTATAAAATAGACTCTGAGTATTAGACTTCTTTCCAAATACTTCTCCAGGCCGTACATCTTAAGATTATTACCCAAAATGAGAAGATTTAACAAAATGGTTAATTCTAAATGCTAATGATGAGCAGAGAGGAACTCACAATACTTGTGTTATTAAACATCATCAGTTATATGGTTATATTTATTGTTGTGTGTTGTCAGTTCCTCTGAGGCTGCTCTGCTTGCAAAACTTGGGATCAGGCCCTTCTCTTATGGTCTTATTGTCCTGTCTGTTTATGACAATTGATCTATTTTTTAGTCGGGTACCAGTCTGATAGAGCTCATATCCATCCTTTGAAAAGTTGAACAGCTACTGTGCCTCATTTTGAGATTTTTGGTCATAGGTTGCCAGTTTTCGAAGCTCACTTTGTAGTTCTAAACTATTGAAAGATTGTGTAATGCTAATATTATCCATGTTTATCTTGGCCACTATTCTTTGCTTTAGGAAACCACAGGCCTAGGTCTCAAGGCCAGTAGGTTTTCATTTGAATTGCATTACTTTGATTCCCCCTGGTTTATCATTTATAACTTTATTATGAGTCTCTAGAGAGGTAATATGAGGTTTCTTAGTGCATTCGCCTCATTGTTATGATGAAATACATGTTTGTGATGCACAAAGCACCTTGCATGTTTGGGTTGCTGATTTGCCAACTTTTAACTACAATTACTTTTTTTCCTAGGTCTATGGATTCTATGACGAATGTCAAAGAAAGTATAGAAATGCTAATGCTTGGCGGTATTGCAAAGATGTTTTTGACTACCTAACTCTCTATGCAATTATAGATGGAACAATATGCGTTCTCTCTCACATGATATAGATGTATTTGTGTATTCATATGTTAAGCTGATATGCCACCTATGACGCCCCCAAAATAGGTATACATCACCTATTCTGAGTCGCCAAATACATGGTACAAAATACAAATACAAACTTAACTATACAACTGTCGTGTAAAATACGATAAAACATAAACTGAGAGTTTAAACAAGAATACTGCCTTCTAGACAATATCCATTCTCAATGGAGTCCTCATAGACAGTATACAAACTCAAATTCAGTCCTCATTACATTTATTGTCACACTATTTAGCCGAATAGTGAGGACTACTAATGCTATCATCTGGACCGTCACTCCGTTCCCCGACTCATCCCAGCTATATTCTCATTTCCTGAAGAGAACAGTGAAGGAAAGGGTGAGCTCAACTATCCCAGTAAGAAATATTATGACTAAGATAATTCAGAATAAATTATCATTAGTCTTCAACAATGTTAAACTGATAAAATACAATAGACATCAAGTTTAACTACAGCGGAACAAGCAATCCATTAGAAAAGTCAAGTAGAGAATAAAATCTACTATCTTCTATGATTTAAAAAGGTTTTTCATCAATTTTTATCGCTAAGACTTAGCTTAATAAATAAACCACATCATCGAATCATCCCTACTCTACGGGCCAAGGACATTCATTAAATCATCAATGGTCATGACTATACCGAATAATCCCTGGTCATAATCATACCAAGTCCATCTTTGCATGTAAGCCAAAGATATACAACAATAAAACCAATAATCAACAATCCATCTTTGAACGTAAGCCAAAGATATACAACAAGAAAACCAATAATCAATAATCCATCTTTGTACGTAAGCCAAAGATATACAATTCAATAATCAACATTCCATCTTCGCACGTAAGCTAAAGATAACTTTCATCACCATATAATTATGAGGATGATGACAATGATATAAGCATTAATCAAACTATAACAAGGATAAATATTAAAGACATAAATTTATCCAAATATTATCAACCACTCATAATCTAATATTATTAATATCATAACAATATTTTAATCACCTCTAAACTTATAAACAATTTATTTTAATTGTTTACACTTTACCAAATAATGCATTTAATCATTCAAAGAATGCCATAATCATAAGATTTCATCACCAATGATCAAATCCCTTATCAACAATCTACATATACCTTATATAGGATTTCCAAGCTATAAAATTCTATTTTCCAACTTTGTTACTTCACATAACATATTTAACTCATATGTTCATAACTAAACCATTTTCAAGAAAAATACCAAATCAGTCCTGTGACGACCCCAAAATAGGTATACATCACCCATCTTGAGTCGCCAAATACATGGTACTAAATTCAAATACAACTTGATTATATAACAGTCATCTAAAATATGACAAAATACATGCTGTGAGTTTAAATACAAATATTATCATCTAGACAATATCCACACTCAATTTAGTCCTTATTACATTTATTATCACACTATTTAACAGAATAGTGAGGACTACTAAGACACCATCTCAAACCATCACTCCGTTCCCGACTAGATCTTGGCCTCGTTCTTATTTCTGAAGAGAACAAAGTGAAAGAAAGGAGAGCTCAACTAGCCCGAAGTAAGAAATATTATGACTAAGATAATGCAGAATAAATTATCATTAGTCCTCAACAGTGTTAAACTGATAAAATATAATAGACATCAAGTTTAATTGCAGCGGAACATGCAATCAATTAAAAGAGTCAAGTAGAGAATAAAATCTACTATCTTTTATGATTTAAAAAGGTTTTCATCACTTTTATCGCCGAGACTCAGCTTAATAAATAATCCACATAATCCCTGCACTACGGCCAAGGATATTCATTAGGGTCACGACCACAAATTATCCATGCACTACGGGCTAAGGATATTTGTGTATTCATCAATGGTCATGATCATGCCAACAATTGTCCATCAATGCACTTCGAGCCAATGGGGACTTTTACCACATCATTTGTAACATTACGGTCATGATTACACCGAATAATCCCTGGTCATAATTATACCAAGTCTATCTATGCACTACAGGCCACAGATGACTTTCAAAAATAATATAAACATGAGGATGATGACAATGATATAAGAATTCAATAAAATAAGTTCAAGAATTAATTTATTCAGGAACTAATAACGTCCAAATTGTCAACATGATACTTCTTTGTAGAGTAAAATTTAAGAATGCTCAGAAGAATATTTCCACGAAAAGATACTAGATGAAACGCAAATATCAAAGATATTCCACCAATTTCATGGAGTATAGAAGTCAAAACTTTAACCAACTGAGTATAATAAAGAATGGAATAACAAAAGAAATCACCATACATGCGGTGCCCGCGACAGACAAAGTTATTCAATAGAATAATAAATAACAGAACCAGGTCAGGCGTAATACGCACCAACAGGATATTCCAATAGAATAATAAAGAATGGAATACAACAGAAATCACCATGCATGCGGTACATCGCATAGACATGTTATTCCAACAGAATACTAAATGACGGAACTAGGTCAGGTGAAATTCACACCAACAGGATGTTCCAACAGAATAATAAAAGAGCGGAACCGTGTCCAAGCAGAAAAAACGCATGACAGGATATTCCAACAGAATAATAAAGACGGAACCAGGTTCGACGTAAAACGCACAGACAGGATATTCCAATAGAATAATAAAAAATGGAATACAGAAGAATTTCACCAAGTATAGTGTAGCCCACGTATACAGGTTATTCTAAAAGAATAATAAAGATGGACTAATAGAAGTTCTCTTCATGAATACAAAAGAAATAATACCCCTTACCGTAAAAGAAACTTGATATTGGAGTGGTGAAGTAGCAGAATACTTTTCTTCTTTCTCTCTATAGTTTCTCTCTCTAGAGTTTCAGTGAATTCGTAAGAAATAATGAAGAATGAGCATCTATTTATAGAAGAATGGAATGAATAGTAACCAATCCATGAACGGTCCAGATTGATTTACTTTAATCGGACGATCCATATTTAAAGTAAAATCTTTTAAATAAAATATAATATATTCTATTTATAATCTAATAAAACGAATAACTTTTAAAAAGATTTTACTATGCAAACACTATGCAAGCACTATGCAAATACTATACATAATAAAATATAATATATTCTAATTATTGTCTAATAAAACAGATAACTTTATAAATGTATTCTGTTTTAAATAAAAAGATTTTACTATTAGCCTAATAAAACGAATAATTTTATAAAAGCATTCTGTTTTATATAAAAAGTTTTTCTGTTTTATTACTTTAATAATACTGAATAAAATAAAACGTCATCATCATTATTATTATTCACACTATTAATTCCACTGTGTCGTTCCTGGAAAGAGGGGCTTTCCAATAAGGATTTCTCCCTATTGACGCGCAATTAGGTGACCAAACCTATCATTGGCAGAACTTCTAGACATCGTTAATAATGCAAATAATAATATTAACAACTTCGTCATCTCAATTATTGATTTAGTAATATATAAAATATCGACAATAATTGAATCAAACTGAGTGACTTCTCACATAAGCATTAATAATCAATACAGTGTACTACTATGCAACCACGCGTATTATTGTACTTTTACTACCGAGTAGTTCAACAGTATCAACGGTAAAACTTCCACCGTTATTTTCATAAAAATATTTTTGTCGTTTTCTCAATCCGATAATAATTATGTTGTGGGGTCCACGTACCAATGATTGTTCCGTCGTACGAATATTCCCTGACCAATCGAATATTATATAACAACTTGCGTACTTTGCAAAATTTATAAATATTACCCACAACTATAACATTATATCAAATTTATTCCATAATATTCAAAAATGATATTTATAGAAAATTCATTTTTATTCAGAAAAGTTGGGGTCTTACAATCTCCCCTTCTTATGAAATTTTGCCCTCGAAATTAGGGTACGTACCTGGTATGTCGAAGAGGTAAGGATACCTTGATTTCATTTCAGATTCTAACTCCCAGGTCATTTCCTCAACATCGTGGTTCCTCCATAACACTTTGATTTGAGGTATAACCTTGGAGCGTAGAATATGTTCCTTCTTCTCCAAGATTTGAATATGAACCTCTTCATACATTAAATCTTCCGCTATTTCGTCCGGTTCTAACTCAATAATGTGGTTCGGGTCTTTCACATATTTACGTATCAAGGATATATGAAAAACGTTATGAACACGAGACATACTTGGCGGTAAAGCAAGTCTATAGGCTACAGTCCCTACTCGACCGAGGATTAAAAATGGGCCAATGAATCGAGGATTGAGCTTTCTTCTCTTTCCAAATCTCGTAACTTCTTTCCATGTAGCAACACGTAACAACACATGATCTCCAATATCGAATTCCACGTCCTTTCGATGAAGATCAACATAACTCTTTTGTCGGTTTTGTGAGGTTTTTATACGTTAACGGATCATTTGAATTTTTTTCATAGTCATACGTACCAACTCCGGTCCCAACAACGTTGCTTCACCCACCTCATCCCAGCATACTGGAGAACAACACTTTGTTCCATACAACACCTCGAATGGAGCCATGCCAATACTTGCTTGATAACTGTTGTTGTAGGAAAACTCCACCAATGGTAAGAACTTGTCCCAACTTTCCTTGAAGTCAAGGACACAGAGTCTTAATAAATCTTCAAGAGTTTGAATAGTCCTCTCTGATTGTCCGTCTGTCTGAGGATGATAAGCCAAACTAAATCATAAATCTGTGCCCATAGCTTTTTGTAAACTAACCCAAAATTGTGAAGTGAATCTTGGGTCTCGATCAGAAACTATGGATACTGGCATACCATGCAATCTTACAATCTCGTTTATGTACATACGAGCAAGATGTTCAAGTGTATAAGTTTCTCGTATTGGTAAGAAATGAGCAGACTTGGTCAATCTATGACCCAAATTGCATCTATGCCTTGAGAAACCTTGGGAAGACCAGTAACGAAATCCATAGTAATGTGCTCCCACTTCCATTCTAGAATTTCAAGTGGTTGCAATGGACCTTTTGGTACTTAATGCTCCGCTTTGACTTGTTGACAAGTTAGACACCTTGAGACAAATAGCGCTATCTCTCTCTTCATATTGCTCCACCAAAATGTATGACGAAGATCACGATACATTTTGGTACTCCCAGGATGGATTACAAACGATGTGTTGTGCGCCTCCATCATGATTTTATACTTTAAATTAGGGTCGTTAGGAACACAAAGTCTGGAGTTGACTCGAAGTATTCCTTCTTCATCGATTCTTGCTTCCAATATAGCACCTTCTTGTACTTTCTTCCTCATATGCATCAGCTCCAGGTCTGTAGCTTGAGCAGCTTTAACTTTATCGATTAAAGTCAGTTCTACTCGTATATTCACCATCATCACATAGGTCCTTGGAGTCTTTAATTCTATCTCCATCCTTTGCAAGTCATACAAGATGGGCCTTTGCATTGACAATATTGCACTTGTACCCGCATATGATCTTCTACTCAATGCGTCAGCTACTACGTTTGTTTTTCCAGGATGGTATTGCATGGTATGATCATAATCTTTCAACAGTTCAAGCCAACGTCATTGTCGCATGTTGAGTTCCTTTTGAGTGAAGAAATATTTGAGGCTTTTATGATCCGTAAAAATCTCCACTTTCTCCCCATACAAGTAATGCCTCCAAATTTTAAGTGCGAAGACAACAGCTGCCAACTCTAGATCATGAGTAGGATAATTCCTCTCATATTCTTTGAGTTGTCGAGAGGCATAGGCTATGACTTTCCCATGTTGCATGAGAACACATCCTAACCCCTTTCCTGAAGCATCACTGTAGATAACAAATCCCTCTGAGCCAGATGGTATTGTCAGAACAGGTGCTGAAATGAGTCTTCTTTTGAGTTCTTGAAAATTCTTCTCACATTCCTCGTTCCAACCAAATTTTGTATCTTTCTGAGTCAGCTGAGTTAAGGGAGTAGCAATTCGAGAAAACCCTTCTACGAATTTCCGATAATAACCAGCTAAGTCGAGAAAGCTACGTACTTCGGTCATTGATTTAGGTTGCTCCCAGCTTTGAATGACTTCAATCTTTGCCGGGTCAACAGATATTCCATGACTTGATACCATGTGCCCAAGGAATGCTACTTCCTCAAGCCAGAACTCACATTTCTTCAACTTTACATAAAGCTTATATTCACGAAGCTTTTGGAGTATCAGCCTCAAGTGTTTCTCATGATCTTCACGGCTTTTGGAATAAATAAGGATGTCATCAATAAAGACAACCACAAAGTGATCCAAATATTCCTTGAATACTCGGTTCATCATATCCATGAAGGCAGCAGGAGCATTAGTCAATCCAAAAGACATGACTAGGAATTCATAATGCCCATACCAAGTTCTGAAATTCGTCTTTGGAATGTTATCGGTTCTAATCTTCAATTGGTGATATCCGAAACGAAGATTAATCTGTGAAAAGAATTTGGCGCCTTGTAACTGGTCAAACAGGTCATCAATACGTGGCAATGGGTACCTATTTTTGATGTTGACATGATTCAACTCCCGATAATCAATACAAAGTCGCATACTCCCATCTTTCTTCTTCACGAATAGAACAGGAGCACACCAAGGAGAAGTACTAAGATGAATAAAGCCAATGTCTAACAATTCCTGCAGTTGGGTCTTTAACTCCTGAAGTTCAATAGGAGCCATTCGATATGGGGGTTTGGAAATAGGTTTTGTACCAGGTTCAAGGTCGATACAAAATTTAATTTCACGCTCTGGGGTAGGCCAGGAAGATCTTCTGGGAATACGTCAGGAAATTCATTAACAATAGAAATATCATTCAAAACTGACGTATTTTTGTTTAGATCCGTGACATGAGCTAAGAAAGCTTGACATCCATTTTTCAATAAACGAATAGCTTTATGGCTTGAGATGACAGTGATTGATTTTAATGGTTTGGTTTCTTGAATTCGCATAATAGGTTGATTAGGAATATGAAAGCTAACAACCTTACGAAAATAATTAATTTTTGCATGATGAGTAGTTAACCAATTAATCCCTAGAATTATGTCAAATGCAAGTATTTTTAATGAAATAAGGTCGACATGTAATGTGAGGGTACCGATTTGAACCAAACAAGACTTATAAACAGTGAATGTAATGAAGGTTTCTCCCAATGGAGTTTCAACAGATAAGTCAAAGTCTAATTTCTCTAGAGTCAAATTTAAACGTTGAGCGCAAGTAGGAGAAATAAAAGAATCGGTAGAACCGGTATCAAATAAGGTATATACTTCAGTAGAATTTATGATAAGCTTACACGTGATGACCTCGTTCGGGTTCCTTGCTTTCTGGGAGGTCACGACAAACGCTCTTCCTTGAACAACCGGTTTTGTCTTATGCGGAATGACCCACGCCTCCATCCCAATTTGGACTTGTCTTGATTGCACGACAAAATTGGGCCAGATGTCCTCTTCCACAATTGTAACATGCTTTGGAGGGCATCGCACAGTTTAGACTAATGTGTCCCTCCCCTCCACATTTGAAGCATATGATAGGTGGTCATTCTCCTTCCTTAACGACAGGTGCTGATGCTGACGTCGTTCCATCATTGTTGAATCTTCTTTTCTTAAAATGTCCATTCTTATTATTTTGGCCATGATTACCACCGAAGTGGTTACCATTTTTGGCATGTTGATTCCCTCCACGCTTATTGTCACCGCTCGATGATCGCTATTCTTTGGTATTATCATTTTTTGTTTTTGCTCTCTTTTGGTTGGGTTGACTCATTATCGCGCTCCAATAACTGAGCCCTATTAACAATATCTGAATACAAACACAGTTTATGAGAGATAAGATATTGACGTATCTCTGGTTTCAAACCTCTTAGAAACATTCGCGCCATTCTCTCCTCATTATCAACCAAATGGGACAAAAATCGGGACAGCTCGGCAAACTTGGCTTCGTACTATGACACGGTCATGTTGTTTTGTTCCAATTTAATGAACTCTACCTCTTTCATGTGATAAATACTTTCGGGAAAGTACTTGTCATTGAACAGTTCTTGGAACTTCTCCCAAGACATCTTCAGTGCGGCAGGTTGAGTATGCTTTACAGATTCCCACCAGTAATTTGCCTCTACCTGCAACATGAAAGTGGCAAAGGGAACCTTTTACTCCTCGGAGCAACCCAAGACATCAAATATCTTGTTAATCTGCTTTATCCACGTCTCTGCCTTAAGTGGTTTTGGCTCTCCAAAAAACTCCGGTGGTCCCAGCTCCTTGAAGCTGTTTGGCGGTGGACCGTCAGGAGAGTTGCCAAGTGTTTCCACTGTATTTTGGATGATGGCAGCTCTCTCTTTGATGTTGCATGAATTGCATTAAGCCTCGGAACATTCCATCGTTCATCATTTGGTCAGTGTGGTTGTTTGCATTAAGATTTTCGCCTTCCTGATGCATATTATCCTGATTATTGATTTGTGGAGACTCAACAGTCTCCTGTGCTCCATTGATGTTCTCAACATTCTCGGATGCCATTTTCAAATACTGCCACAAAATAAGGGTTAATTAAAATATCACATATTATCCCTATACTCTGACCGACCAATTAAATACCAAATAAACTTAGGTAGGTCATACTAGCGAAGGAATTCCCGTCTCTCCCCTCCTAGTTCTTATCTCACATCTCAGCCATGGATCATATCCCTAAGCTTTGATACCAACTGTGATGCCCCCAAAATAGGTATACATCACCCATCTTAAGTTGCCAAATACATGGTACTAAATTTAAATACAACTTGATTATACAATAGTCGTGTAAAATACGACAAAATATATGCAGTGAGTTTTAATACAAATATTGTCATCTAGACAATATCCACACTCAATTTAGTCCTCATTACATTTATTATCACACTATTTAACAGAATAGTGAGGACTACTAAGACACCATCTCGGACCATCACTCCGTTCCCCGACTAGTCCCGGCTACATTCTCATTTCCTGAAGAGAACAGTGAAAGAAAGGGTGAGCTCAATTAGCCCAGTAAGAAATATTATGACTAAGATAATGCAGAATAAATTATCATTAGTCCTCAATAGTGTTAAACTGATAAAATACAATAGACATCAAGTTTAACTACAATGGAACATGCAATCCATTAAAAGAGTCAAGTAGAGAATAAAATCAACTATCTTTTATGATTTAAAAAGGTTTTCATCACTTTTATTGTTGAGACTCAGCTTAATAAATAATCCACATCATCCCTGCACTACGGTCAAGGATATTCATTAGGGTCACGACCACAAATTATCCATGCACTACGGGCCAAGGATATTTGTGTATTCATCAATGGTCATGATCATGCCAACAACTATCCATCAATGCACTTCGGGCCAATGAGGACTTTTACCACATCATTTGTAACAATACGGTCATGATTACCCCGAACAATCCCTGGTCATAATCATACCAAGTCCATCTATGCACTACAGGCCACAGATGACTTTCAAAAATAATATAAACACGGGGATGATGACAATGATATAAGAATTCAATAAAACAAGTTCAAGAATTAATTTATTCAGGAACTAATAACGTCCAAATTGTCAACATGATACTTCTTTGTAGAGTAAAATTTAAGAATGCTCAGAAGAATATTTTCACGAAAAGATACTGGATGAAGTCATGGAGTATAGAAGTCAAAACTTTAACCAACTGAGTATAATAAAGAATGGAATAACAAAAGAAATTACCATTCATGCGGTACTTCGCATAGACAGGTTATTCCAACAGAATAATAAATAACGGAACCAGGTCAGGCGTAATACGCACCGACGGGATATTCCAACAGAATAATAAAGAATGGAATACAACAGAAATCACCATGCATGCGGTACTTCACATAGATAGGTTATTCCAACAGAACACTAAATGACGGAACCAGGTCAGGTGAAATTCACACCAACAGGAAGTTCCAACAGAATAATAAAGACGGAACCAGGTCCGGCGTAAAGCACAGACAGGATATTCCAACAGAATAATAAAGATGGAACCAAGTTCGGCGTAAAACGCACAGACAGGAACCAAGTTCTCTTCATGAATACAAAAGAAATAATACCCCTTACCATAAAAGAAACTTGATATCGGAGTGGTGAAGTAGCAGAATACTTTTCTTCTTTCTCTCTATAGTTTCTCTCTCTAGAGTTTCAGTGAATTCGTAAGAAATAATGAAGGAATGAGCTTCTATTTATAGAAGAATGGAATGAATAGTAACCAATTCATGAACAGTCTAGATTGATTTACTTTAATCGGACGGTCCATATTTAAAGCAAAATCTTTTAAATAAAATATAATATATTCTATTTATAATCTAATAAAACGAATAACTTTTAAAAAGATTTTACTATGCAAACACTATGCATAATAAAATATAATATATTCTAATTATTGTCTAATAAAGCAGATATAACTTTATAAAAGTATTACATTTTATATAAAAAAATTTACTATTAGCCTAATAAAATAAATAACTTTATAAAAGTATTCATTTTTATATAAAAGTTTTTTTCTGTTTTATTACGTTAATAATACGAATAAAACAAAATGTCATCATTATTATTATTCACACTATTAATCGACCTGTGTCGCTCCCGTGAAAGAGGGGCTTCCTAATAAGGATTTCCCTATTGGCCAAGCAATTAGGTGACCAAACCTCTCCTTGCGCGAACTTCTAGACATCGTTAATAATGCAAATAATAATATTAACAACTTCGTCATCTCAATTATTGATTTAATAACATATAAAATATTGACAATAATTGAATCAAACCGAGTGACTTTCGCACATAAGCATTAATAATCAATCTGGTGTGCTACTATGCAACCACAGCAGTACATCGTACTTTTACTACCGAGTAGTTCAACGAAGATCAAACGGTAAAACTTCCGCCGTTATTTTCATAAAAATATTTTTGTCGTTTTCTCAATCCGACAATAATTCTGTTGTGGGGTCCACGTACCAATGATTGTGCCGTCGTACAAATATTCCCTGACCAATCGAATATTATATAATAACTTGCGTACTTTGCAAAATTTATAAATATTACCCACAACTATAACATTATATCAAATTTATTCCATAATATTCAAAAATGATATTTATAGAAAATTCATTTTTATTCATAAAAGTTGGGGTCTTACAAGTCCCAAAATATTTCTTTTCTGGGATTTAGCATAATATAGTCCCATAAAGAACGCATATTTTTCTCGAAATTTTTAAAATTCATTTACTATTTTTCAAAAATCAATTTCCAATTAATTCCTTAAGAAATTAGCTACCTCAAGTTTAACTCCAAAAATTTTCAAATCTTGGCAGGATCTTACACATGTTAACGTGAGCTTCCAGTTTAAATTTCATGGTCATCGGAGTTATAGAACTCCGGTTATAAAGAGGAGGGGAATATTTGTCAAAGATAAATTTATTTATATATTTCTGAGGAAATTCCTAAGCATATTTGGATTATGTAGACAATGCGCATACAAAACAAGGCAGGGTGTATGATTTCTTTTAGCTATGTAAGAAGCCTATAGTCTTCTCATCCTAAATCAAATACAGACTGAGGTTTAAAATTTTTGAAGAACACTTTTGTTTGTTTTATGACTAATAACTTAATGTTTTCCTGAGATCAGAGTAGTATATTGACTTAGAAACCCTGACTGGATTTAGTAACCGAAGCGTCTAATGGTTGTAAAGATGGTTCTCTGAACATGTAATTAGTTGGTAAAATTGTTACTGTTGATTCGTTTTAAGAATAAATTTGGAATTCAATACCATAAACGATCATTTTCCTTTAGAGTTTATAATACACTCCTACTTTTCATTTTTTTATTGCTTTACTGATACAGAAGCATACAGTATTTTTAAAGGTGAATTTCATATTCTTTTTTCTCGTGGTTCTAGAAATGCACAGAGGGTTTAGTTAAAGTTCTGAAGGATGTTGTGAACAATGCAATGCATATGCACCTGAGTATGACATTTCTGGGATTGCAGACCCTTCTCCACATAGGATTACTTAGGCTTTTGTGTGTTTTTATTATTTTTAAGATTTTTAAGATAAAGTTTTATTACTTGCTTTATCATACGTTGTTGCTCTAAAGTAAATCAACTTGTGTACATGGTGTATTTGTTACTGATAATAATTGAAGATGAGCAAATTTCTGTAGCAGCCTTTATACAGTTTGAATCTACATTTATTAAGAAATCGTATGTGATTGCTCATAGTATTCTATAATGTTATCTCTATTAAGATAACAACTTGTTCCTTTACCTACATTGCTTTTAAAATGATCATGTTATCAGGAGCCTTACTTAGGATGATAATTTTATGCTGGATTACTTTTTGCAGATGTCACAGAACCTTTGTTGATTTGAGGTTGATCAAATATACCACCTCGCATGCCCCGCTTCTCCAATTTTCTACAAACACAATCCTTTGAAGGTGTTTATTATGTATTAATATTTTGTAATTATTCAATTAATATGTGCAATTCACTACATATGTGTCCTTTTCCTTTTGTCGTCTGAAGTATGAACATAATTACATAATATATTTATTCAATGCTTGACTAAAGCTGCAACTTTCAATATTTTCATTTTCCATGCGTACGTAATATCTCATTTCATCTTTTATATTTGAAAATTTTAATTAATACTTGAGCAACTTGTTTTCTAATAGACAATAAAGACAAATGTGATTGGAACACTGAACATGCTGGGACTCGCGAAGAGAGTTGGAGCAAGGTAAGGAAACTTCACTGTGCATTAAAAACATTACATAGGCCTCTGTAGCAGTGTAGCATGTACCCTACTAATTTATGTCAATTGTGTATACTGTACAGAATTCTGCTTACCTCGACCTCATAGGTCTATGGTGACCCTCTTGTGCATCCTCAACCTGATCGAGGATGAGAGCTATTGGGGTAATGTTAACCCAATGTTAACCTGATCGAGGATGAGAGTTCCTTCTTTGTTGTAAAACTTGTAACCTGCGAAGATCAAAAACAAACACTATGACTTTTTCTTTCAGCTAGAATTATATTGAACTAGTGATCTCATATGCCTTTTCTCTTGTACTTCTTGTATTGTAGCGTTGGCATCTAGCAACCGTTGTTTAGCTTGTAAATCCCAGCTTTTATTGGGTTGTTTCAAGTGTAGACAGACGTGAAAATTAATTATAATTTCAAATGAATTTTTATTATTTAGCAATTAATTTGAAAATCAATTATAATTTCAAATGAATTTTTATTATTTAGCAATTAATTTTTTATTTATAAATTTAAAATATGTGAAGGATTATTTCCCTCACTAATTTGAAGATACATTCTCAATTTATAATTAGTGAAGGAAAATTTTCTCTCATTAAATAAATTTATTCTTCACAATATATTATTTGTGAGGGAATAAAGTTATTCACTAATTTCAAATAATCCTTCTTAAAATATTATTTGTGAAGAAAACCAATCTTTCACTAAATAACAATATTCCATTAATAAATATAATTTGTGAAGGAATAAGTTATTCACAATATATCCTTCACAAAAAACATTTGAATTCTTACTTAGCGAATGATACCTAATCGAGGAGGAGGGTGCGATCACGAAAGACTCGTGTGAAGAAAATATTTCTTCGCAATAAATCACTTGTGAGAGATATAGGGCCTCTAGTGAAGGATTTGTCCTTCACTAGAGGCCATTTTTGGTGTAGTGCAATACCTTGAAGCATGAAACATATCCAGGAACAACGAAACCACGGATCAGTACAACAAGCCTCGTGAATGGAATTTTTTTATTTTTTAAAAAAATAAATTTTATACAATAAAATTATGCCCAATTAAATTATTCTTAATATATATCAACATACATATCGAATAAAATAATTAATAATTCGCATAAAGGTTTGGCTCTGATACCACTGTTAGGTTTGTAATATTCATGAACGCAATTAAATTGCACAAAATATACCGAAGCATGGAAAATTGGAGTTTTAAAATTTTATAAACCATATACCCGGATCACCCTTTATGCATAATTATTAATTAAATGAAAAGATAAAGAACAAGAATCATACCCTTGAAGATTCGAGCTTCCTCAGGTACAAGTTCACCTCCAAATCCTTTTGAATTCAACTTGAATCCACCGGTTTGGTTCCTTCCTTTGATCAACGTTAGTCACCCAAATGTTTGGCCTCTATAGGTGATCCACCAAGGAAGAAGAAAGATTCAAGAAGATGGGTGTTTGGAAAAACTCTAGTTTTTCTATCTCTCATAGAAAAGAGCGTACTCTCCAACAATTAGAATCACGTCTGTTGATGAAAAAGTCAACAAACACCTCACCCATAATAAGACTCCTCTTATTTATAGATGTTGGCAACCCTCCTTAACAATTATGGAATTAGGTTTTATTTTAATTAATTAAATTTCTTAATTAATTAGGCTCCCAATCTTATTATGATATATGAGAGTACCTTTATTAATTAATTTCCAAACTCCTTTAGGAATTAAATAATAATAATAGTAATAATAATAATAAGACTCCTCTTATTAATTTATATTTAATATTTCAAAAATATTAAATAATAAATATTAAGCTATTTAATTTATTCTATCACCATAGATTAAATTAAATATACTTAACTTATTATTACGATTATGCTATTTGCTTCTTAAATAATTATTCTTCCTTTTATGATGCGACCCTTTTGGTTCTCCATATTAAACCGGTTGTGAATGAATCAATTAGAACAATTCTAATCTTATTTAAATAAATAAATTAAAATATTAATTTATTTAAATAAATAATATTTATTCTACAATAGGGATAAGCCTCCCTAGCGATTAACGACTTTTCAGATAATATAGATTTCAAAATTAATCATAAAAGAACCTTTGAGTAAATAATTACCGTACAATTCAATCCTTCCACCATAAAATGTCCCAATTAAATATAAGACATGGAATTACTGTCAAGTCTTATTTTATTTAATTATATGTATTTCGACTCTTAAATGCACAACTCCAAATAATACAAATTAGAAACTCATTTCTAATTTCATTCTGCCTTGGCCAAGGACTATTGGGTTGTCATTTATCGAATCACATAGGACATTTCTCTTCTTTTACTAGAAGTGGTAGATTCTTTATTGATCATACATTATCTCCATGTACAACTTATTATACCCAATCATACCATTTGATATACCCTAAGGGTCTTAAGGAATAAGTCAAAGTATAAGATGTCATAGACAAGATACTATGATGATCTCAAGTCCAAAGATCACTTGTATTACTATCATTACAGGAATTCCTATTGACAGGCAAATAAAACTCCATTAGGTATTCCTTAGCGAGCCACGTTCTGTGAACTTATTCTCTAATAAGCACCTACATACTTGCTTTAGTGTCTCCATATAAATGATTATGAGATCAATCATCCTCGTCCAATGAGCAAGCAACGTATGTACCAATCTATCCGGATTCACTAATCCCCAATTTAGTAATCCAACGATTGGGAACTATTTTAGTTTTAAGCTTTCTAAGAATTTAGATCTCATTAGAATGATCATTATCATTATTCTAAAAGCATTGCTTAAAACTATGGGTTTATCACATATTATAAAACAACATCATGTAGATAATTAAAAGCCTTTAATAAATTAATACTTTTTTTATTAATAAATGAATAAGATTGTTACAAAGTATATGCTTTATCATAAAAAATTATTGGCTTGTGTGCATACTACTTTCACACTTTGCATGTATATCATGGTTATTCAATTATACATTGTTGTTATTCGGTCTTTGACTTTGATAACCTTGTTCAATTCTATATTGTTATATTAAACCTTCAAGTAGTACACAAATTCTTATTGATTGAACTAGTCTATTATAAATAGTGTTCTAAAATTCTAGAACCACTGATAATTTAGTTCCGAGCTAAACTTTCTTTAGTGCAAAAATTCTAAATTTAAACTGAGACGAACAACCCTAACATAGGGAATTTTGTACGTGTAACGTTTAGATGTTTGTGCACAATACATGGTATAAAGGGCTAATCCCCCTAAGTACGTTAAGCAGGGTTTGTATAGTCTAATTGACTGTTAAGGTTGGGGTAGTAATACCTAATCACCGGGGACATAGTTCGTGGTCTTAAGACCCTCGGTCATTAAAGTTCGAATTTGTTTTCTAGTTTTGATTCGTAAAACAAGTTAAATATTGTTCACAATTCGTTGTTCATTCTCATGTTGTTATTATTACTACTCTTTATATCAATGAGTAATTGTTTGCTCACTCTTGCAATTAACACTACAGCTAAAGTTGAAAGAGTCGATGAGCCATCTACTAGCAAAGGAAAGAGCAAGATGTCCAAGTGTTGAAGAATTATTCAAATTTATTTAAATGCATTACGTTATAAGGCTTCTTTTCTTTTATGATGTATTCAAACCTGGAATTATTTTTGAGATGATGTAACCCTTTAGTGGGGAAAATTATTGTTTAAATTAATTGATGTTTTTATTCTTTATTATGGGTAGTTAGATGTAATTATTTTGATAGTGAGCACCAAATTCTGTGGAAATGAAGTATCCGGATTTGGGGGTGTCACAGATGATAGAAATAATATCGCAATGTTTCTTTAGGGTATCCCACAAATCTACATTTGTCCGATCTAGTCTGTAGCTTATCGTTTTCAAACTTTTTGACATAAGCTGGACAACCCTAAGTCTTAACATACTTATGATTTGGTTTCCTCCTTGTCCATAACTCATATGGGGTCTTGGGGACGGATTTTGTAGGTACCTTGTTAAGTAGGTATGAAGCCGATTCTAGGTCATATCCCCAGAAGGAAATTGGAATGTCGGTAAAGCTCATCATGGATCGAACCATGTCCAACAATGTTCGATTTCTCCTTTCAGATACACCATTCATCTGTGGCGTCCCTGGTGGAGTCCATTGTGAGATTATACCATTTTCTTTGAGACAATTAAGAAACTCACCGCTTAAGTATTCACCACCTCGATCTGATCGAAGAATCTTAATACTTTTTCCCGTTTGTTTCTCTACTTCACTTCTGAACTCTTTGAACTTTTCAAATGATTCAGATTTGTATTTCATTAAATACACATATCCAAATCTCGAGTGATCATCAGTGAATGTAATAAAATAAGAATACCCTTCTCGTGCATTAGTTGTCATAGGTCCACATACATCTGTGTGTACCAACGCTAACAACTCTGTAACTCTTTCTCCTTTTCCACTAAAAGGAGATTTAGTCATTTTTCCCATGAGGCAAGATTCACAAGTTGGATATAATTCATAATTCGATAGCTCTAGGAGCCCATCTTTATACAACTTGGATAATCTTGTTTCATTAATATGACCAAGTCTACAGTGCCACATATAGGTATAATTAACATCATCTCTTTTCCTTTTCATAGTTTGTTTAATTTGAAGTATATTTTCATGCAAGTCAAGTATATAAGTCCATTTCACAAATTACCAACACCATATAAAACATTATCATTATAAATAGAACAACTATTGTTCTTTATTATAATATTAAAACCATCCATATCCAATACAGAGATAGAAATAATGTTTCTAATGATATTTGGAACAAAATAATAATTATTTAAATCAATGAACTTGCACTGCTCAGTAAGCGATCTTAAACACTAAGTCCCTATACAACTAATGCAAAGAACCTTTGCTCCATTTCCCACTCGTAGGACGACCTCATCCTTGCTCAGCTTTCTACTTCTGACCAGTCCCTGCATATTATTACATATGTGAGAACCATAGCCGGTATCCAATACTCAAGTAGAAGATTGACTTTCAGAAAAATTAATTTCAATCATAAACAAACCTTGATTAGGATTCAAAGCTTCTCCAAGCTTCTTTGACTTTTTTTCTGCAGGATAATCCTTGCAGTTCCTCTTCCAATGACCCGGTTTTTACAATGGAAGAGAATTCCTTTGCTAGCTGGATCAGGTTTCTTTTGATCCTTCACTTTTGCCTTTCCCTTAGCCTTCTTGGATTTCTTCGTTTTAGAAGATACCTTGGGCCTCTTCCTTTTCTTGGAAGAATCATCCACCAGTAAGACATGGTTCTTCTTGGATGGTAAGTGACCTTCAGTAGTTTTCAACATGTTAAGTAATTCAGGCAAGCTGACATTTAACTTATTCATGTGAAAATTCACAACAAATTGTGAGAAGGTGTCCGGGAGTGACTGTAAGACTAAATCTTGACTCAACTCCCCATCCATGACGAACCCAAGCTGTCTAAGACGTTCAATCAGATTGATCATCTTTAAGACATGAGTCTCAACGATAGTACCCTCGGTCATCCGAGGTCGGAAGAGCTCCTTCAATATTTCATATCTAGCAGTCCTACTTTGATCACCATACAACTCTTGAAGGTGCAGTAGCATAGTAGGAGCATCCCTGGTTTCATGTTGACGCTGAAGCTCGGTACTCATGGGTGCGAGCATGATGCATTGAGTCACAGATGCATCATCTTGCCACTTTTTAAAAGTAGCAATCTCTTCCTCAGACGCTGTCTCTGCAACTTTTGAAGGTACGAGCGAATTTAGGACATAAGTATTTTTTTAGCAATGAGAACAATTCTCAGATTCCTTAACCAGTCCGTGTAATTTGGTCCGATTAGTTTGTTAGCATCAAGTAGGCTACGTAGTGGAATTAGTGAATGTGACATTTTCAAAATTCTGCATGTAAAAAGATAATATTTTAGCAAATATTCATTGAATTAATTACCAAAATAAATTAGGTCTTATTTTATATTGTTATCTCCCACTATTTTCTTCAAACTATATACCCTCATCAATATAATTCGGCAATATCTAATTAAAGATTTTCTAGTGAGAATAAGTATTCCATTTCAAATATATATAGCCTTGTGGTGACGCAACAAACTATATATAAATAAATACGTAGACAACTCCTTGTCAATTACATCATGTAACTCCTTTTGTTTTGCCTCTTAGATTATTTTGATCAAGTGGTGACACATTCGAATTAAAATTATCTAAGTTAAGTCCAACCTAGAACTTTCATATATTCAAAAAAGAAAAATATTATCCTTGTGGTGACATAACAAAACAATATTTTTCAATTTTCTTTATAAGCATCAAATATGATAAATTAACATCTTAAATACTTAATACTTGCCTTGTGGTGACACAACAAACACATATTAAATATTTAATACTCTATTAATTTTATCATGCTAGAAGGCGACGTTCGATATTCTAAATATCTTTGAACGCTTAATACTTAATATATAAAAACTTTGAGGGATTTGTTACTATTTAGTCTCATCTTGTTTAGCGTGCATGCAAATATATATATATATATATATATATATATATAATATGCGTCATATTATTAAACATGTGAAGCATGTTTGTATAATATAAAATATATATAATACTAGCATGCACACATAGAATACTATATTCTACCCAGATTGATTATGGACTTTTATTCTAGTTTGGTTCACTAGAGCCACCAAGTGAACCAAAAGGTCAAATCTTAGGGTGCAAGAATAAACATTTAAATATAACTATTACATTTAAACCTAGGCTCCATTACAAACGGGTCTTCAAGTGCTCCTTGCTCCTTGATCTCCAGTTCTTCAAAAATTTCTAACTAATCCTATTACATTAAACTATTTAATTTAAATAGAAACCTTGATCAACAGTCAAGGGGAAGTACATAGGAGAGAGATAGAATTTACATTAAGAATAAAACCAAAAAAGACGAGGTACGCAGACCCCGTTTAATAAAACCCATTCATTCAAACATCTAACCAAAATAAATCCAATCACATTGGTCAATAGTCCATAATCAATCTCATTTATTATCATACATATCATCATATGTATCAATAAATAAAACCATTCCATATATATATGAATATCATTTAATGGGCATTTTTAAATTGCATGAAATCTAATTTTAAGATTAAAATAAACTCTTTATTTTAATTATAAAATTATTAAAATTATATATATATATATATATATATATATATATATTATAAGTAATCATATAAGACTCGTCTTTTAAAGATATCGAGTAACCTAATTTAATTAAAATAAGGTATTATTTATTTAATTAAACTCCTTTAATTAATTGGGCTCCCTAATCTTATTAGGGATAATTAATTAAACTCCATTAACTAATTTTCCTCCTAATCCTATTAGGAATAAATGAGAGTACTTATATTAAATTAATTCCTAAACTCTTTTAGAAATTAAAATAATAATAATTGTAATAATATTAATAAGACTCCTCTTATTAGTTTATATTTAATATTTCCTAAATATTAAATAATAATATTAAGCTATTTAATTTATTCTATAACCATAGATTAAATTAAATATAATTAAATATATTATTACGATTATGACATTAACTTCTTAAATAATTATTCTTCATTTTATGGTGTGACCCTTTAGGTTCTCCATATTAAACCTAAGATGAATAAATCAATTAGAACAATTCTAATCTTATTTAAATAAATTAATTAAACTATTAATTTATTTAAATAAATAATATTTATTCTACAATAGAGATAAGTCTCCCTAGCGAACAACTACTTTCCAGATAATACAGATTTCAACATTAATCATAAAGGAACCTTTGAGTAAATATTTACCGTACAATTCAATCTTTCTACCATACAATGTCCCAATTAAATATAAGACATAAAATTACTGTTAAGTCTTATTTTATTTAATTATATGTATTTTGATTCCTAAATGCACAACTCCTAATGAATGCAAATTAGAAACTACTTTCTAATTTCATTTCACCTTGGCCAAGGATTCCTGTGTTGTCATTTAACGAATCACATAGGATATTTCTCTTCTTTTATTAGAAGTGGTAGATTCTTTATTGATCATTCATTATCTCCATATATAACTTATTACACCTAAGCATACATTTTGATATACTCTAAGAGTCTTAACGAATAAGTCAAAGTGTAATTCCTTATATATAAGATACTATAATGATCTCAAGTCTAAGGATCATTAGTACTACTATCACTAAAGGAATTCCTATTGACAGGCAAGTAAAACTCCATTATGTATTCCTTAGAGAGTTACGTTCAGTGAACTTATTCTTCAATAAGCACCTATATACTTTCTTTAGTGTCTCCACACAAATGATCATGAGATCAATCATCTTCATCCAATGAGCAAGCAACGTATGTAACAATCTATCCGGATTCACTAATCCCCTTTTTTAGTAATCCTTTGATTTGGAACATTTTAGTTTTAAGCTATCTAAGAATTTAGATCTCATTAGCATCATCTCATCATGATTTTAAAAGCATTGCTTAAAACTATGAGTTTATCACATATTATTAAAACAGCACCATGCAGATAATTAAATGCCTTTAATAAATAATTCTTTTATTAATAAATAAATAAGACTGATTAAAAAGTATATACTTTATCATCATACATGATTCGCTTGTATGCATACTACTTTCAAGAGTTGGTAGATGAACTCCCCAACAGAGAGATAAAATGCGATATCAGTACTAATCATGTCTAAAGTTCTCCATCTGGTAAGCGCCTCAGGGACAAACCTGACCCTTAGTTCACTCTAAGAGGTTGGCTCTTCCTGAGCTACCTTAACCCAGAAGGAATGCTAAGTCAAGTTCATCATAAGGACCAGGACATACAACGTCCATAGAGTAGATTCAGTAGTGAACTCGACGATCATAGTGCAACCTCAACGATCGTAGAGTAGCCTCGATGATCGCAGTCTTCCTAAAGGATACACTAGCTCATGTGGAGCTCGGCAGAACTTGACACTTACCAAAACTATTCAGATCGTGTGGAGGGAAGTTACGAACACAGTTTGGAAAGACGTCTTGCAAATTCACTTCAAAAGTTTAGTGCCCGAACTCTCTTGGGGCGCATCAGTTGTGACGCCCTCAAAATAGGTATACATCACCCATCTTGAGTTGCCAGATACATGGTACAAAATACAAATACAACTTAATTATACAACATTCGTGTAAAATATGACAAAACATAATCTAAGAGTTTTAATAAGAATATTGTAATCTAGAAAATATCCACACTCAATGGAGTCCTCATTACATTTATTGTCACACTATTTAATAGAATAGTGAGGACTACTAATGCTATCATCTGGACCATCACTCTGTTCCCTGACTCGTCCCAGCTATATTCTCATTTCCTGAAGAGAACAGTGAAAGAAAGGGTGAGCTCAACTAGCCCAGTAAGAAATATTATGACTAAGATAATGCAGGATAAATTATCATTAGCCTTCAACAATGTTAAACTGATAAAATACAATAGACATCAAGTTTAACTACAGCGGAACAAACAATCCATTAGAAGAGTCATGTAGAGCATGATATCTACTATCTTCTATATTTTTTAAAAAATATTGTCACCAATTTTTATCGTTAAGACTCAACTTAATAAATAAACCACATCATCGAGTCATCCCTGCACTACGGGCCAAGGATATTCATTAAATTATCAATGGTCATGACTATACCGAATAATTCATGGTCATAATCATACCAAAAATTGTCCGTCAATACACTACAGGCCACTGAGGACTTTTACCACATCGTTTATAACATTACAGTTCATGATTATACCGAATGATCCCTGGTCATAATCATACCAAGTCCATCTCTGCACGTAAGCCAAAGATATACAATTCAATAATCAACAGTCCATCTTTGGACGTAAGCCAAAGATAACTTTCATCACCATATAAGCATGAGGATGATGACAATGATATAAGCATTAATCAAACAAAACAAGGATAAATATTAAAGACTTTAAATTTGTCCAAATATTATCAACCACTTAATAAACTCATAATCTAATATTATTAATATCATAACAAGATTTTAATCACTTCTTAAACTTATAAACAATTTATTTCAATTGTTTACACTTTACCAAATAATGCATTTAATCATTCAAAAATGCCATACTCATAAGATTTCATCACCAATGATCAAATCCCTCATCAAAAATCTGCATATACCTTATATAGGATTTCTAAGCCATAAAATTCTATTTACCTATTTTCCAACTTCACATAACATATTTAATTTATATGTTCATAACTAAATCATTTCATGAAAAATACCAAATCTATCCCAAAAATATTTCTTTTCTGGGATTTAGCATAATATAGTCCCATAAGGAATATATATTTTTCTCGGAATTTTTAAAATTCATTTACTATTTTTCAAAAATTAATTTCTAATTATTTCCTTAAGAAATTAGCTACCTCAAGTTTAACTCCAGAAATTCCCAAATCTTGGCAGGATCTTACACATGTTAACGTGAGCTTCCAGATCAAATTTCATGGTCATCGGAGTTAAAAAAACTCCGGTTATAGCATTTTTCGTCGGAAAAACCTAAATATTAAAATGGTCATAACTTGCTCATTTTAAGTCGGAATGAGCTCATTTTTGGACAGGAGGTTCTTTATACCATATACTTTCACGTCCCAAAAGGCCGGAATTTTTCTCACAAATTAAGTGACAAAAACAGCCCTTTTAAATTTCTGGGCAGTAGCTTTTTGCTATTTTGCAGCTTTTGATTCCTTTGCTAAAAACAGTCCACACGAAAATCTACAACACCTTTTCCAGTGATTCCACTTGGATAAGTTAGAAAACTCATAGATCTAACTCTAGGACTTGACCACACTCAAAAATTCGAAATATAATAGGAGATATGGTCAATTGAATTTCATATTCCATTTTCACCAAAATCTTATTTTCAACTCTTTGTGATTTCTAAGAAACTTTCATGTTTTCACATAATAACCAACATAACTCATCATAACACTTATTAATACTACATATACCCATGATTTTCATCAGTCCAAAGCTTTTATTATGACTCCCATCATAATCAACATAAACAGATCATTTCCACAATTTAATAAGGAATGAATACAAAAGATTCTTCACCATACATGTGGTAATCCACATAGACAGGTTATTCTAACAGAATAATAAAGAATGGAATAACTGAAGAATTCGCCATGCATGCGATAGACCGCACAGACAGGTTATTCTCAACAGAATATTAAAGAACGAAACCAGGTCAGGCGTAATCCGCACCGACAAGATATTCTAACAGAATAATAAAGAACGGAACCAGGTCAGGCGTAATCCGCACCGACAGGATATTCCAACAGAATAATAAATAATGGAATAACAACAGAATTCACCATGCATGCGATAGACCGCAAAGACAGGTTATTCCAACAGAATAATAATTAATGGAACCAGGTCATGCGTAAACGCACAGACATGATATTCCAACAGAATAATATAATAATTTCACCATGTATGCAGTACTTCGCATAGACAGGTTATTCCAACATAATAATAAAGAATGGAATAAACGAAGAATTTCACCATATATACGGTAGTCCGCGTATATAGGTTATCCCAACAGAATAATAAAGAATGGAATAACAATAGCTCTCTTCATGAATACGAAAGAAGTAATACTCCTTACCTCAAAAGAAAACTAGATATTGGAATAATGAGGTAGCAGACTTCTCTTCTTCTTTCTCTCTATAATTTCTCTCTATAATATTTGCTCTATAGCTTTAGTGAATTGGTGAGAAATGAAGGAAGAATGAGCTTTTATTTATTGGAAAATATAGTTTTGATAATTGTAGGTTTTGGGGCTTGAATATGACAGTACAATACCTCCAACTTTTCTTTCATTTTTAATTCAGTCCTACAAGTATTATCAAACTTGCACCACCTCCCCTAATAGTAAATAATGTGATTCAATAGTTCAATCATGTGAATCAATAGTTATAATCATGTGAAAATACGAATTACAGTATAGTACCTCAATCTATACCTCCATTTTAACTTAGTTATGCAAGTATAATCAATCTTGCACCAACTCCCCTAATCGTAAGTGAATGTGACTCAATAGCACACACATGTGAACAAATAGTTATATAAGCATGTGAATTAGTAGTAAATAATTGCTCATTTATCTGATTAATTACCCGATTTATCAATATAACCCCCAGACATCAATTATCATTGGAATAGATGTCGATTTCCACTAACACTAATAATCCCAACACAATGGAACTATCACGTTCATTTTTAATCAACACGAACTTATTCATCATTAATATCATAACTCACAATATTTAACAACCAGGTCGATCCCAGGAAAGAGGGGGCTTTCCAATAAGGATTTCTGCCTATTGGCGCGTAATTAGGTGACAAACCTCTCCTTGGCAGAACTTCTAGACATTGTAAATATTGCAATTTAATAATATGAATAACTTTGTCGTCTCAATTATTGATTTAATAATATATCATATAACGTAGATGATACTGTGAAAATAATCAAATCAATAATATGAGAGATATGATGCAGCAATTATTGTAGCAATAATTGTGTATAACTGAGTGACTTATCACGTAAGCATCAATAACCAATACCGTGTGCTACTATGCAACCACGCATATTATTGTACTTTTACTACCTGGTAGTTCAACAATTTTAGCGGTAACACTTCCGCCGTTATTTTATATAAAGATAATTTTGTTGTTTTTTTACCACGACAATATTTCCGTTGTGGGTTCACCAATGATTGTGCTGTCGTACGGATATTCCCGACAAAAAGAATATTCCCCGACCAAACGAATATTTTATAACAACTTACATACTTTGCAAAATTTATAAATACTACCCACAACTATAACATTATATCAAATCCAAACCGTAATATTAAAAAAAAAATCGAGAAATTTAAATCTTTATTCATAAAATTTGGGGTCTCACATCAGTGGTTAAGCCATGCAACTCCAAGATGAGGATTAGAGTCAGATCATCCACTTAAGCATCTCTTGGAAGATAATCGTTGAGTTGCCAAAATCGTAGAGTCTATAGTTATCTCATCAAGCTACTCTACGTACTAAAAAAGTCAATGGTCAAACTACATCAATAATGCTTGTTTTCTTAAGAGAATTAAAACTAAAAACTATTAGGTTTATAGCATAGAAATCCGGTCTATTTTTCACATCAGGATTAAAATGCGTCGAGATCCATCTTCTTCCGAACATACATCATTATATAGCTAAATATAATAACATACATCCTCAAATCCCAGGTTCTAAAACCTTATAACCTCTTCCATTATAAATAATAATAATTACATTATTATTGACATCTTGTACAAGTGACTTTTATCTGCCACCAAGGATACATAATCATTCATTATAGGAATGAGCGTGAAGATCAAGCGAAGACTTGTAATATTGAATGATAGAATTAAACTATAGAATAGTTTAATGAATGATTATGTATCCTTGGTGGCGGATAAAAGTCACTTGTATAAGATGTAAAGAATAATGTAATTATCATTACTTGTAATGGAAGAGGTTATAAGGTTTTAGAACCTGGGATTTGAGGATGTATGTTATTATATTTAGCTATATAATGATGTATGTTTGGAATAAGATGGGATCGTGACGTACGGAATCCGGATGTGAAAATAGACCAGATTTTGGGGCATTACACAGTTTATGGGGAGTTACAGTTTCTTACTGGGCATTGCGCAACCAATGGCTGGTTGACACATCATAGCTTATGCAAAGTCAGAAGGAATTGTCATAGAGACAAATTTAAAATCTCCAAACAGTTATAAAAAACTATCGAACCTCTCTCCCTCCCTTTTCTTTTTCAAACCCTAAAATCCTCTTCAAAGATTGAATCCATTAAACCTTGAGTTTTTCCCAAATTGCATTCAACTATCTCTCATAAGAGTACCGAAATTAAATAACCTTATACTTCAAACTCTTCAAATGGCAGATTGGCGAGTAATCACTGGCATTCAGCTCGGAACCAAGACGTTTGAGAAATCTGAGAAGAAGTTCAGAGATATTCTTAAACTTGTGAAGAAGGCTGGATTCTTAGAATGTCTTGAGTCAAACACTCGAATATATGTTGACCTAGTTAAAGAATTTCACTTCAGTGCAACCATAAATTCTGGAACCCTTTCTACCAAGGTTAAAGGTCAGATTCTGAAGCTAAAATCGTCTAACATCAATCAATGCTTAGGTTTTCCTGACTTAGGTCTGAAAAGCCTTGATGAGATCAACACTGAACAAGCTAAGAAGATTATGAAGTACAGAAAAAACCCTAGTATGAAGGATATGAAGAAAAAGGAGTTTCTTAAAGAATTCGAGTTCCATGTAGAGATAGTAGGCAAATATATCCTATGCAAGGACACTCCACATAACACTGTGAGTGATCAACAACTAAAGATCATGTCTATAATAGTTTTGAAGAAGCGTATCAACTTTGGAGTTATCCTGCTTGACCAAATGTCCAAATGGCTAGATAAGGAAGAGAAGAAAAGATTAACACGAAAACCCCTCACGAAGGTTTTCCATGGAAGGCTCTTGAGTATCATTTTGAAGAAGAAGCTGAAGAATAAAATTACGGATGATGAAGGTGAAGTCCTTAATAGCCATAAAGTGATGACTACATAGCTGTTTGCAAATTGGAAGAAGAACCCAATGGAGAACAAAAAGCTGATGATATATGGCAGCACCAACAAAAGCACTACGAAGAAAAGGAAGGCAAGTGATACGAAAGAAGAGGAGGTGTCATTCACTGAACATTCAGACATCCATTAGTCCAAATCTGTGAGGCTACTGAAGAAGAAAACTAAGGTGATAAAGAAATCCAAACCAGTTCCCAAAATAAGTCTATCTACTGAAGAAGAGAACGTAGAGTCAGAAGATGAGAAGGGAACTAAGAGCTTCAAGGATGAATCCTCAAGGAGCAAGTCCACTAATAAAGAAGTTGAATCCAAGAAAGAGAAAGCTGAACCTATGAAAGAAATAGCTAAATCTGGTAATGAAGAAGAATGTATAAGTCCCATGGCTAACACTTAGAGTAGCCACTCTGCTGATGAAGAAAGTTTGAAAGTTAAAATAATTGCATCTCCTATTGCTAATACTCTAACAAGTTCATATGATGGTTTAAAAGATGTTGAGTCTAAAGAAGAAGGACTTGTTCCTACTGATGCTAAACATCAAGGAAGCTTATCTGATGATTCAACGGCTTCAAAATCTGAAGATGATGAAAGGACTGACTCTCCTATAGCTGAACCTCCAAGGAGAAGAAAGAGCAACAGACTGTTTGCTAAATCTGTCCTAAAGAAGAAAGGAGAACCCTCTACTGCAATCATTACATTAAGTGATGATGAGTCTAAATCCAAGGAAGAAAGTGCTAAGGGTATTGAGGAAGAAATAAGTGATGAAAATCTGCAAGAAGGATTTTCTAATAGATCAGATGAAATGATCCAGCATGATTCAAGCTCAAAAGGTGAAGAGGTGGAAATAGATTCTAGTTCTACAAACCAAGAATCAGAGGAATCAACATACTATCCTATTCTCTCTCCAGCAAGAGTTTGAAGAAGAATAGTGGTGGAAGTCTTTGATGAACCACAAGATGTACCACCAGAAAGATGGATAAGCTATGGAAATGAACAACTCAAAGTTGTAAGGATGACTACAGACGAGGTGTTTAATAACTGGAAAAGCATGGAGTTAGACTGCACAATAATACTGTACAATCCTGATGATCATCTGATGAGATGGTTCTTCCCATGGATGCCTTGGTTAAAGGCATATACTGATAAAGATGGGAGTTACTTCAGCTAGTGTTACTCATAATTTCCAAACTTAGAGCTGGTGTCTTAAAACTTTCCAAGAGTAAAGAAGTTTGCAATAAAGTTAATCAAGGACCAATCTCAATTAAAGATCTATCGACATGCTGGTAACCACTACATTCCATACGATTGTAGAGTTGGTTCAGATGGTAGAAGGATTTTATCTAAGTTCATGATCGTAAAGTCCATCCACTCTACCATTAAAGATGATCAAACATAAATTGAGAAGCTTTACACTGTTTAAGCAGAAGTATCTGATATCCCTTCATCCTCCAACAGTCATCGGCACTCAACGATTTATTAAATTTTCATTGCTTTCAAAAAACTGTACAAGAATGAAAATCGTGGAGTTCAATCTGGTGTTCAATAAGAATCTGCCCAACCAAATGACTAAACTCCTACGGAGCAAAAGTTACTGAAGAATTCTGATGAGTTGGTTGAGAAGATATCTATCATCACTGAAGAGGCAAAGATGTTGCCAGAAGAAGGAGATAGTATGTTTCAAGACAAACTCAAAGCCGCTATGTCTGATCATATATATCTCAAAATCAAAGAGAGAGATCAAATTTATCTGAAGGCTATGTATAATTAGAAGGAAAAAGCTCTACGAGTACAGAAGGCTAACGAAGAGCAAATTATATCTCTCTCTGATTAGATTGACAATCTGAATTAGTCTCTTTCCCTACAACTTGAGCTAAGCTAACAAAAACTCAAGATTGAGGCTGGTAAATCATCCTACTTGATGGAGCAACTTATGTTAAACGTGGAGTAGCTTTCATAAGTGATTAATGACAAAAAGGGGGAGAAAAAGAGACATAGAAAGAGGCACTCAAGGAAGAGAAAGGAGAAAATAATAAAAGTAGATAAGAAGGCCAAGAGTAGAAAGGCAATGGAGGAGGAGGAGACAGCAGCAGCAGAAGCAGCGTCATCATCTAAGGGGGAGCCAAAGGATGATGATCCCAAGAACACAGAATCTAAGGGGGAGCCAGACAAAGAAGAAGAGCATGCACCAGAACCAAACCAAGAGTAAGATGAAACAATGGAGCATGAAACTAAGGGGGAGCAGAGAAAAGAGGAAAAATTTGAATAGATGAGTAGTTGATCAACAGACAACCTAAAGACACACATGGAGCCAAAAAGGTACATCTCTATCTATTTAGGTATGTTCTGGATTAAGGATGTAGAGTGTCATAATTTATGTAATCATATTATCATCAATGACATTCATGATTATCTGTTTTAGAAATACAGTTGCTCACTGTATATAAGATTCATTCATCTCATATGTGGTACATTAATGTATACTTTATGAAGGATATTAAATTAAACTAAATAATAATTGTTGTTAATAATTATTTCAAGAATTAAGTATAATTGAAATAATAAAGTTCATGATAATGTGGTGTGACACTACTCAATTAAAATATATTGAGTCTTTGTCAAATGTACATGTATTATATAATGTGAGGGATACATGTATACATCTATATACATATATGGATGTATAAGGGAAGTATTTGAATACATATGTATAAAGACTTGTATGTTAGCATTATGTATAAGTGAGATAATAAAATGTAACATGGTGCAATAGACCACTCCCATGACCCTTAGAAATGCTAAAAATTGGAGTTAAATAAGCTTGCTAGATAGCTCATGTGATAGTAAAAATGGTTAGCCCAATGGCTAGGGTACAATGAATAGTAGTAGTTGGTGGGAGTTAGCCGCCAACTCTTTTTTGCCCCTTGTGTAATGACCATAGTAGGGTAATAGATTGGCTATGAATAGAGACCATTAATTAGTGATAGTATGTAAGTTATGAGAACATATAATGTAATGATATTACATTATGACCATATTACAAGATGTAATGTTAAGAATAATATTATTTTATGAGATTATATTATTATAAGCTTGTGGACTATTAATTACTAAGTTCACATAATTATTTCTTGTGTGGCATAACTAGTGAAGTTAAATCAAGGAGAGATTTAATGGGAAGTATTAAAAGAAAATAAATGGTGAGTTAATAAATAATTGATATTAATTATCATTATGATAATTGGGTATATTTGAGATGATAAATTTTATAGAAAATGATGGATTGAGAATATTCAACTATTTTATAATTAGCTCAATTAAAATATTATTGGATTGAAACAATGTACATGAGGTACATTATTATGTGTATTGGTATGTTTTCTTTATGTGGGTGTACATATGCATATATATATATATATATATATATATATATATATATATATGTACCTATAACTTAATGAAATATAGTAGCATTAAGTTATTGAAATTTATTTAATAAGCCGTATCCCAATTAGAGAGTCCCATTCTCTCAAGACACGTGAGTAGGCATTTAGTCTATTTTATTTCATTACTAAAAATCAAAGAGGCTAGCATGAGGGTGATAATGGCAACGATGTTGATAATAATGAAGAAGGGAGTGGCTCAAATAGCGAACTTCAACCACCTCCACCAACTTCTTCTTGCCCAATGGATTCTTCTTCTTTCCCTTGGTTTAAATTGTTGGACAATGCCATGAATTGGGTAAGAGCTTCTTTATAAATTGGGAGCTCCCCCTCATAAATTATGTTGCTTGAATTCTTGATAGTTATAGAGAGAGTTTGTTGATGAGAATTGAGAGAGAGAATTATGAGATTGAGAAGCAAGCTTAGTAATTCAAAGCTCCAAGAGGTATAACCCTTACTTTAAATTCTTAATTTTGAGTAGATGAATTCATAAGAAATTTCATGAATTAGCCAAGAATTGGTATGTAGGATAATGGTAACATGTTAGTAAAGTCTATGCATATGTTTTAAATGCAATACGGTAGTATTCAAGCATATTCCATGAAGAAGTTAAACTTTGGTTAGGAAGCTCTGTATATTGCAGAAAGCCTCTTGTCTGAAATCGAAGTGGCGCGACCACGCCACTCCTTAATACAAAAGCATCGCAGCCGTGTCGTCCTGTAAAAATGGAAAATGACTTTTGTGTAACCTAAACCTTGTAGGTGAGTTTCAATAGCTATAATATGGCATACGTAAGCTACACAAGTTAAAGAAACCAAGTCTAAATTGTTTTGGAGCATTGGACTTGTTAAAAAATCATGTTTTAGGTCAAAAGTGGTCTGTTTTGGGTAAATTTTAGTACCTAAATTTGTAAGACTGTAATCAACTCATAAAAAGTTGCTAATGCATGCTTGATATGCTTCCTAATCATTGATATGACCAAAGCTAGTAAGAAAACCAAGTTAGGATCTAATTTTTTTAAGCCTAAAGTGAGCTTTGATAGGTCAAAATTGGTTATATGATTTAACAAAGTGAGATGATGATAAAAGTAACCTTAGGCAACTAAAATAGCCTAGATTGTCCAAGTAGGCAAAATTGAAAGAAATTTAGAAAGTGTCAACATCAATTTTGGTGAAAAAGTGTTAAACTGTCCAATTGGAGACTCAATTATAGTAGGCCTAACTGATATGAATGGGGAACCTAAACCCTCATTAAATTACCTTGGTATGTGGTCTATAAGTAGAGTACAGATAGTAGAGTCAAAATCGTAGAGTGAACTCTGAAAATCGTATAGTGCAGATAATAGAGTGAAAATCGTAGAATGAACTCTAAAAATCGTAGATTGCAAATAGTAGAGTGAACTCTGAAAATTGTAGAGTGCATATAGTAGAGTGAAAATCGTAGAGTGAACTCTGAAAATTGTAGAGTGCAGATAGTAGAGTGAAAATCATAGAGTGAATTCTGAAAATCGTAGAGTGCAGATAGTAGAGTGAAAATTATAGAGTGAACTCTGAAAATCGTAGAGTGAAAATAGTAGAGTGCAGATAGTAGAGTGAAAATGGGTAAACACCCTAGTTTGTGCCAAGTTTTGGTTAACTTCCATAACTAAATTTAAGAAACCAAACTCATGGAAAAATACTATAATATATGATTTAACTGCTTGCACAAACAAAAGATCAAATGGGCTAACTCATAAAGTCCAAAAGCATCATCAAAGTGGCCTAAAAATTAACTTATGCTGAAGTTGGTAGTAGAGTGGAAATGTAAAATACCCATTTTGAGGCACTATTTTAAGAAGCCTTAAGAGGTTTTTTTAGTTGACTAACTATGGAAGTAATTACTATAATGTATGGTCTAAAGGCTTGTTCAAACATGGAGGTCAAAAGCTCATTACAAAGATTCATAAAAATCCCCAAAGTACCCTAGAAAATTATATTTTCTATGATGGAATAATGGGATTTGATTCCTAGGAATGTCACAACATAATGTAAGGTGATATTTGAAGTGTATAATGACCAATGATTTGTATCATGTTATAATTGGACCAAAATAAGTATATTTGAGAATGTATGAGTGTATATGACTAATGGGTATGAATTCATGATTATACAATTGTGTAGGATTACACGAAGTACAATTAGCGATACACAGTTAAGTTGTAGTTGATAATCTATGAGTCAGACAAGTCTTTCAGTTCTTATTTAATATATGAATTCAATAACTGTTAGTTGAGCTATATTTTGCTATGAGAATGTTGATGTATATATATGAAATGCATATGAGATATTTATAAAATTTGAAAGTTGATCTTTGTGATATGCTTGTGAAGTAAATCTCTATGCCTATTATGTGAGAAGTAACATGCGTAGTAAATATTAGATTGTTTGTGAATGTATAAACTGAGTATGTTATTATATGTTATATGATGCATGAAAACTGTTAGAATTATTGGGTTGTCGAGCTCACCCTTGCAAATAACCACTTTTGCACGTTAAGGACTCACGGTAAAAATTATATGATACTTGATTGATAGAGTTCAATAGTATCAAAGGAGATTGATTGATTTATTTAATTATATTCTCTTGAACCATGTTTAGGTTCTAGGAGATGTACATGATAGTAGTTTACGATGTGTAATACATGTTGAGTTGTAAAGTTGTACTATTTGATGCATAGAGGAATTTGAATCGAGATGTAAATATTTATACAGTAATTCAAATAGAATGAATCATAACATAATTTGATTCAAGGATATGTGATTAATTCAAGTTAAAAAGTCAATAAAAGATTTATTTTCAAAGGAGATTGAAAAAGTTTAAATTAATCCGCATATTTTTATAACATTGAATATGATGTAAGACAGGAATGGTAAATGACCAAGATTTGAAACTTATATAAGTTTGAGGTCATTATACAGATCCTGGAAATAGAAAGAATTTATATTCTAAATTGTAATAAGAAAAGTTATATTCATTAAGTTATGCATAAAAGATATAAATAGTTTGATGATAGTAGTATCGTGGAGGACCATATCCGAGGTTTGAAGGGACTCAAATTTGGGGGCATCACAAGCACCATGTAGATAAATTAAAATCCTTTAATTAAATAATTCTTTTATTAATAAATAAATAATATTTTTACAAAGTATATGTTTTATCATCAAACATGATTGGCTTGTGTGCATACTACTTTCATGTTCTTGGTTAGTGGTCATGGGGGAATCTGTTGGTTGTGGGGGTGGTGTTTATTTTTGTGGTTCAGTAGGTGTTGGGCTTATTTCTATACATGTTTTCTTGGAAAGGGGTTCGATGGTTGGTTCTTTGGGCCTTTTTCTTTAATAAGGTCTGAGTTCATCGGGTATGGGTTGTTGGGGTTCGATTGCAGTCAATGGTTGATCGGGTTTGGGAATGATGCTTTGAAGGTTCGATGGAAGGAGCCAAGGGTGTGTAAGAAGTTTCCATTGCTACCTTCACCAACCTTTATTTTTTCTTTTTTAGCAGATTATTTTTTTCCTCATCATCCATCTCCAAGGCATTCCTCGATGCGAGTGCAGACTTTGGCATTGGAACTGTAAAAAGAGGTTCTACCAGGATTGGCTCCTTTGTTTATTGGTTGTGGTCAGGGGATGTCTCGCTGGTTGGTTTTGGGATGCCTTCGGTTGGTGCGGCTTCAGTGGGTGGCTTGGATTCGATCTAGGAAATTGATTGTGGTTTGAAGATGGTTATTGCAAATGCATAAAGATTAGTAAGAATCAAAATTTGATATTTTTGTATATATTATACCATGCTAAATTTGGAACTTACATTTTTGGTTGAAGAGCCAAGATTGGTTGGATAGAAGGTCTAGAGACTAGTCCATTTTTGGCATCTTAGAGTAGAAGTCTTGAACTCTTTTGGCCCTATCTTGGGGGGTGGTCTTGAAATTGAAGGTGGTTTTTGAGGGTTCACCACAGTTCAGGAGCAAGTGAGTGTTGGGGCATTTGATGAAGATCAAGTATAATTGTCACCATTTTTTGTTGGAAGGGGTCTTCATCCACATGTGTTGACCCGATTGTTTATGTAAGACCCCAACTTTATGAATAAAGATTAATTTTCTCTAAATATCATTTTGAATAATAAGGTGTGGATTTGATATAATGTTATAGTTGTGGGTAATATTTATAAATTTTGCAAAGTAAGCAAGTTGTCATAAAATATTCATTTGGTCGGGGAATATTTGTTTTATCAGGGAATAATCGTACGACGGCACAATCAGGAGAAGTCCTTATCGGAAAGCCCCTTCTTTCCAGGGAATGATCTGGTTGTTAATATTACGATTTATAATATTAATGATGAATAAATGTTATTAAAAATGTGCTTTGTGAAGCCAAGTGAATTGAGATAAATAGAGGGGTTTTTATGAAGTATTTGTTGTAAATTTGGCTTATTACATGGACCCCCACTTACTAATTTTTCAAAATCGTTGGTAGAAAGTTATCTCAGTTTTATTTTATTACTTATATATATATAATATAATATGTTATATTTTATTGTTTGCTTAGTACTGCATAGTGTTTGCATAGTACTACATAGTAAAAATAAAAAAAAAATTGATTCTGCGCCAAATTGGTCCGTGAATATTTACTGTGCAGTCTGTGATTATTTTTCCTAAATAGTATCATGCCATTCTCCTATAAATAGAATGCTTAGTTTAGAATTGAAAATCACACTAGAATAAGAGAATTCTTCTTCTATAATATTGAGCGTATTTCTTTTGAGTTAAGGATCTTTGAGTGTAGCAAATAGTGCAAGTTTTTCTTCAAGAATATCCCCACCTTACCAGTAAGAAAAACTCTCCTTTTAAGGTAAGGGATATTATTTTTCTTCAATATTCGTAAGAAATAATATTTTTTCACATACTATGTAGTATGTAAGTAATATTATTTCATTTCATATTCGTAATTCTACACTCATTTTGTTAAATATTGCTTCTACACTCTTTGAAATTAGTAGAATATCCTTAAACTTTGTGCTTCATCGAGTGTCTTTTCACAGAAATATTTTTCTGAACATTCTTGTTAAATTCTAATCTTTTCATATCGGAGTACTATTCACTTGGGTACTATTCACCCGGGGAATTATTCACGACAAAAATTGATTTCTTTTTTGTTCAAATTATTTTTGATACATGAATATTATTCTTGAATTTTACTACACAAAGCAGTTATCATATTGATAATTTGGACATTTTTAAACTCTGGATAAATTAAAAATCTTTAATATTTATCCTTGATTTATTTTGATTGATGCTTATATCATTGTCATCATCCTCATGTTTATATTGTGATGAAAGTCATCTTTGGCCCGTAGTGCATAGATGAATTGTTGATTGGTATGATTATGACCATGAAGTAAGTATCAATATAATCATGACCTGTAATGTTACAAATGATGTGGTAAAAGTCCTCATTGGCCCGTAGTGCATTGATGGATAGTTGTTGGCATGATCATGACCACTGGTGATAATAACGAATATCTTTGGCCTGTAGTGCATGGATGATTTGTGGATGTGATACTAATGAATATCCTTGACCCGTAGTGCATGGATAATTCAGTGATGTGGATTATTTATCGAGATGTGTTACAGATATAAAATATTGATGATGAACTTTTAAATAATAGAAGATAATAGATATCATGCTCTACTTGACTCTTCTAATGGATTACTTGTTCCGCTGCAGTTAAATTTGTTGTCTATTGCATTCTATCAGTTTTTATATTGTTTAAGACTAAGGATAATTTATTCTGCATTATCTTAGTCATAATATTCTTTACTGGGCTAGTTGAACTCACCCTTTTCTTTCATTGTTCTCTTTAGGAAATGAGAATATAGCTGGGACTAGTCGGGGAACGAAGTGATGGTCTGAGATGGTGGCTATAGTAGTCCTCACTATTCTATGAAATAGTGTGATAATAAATGTAATGAGGACTCTATTTGAGTTTGGATATTGTCTACGAGACATTATTCATGTTAAAACTCTCAGCTATGTTTCGTCGTGTTGTATAAATGAAGTTTGTATTTAAATTCTGTAACATGTATTTGGCGACTCAAAATGGGTTGTGTATACCTATTTTGGGGGCGTCACAGTTGTTATCAAAGCTTAGAGATATGATCTCTAGCTGAGATGTGAGGCTAGAACTAGGAGGGTAGAGACAGGTTAATCCTTCGCTAGTATGACCTACCTAAGTTTATTTGTTATTTAATTGGTCGATCAGAATATAGGGATAATATGTGGCATGTCAATTAGCCCTTTTTTGTGGCAGTGTTTGAAAATGGCATCTAAAAATGTTGAGATAAGCAATGGAGCACATGAGACCATTGAGTCACCAATAATCAATAACCAGGATAATGTGCATCAGAAAGGCAATAATCTTCATATAAATAACAACACCGACCAAATGATGAACAATGGGATGTTCAGAAGCATTCTGCAATTTATGCAACATCAGGAAAGAGAGACTCCTATTCAAAATGTAGGTGGAAACACTGAAAACTCTCGGCTGGTCACCGCTAAGCAATTCAAGGAGCTGGGACCACTGGAGTTTTTGGCAAAGCCAGAACCACTTAAGGCAGAGACGTGGATTAAGCAGATCACCAAGATATTTGATGTCTTGGGAAACTCCGATGAGAAAAAGGTTCCCTTTTCCACCTTTATGTTGTGAGGAAAGGCAGATTATTAGTGGGAACCTGTAAAACGTACTCAACCTACTGCACTAAAGATGTCTTGGGAGAAGTTCCAAGAATTGTTCAATGACAAGTACTTTCCTGAAAGTATTCATCACATGAAGGAGGTGGAATTCATCAAGCTGGAGCAAAACAATATGACCATATCGTAGTACAAGGCTAAGTTTACGGAGTTATCCCAGTTTGCATCCCATTTGGTAGATAATGAGGAGCGTATGACACAAATGTTTCTAAGAGGTTTGAAACCCGAAATACGTCAATACCTCATTTCTCATAAACTTTACTTGTATTGAGATGTTGTGAATAAGGCTCAGTTATTGGAGCGTGATAATGAGTCAACCTGTAAGACCCAAACTTTCATAAATAAAGATTAATTTTTTCTCGAAATATATTTTTGAATATTATGGTGTGGATTTGATATAATGTTATAGTTGTGGGTAATATTTATAAATTTTACAAAGTAAGCAAGTTAATATAAAATATTCGATTGGTCGGGGAATATTCTTTTTGTCAGGGAATATTCGTACGACGACACCATCATTGGTGGACCCCACAACAAAATAATTGCTGGAGTTAGAAAACGAAAGAAATATCTTTTTGTAAAAATAATGGCGAAAGTTTCACCATTAAACTGTTGAAATACCCGATGGTAAAAGTACAATAATACACGTGGTTTTATAGTAGCACACGATATTTGTGACGCCCCCAAAATAGGTATACATCACCCCACTTGAGTCGCCAAATACATGGTACAAGATACAAATACAACTTAATTATACAACCGACATGTAGTATATGACAATACATAGCTGACAGTTTAAATAGGAATATTGCCTTCTGGACAATATCCACCCTCGAATAGAGTCTTCATTACATTTATTGTCACACTATTTTATAGTATAGTGAGGACTACTAATACACCATCTCGGACCATCACTCCGTTCCCCGACTAGTCCCGGCTACGTTCTCATTTCCGGAAGAGAACAATGAAAGCAAAAGGGTGAGCTCAACTAGCCCAGTAAGAAATATTATGACTAAGATAATGCAGAATAAATTATCATTAGTCTTTAACAATGTTAAACTGATAAAATACAATAGACATCAAGTTTAACTGCAGTGGAATAAGCAACCATTAGAAGAGTTAAGTAGAGCATGATATCTACTATCTTCTATGATTTAAAATGTTTTCATCAATTTTTATCGCTAAGACTCAGCTTCATAAATAAACCACATCATCTAATCATCCCTGCACTACGGGCCAAGGATATTCATTAAATCATCAATGGTCATGACTATACCGAATAATTCCTGGTCAAAATCATACCAAAACTGTCAATCAATGCATTACAGGCCACTGAGGACCTTTACCACATCATTAATAACATTATGGGTCATGATTATACCGAATGATCCCTGGTCATAATCATACCAAGTCCATCTATGCATGTAAGCCCAAGATGACTTTCATCATAATATAAGCATGAGGATGATGACAATGACATAATAATTCAATAAAATAAATTCAAGAATAAATTTTAAGGATTTATAAGTTAATTTATCCTGACATCAATTACGTACAAATTGTCAACATGATACTGCTTTGTAGAGTAAAATTCAAGAATGCTCAGAAGAATATTTCCATGAAAAGATACTGGATGAAGCGTAAATATCCAAGATATTCTTCTAATTTCATGGAGTATAGAAGTCAAAACTTTAACCAACTGAGTATAATAGAATATATGAAACTGCAAATAGATTTTCGCCCGCCATGCGGTAATCCACGTAGATAGATCATTTCAACAATTTAATAAGGAATGAATACGAAGGATCATTCACCATGCATGTGGCAATCCACATAGACAAGTTATTCCAACAGAACAATTAGGAATGGAATAACAGAAGAATTCACCGAGTGGCGATAGACCACACGCATACGAGTTATTCTAACGAGAATAATAAATAATGGAACCGAAGTAAATGCGTAAATGCACAAACAGAATATTCGATAGAATAATAAATAATGGAACCCGGTGTCATGCGTAAGCATACTTATGAGCGGATATTCGACGAGAATAATAAATAATAGAACCAGGTCATGCATAAACGCACAGACAGGATATTCCGACAGAATAATAAAGAATGGAATAATAGAAGAATTTCACCATATATGCGGTACATCGCATAGACAGGTTATTCCAACATAATTATAAAGAATGGAATAACAGAAGAATCTCACCATATATACGGTAGTCCGCGTATACAAGTTATTCCAACAGAATAATACGGAATGGAATAACAATAGCTCTCTTCATGAATTCGAAAGAAATAATACCCCTTACCTCAAAAGAAGACTAGATACTGGAATAGTGAGGTAGCAGACTTCTCTTCTTCTTTCTCTCTATAATTTCTCTCTATAATAATTGCTCTATAGCTTTAGTGAATTGGTGAGAAATGAAGGAAGAATGAGCTTCTATTTATAGGAAAATATAGTTTTGATAATTGCACGTTTTGGGGCTCGAAATATTATAGTACAATACCTCCAACTTTTCTTTCATTTTTAATTTAGTCCTGCAAGTATTATCTAACTTGCACCACCTCCCCTTATAGTAAATAATGTGAATCATGTGACTCAATAGTATAATAATGTGAAAAATATGAATTACAGTATACTACCTCCATCTATACCTCTATTTTTAACTTAGTCATGCAAGTATTATTAATCTTGCACCAACTCCCCTCATAGTACATGAATGTGATTCAATATTACACACATGTGAACAAATAGTTATATAAGCATGTGAATTAGTAGCAATTAATAGCTCATCTATCCAATTAAATACCCGATAACTTCCAAACATCAATTATTATTGAAATAAATGACGGTTTCCACTATCACTAATAATCCCAACACAATGGAACTATCAATTTTATCTTTAATCAACACGAGCTTATTCATTATTAATATTATAATTCACAATATTTAACAACCAGGTCGTTCCCAGGAAAGACGGGGCTTTCCAATAAGGATTTCTACTTATTAGCGCGCAATTAGGTGACCAAACCTCTCCTTGACAGAACTTCTAGACATTGTAAATATTGCAATTTAATAATATGAATAACTTTATCGTCTCAATTATTGATTTAATAATATATCATATTATACAGATGATACTGTGACAATAATCGAATCAATAATATGAGAGATATGATGCAACAATTCTTTGTAGCAATAATTGAGTATAAGCGGTGACTTATCACGTAAGCATCAATAATCAATTATGTGCTCTTATTCAACCACGTGTATTCTTTGTACTTTTACTACCGGGTAGTTCAGCGGTTTTAATGGTAACACTTACCGTTATTTTTAATAAAAAATAATTACATGCGTTTTTTTACTACGACAATACTTCCGTTATGGGGTTCACTAATGATTGTCTGAGTGGCCGCGAGATATTCCCCGACAAAAAGAATATTCCCCGACCAAACGAATATTTTATAATAACTTGCATACTTTGCAAAATTTATAAATATTACCCACAACTATAACATTATATCAAATCCACACCATAATATTCAAATAAAATATTTCGAGAAATTTAAATCTTTATTCATAAAATTTGGGGTCTCACAATCTCCCCTCCTTGTGAAATTTCGCCATCGAAATTTATGTACGTACCTGGTATGCCGAAGAGATGAGGATACCTTGACTTCATTTCAGATTCTAACTCTTAAGGTATAACCTTTAAGTGTCGAATAGGATCCTTCTTATCCAAGATTTTAACATTTATCTCCTCATACATTAAATCTTCTGCTATCTCGTCTAGTTCTAATTCAATAATGTGGTTCGGGTCGTCCACATATTTACGTAACATCGATACCTAAAAAATGTTATGAACACGTGACATACTTGGTGGTAAAATGAGTCTATACGCCACAGTTCCTACTCGATCGAGGATTTCAAATGGGCCAATTATATCAAGGGTTGATATTTCCTCTCTTCATCGATTCTTGCTTCTAGAATAATTCCCTCTTAAACCTTCTTCTTCACTTTCATCAGCTCTGAGTGTGTAGCTTGCACGGCTTTAACTTTATCGATTAAAGTCGATTCTACTCGTATATTCGTTATCTTCACGTGGGTCCCTAGAGTTTTTAACTCAATCTTCATCATTTGTAAGTTATACAAAATGGGTTTTTGTGTTAACAACATCGAACTCGTAAATGCATATGATCTTCTACTCAACGCGTCAGCTACCACGTTCGCTCTTCTACGATGATATTGAATGGTATAGTCGTAATATTCAACAGCTCGAGCCAACGTCTTTGGCGCATTATACGTTTGTTTTAGTTAAAGAAATATTTGAGGGTTTTAGAAATGGATTTTGTACTGGGGTCAATACAAAATTCAATTTCACGCTCTAGGGGTAAGCTAAGAAGTCTTCAAGAATACGTCAGGAAATTTTTTAACGATAGAAATATCATTCAAAACTGTGACTCTCATCCAAGACTTGGATAGTACATCACATTGATACCTATCAACTAGCCATCGTCATTCACAACGTCCCCTACGGATAGTCTGGCTTCGGTGCATTCTACACAAGGAAGTCATCAGCGAAAGGCTCGGGGCTCTTTACTTATGGCTTGATATGACAGTGATTACTTTAGTGGTTTGGTTTCTTGAATTCGCATAATAAGTTGGTTAGAAATATGAAAGCTAACAACCTTACGAAAAGCATGATGAGTAGTTAACCAATCGATTCCTAAAATCGCATCAAAGGCAAGTATTTTCAAAGAGATAAGATCGACAGGTAACGTGAAAGTGTCAATTTGAATCAATAAGATTTATAATTAGTGGAGGTAACGAAGGTTTCTGTTAATGAAGTTTCAATTGATAAGTCAAAGTTTAACTTCTCTAGAGTTAAATTTAAACGTTGAGTGCAAGCAAGATAGATAAAAGAATGGGTAGAACCGGTATCTAATAAGGTATAGACTTTGCAAGAATTTATAATTAACTAACCCGTGCTAACTTCATTTGGGTTACTAGCTTTTTGAGAAGTCACAAAAAATGCTCTTCCTGAAACCACCGACTTTGTTTTTTCTGTATCTGCCTTTGGTGCCACCGTCTCAGCTGAACTTGATTTTGATACAAGATAAAATCGAGCTATGTGACCATCTTTTCCATAACTAAAACATACCTTGGAAGTCTGTGAACACTTTGGACTTATGTGTCCCTTTTCTCCGCATCTATAGCATCTAACTGGCGGTCATTCTCCTCCCCTAGAATTTGTTGCTATTGCCGACGTCTTCAAATCATCGTTAAGTCTTCTCTTCTTGAATTTTCCATTTCAATTATCTTGGCCATGATTACCACCGAAGTGGTTACCATTCTTGGCATGATAATTTCCCCCACGATGGTTATCATTGTTCCGATGGCCGTTGCCAAAGACGATTATTATCGTGTTGTTGGTCGTTGCCTTTTGGTTGTCTTGACTCATTATCGCGCTCCAATAAGCGAGCCCCTGCTTCACAACATCTGAATATAAAAAAAGTTTATGAGAAATGAGGTATTGACGTATATCGGGTTTCAAACCTCTTAGAAACATTCGCGTCATTCGTTCCTCATTATCAACCAAATGGGATGCAAACCGGGATAACTCCGCAAATTTAGCCTCGTATTGCAACACGGTCATATTGTTTTGCTCTAACTTGATAAACTCCACCTCCTTAATGTGACGAATACTTTCGGGAAAATACTTGTCGTTGAACAGCTCTTGGAACTTCTCCCAAGACATCTTGAGTGCGTCAGGCTGGGCACATTTTATATATTCCCACCAGTAATCTGCCTCTTTACGCAACATAAAGGTGGAAAAGGGAACCTTTTTCTCCTCGGAGCATCCCAAGACATCAAATATCTTGGTGATCTGCTTTAACCACGTCTCTGCCTTAAGTGGTTCTGGCTTTCCCAAAAACTCTGGTGGTCCCAGCTCCTTGAACTGCTTAGCGGTGACCGACCGTGGGTTGCTAGTATTTCCACCTATATTTTGAATAGGAGTCTCTCTTACCTGATGTTGCAGAATTGCATAAAGCCTCTGAACATCGCATCATTCATCATTTGATTAGTGTTGTTATTTACTTGAGGATTATTGTCTTCCTGTTGCACATTATCCTGTGTATTGATCCTTGGTGACTCAACGGTGTCATGTGCTTCATTGCTGATCTCAACATTTTCAGATGCCATTTTTAAACACTGTCACAAAAAAGGGTTAATTAACATATCACATATTATCCCTATACTCTGACCGACCAATTAAATACCAAATAAACTTAGGTAGGTCATACTAGCGAAGGAATTCCCCGTCTCTCCCCTCCTAGTTCTTATCTCACATCTCAGCCATGGATCATATGTAAGACCCCAACTTTTATAAATAAAGATGAATTTTTCTATAAATATTATTTTTGAATATTATGGAATAAATTTGATATAATGTTATAGTTGTGGGTAATATTTATAAATTTTGCAAAGTATGCAAGTTGTTATAAAATATTCGTTTGGTCGGGGAATATTCTTTTTAGGGAATATTCGTACAACGGCTCAATCATTGGTGGACCCCACAACAAAATTATTGTCGGATTGAGAAAACGACAAAAATATTTTATAAAAATAACTACGGAGGTGTTACCGTTAAAAGCTGTTGAACTACCAAATTGGTAAAAAATACGATGTCTGGCGTGGTTGCATAGTAGCTGCGGTATTGATTATTGATGCTTACGTGAGAAGTCACTCATTTATGCTCAATTATTACTACGATGAATTCTTTGCATCATATCTCTTATATTATTGATTCAATTATTGTCACAAGATCATACGTATAATATGTTATAGTATTAAATCAATAATTGAGGCGACAAGTTATAAATGATTAATAATTGTTGAAAGATTAAATATGTGTTATGATTTGTGGTAAGTTTGATTATTTTATATGGGGCTCATATGTCATCATCTAAGAGTCTCTTAAATCGATAGTAATTACCTTTGTGAATAGTAATTACCTTCGTCGATAGTATTTACCTTAAATCGATAGTAATTACCCTTGTGAATAGTATTTACCTTAAATCGATAGTAATTACCTTCGTCGATAGTAATTACCCTTATGAATAGTATTTACCTTAAATCGATAGTATTTACCTTCGTTAATAGTAATTACCTTTACAGACGTCGAACCACTTGTCGTTTCATATTACGGTGATCGAACCACTTGTCGTTTCACATTCAAAGCGTCGAACCACTTTTCTTTTCACATCATTAGTCGTCAAGCCACTTACCTTTTCACACGGCGGTGCTAAGCTAGAAATCTTCTATAAATAGAGGCCTAGGGCTTCATTATTTTCACGAATTCATTCAAGCTATAGAGAGAGAAAGTAAAGAAAGAATAAGAGAGAAAGAAGAAGAGTATTTTGTTACTACATCGTCCGCTGCGTTATTCAATCTCCTACCAAAAGTAAGGGGTGTTATTCTTTCTTATTCATGAAGAGAACTGCTTGTTATTCCATTGCTTATTATTTTGTTGGAATAACTCAGATGTATCATGATTTACCCTATACTTGGTGACATTCTTCTATTATTACATTTGGAACATCACATGCGTGTGTTTTACAGACACCGGGTTAAAATCTTTATTATTATTACATTGGAACATCACATCATGTGTTTTTTACAGGACTGGTTAAAATCTTTATCATTCTGTTGGAATATCCTATCTCATGTGTTTTACACGGATCTGGTTCCATCTTTATTATTCTGTTGGAACATCCCGCCGGTGTGAATTTCACACGACACGGTTCCGTTATTATTATTCTGTTGGAATAACTTTTGCGCTTTGTGCGATCTATCGCATGCATGGTGATTTCTTTTGTTATTCTATTCTTTATTATACCCGGTTGGTTAAAACTTTGACTTCTATACTCCATGAAATTAGTGGAATATCCTTGATATTTGCGTTTCATCCATATCTTTTCATGGAAATATTCTTACGATCATTCTTGAATTTTACTAATTTGGACGTTAATAATTCTGGATAAAATAATTCTTGAACTTGTTTTATTGAATTCTTATATCATTGTCATCATCCTCATGTTTATATTATGTTGAAAGTCATCTCATGGCACGTAGTGCATAGATGGACTTGGTATGATTATGACCGAGAGACTATTGATTGTAATCATGGCCGTAATGTTACAAATGATGTGATAAAATCCTCGATGGTAGTAGTGCATTGGTGGACGATTGTTGGCATGATCATGACCATTAATGAATACACAAATATTCTTGGCCCGTAGTGCATGAATAATTGTGGTCGTGATACTAAAGAATATCCTTGGTAGTAGTGCGAGGGGTGATTCGATGATGTGGAATATTTATTAAAGTGAGTCTCAAATTTATAATAGTGATGAAAAAACCTTTAAAACCTAAAAGATAGTAGACTTTATTTTCTACTTGACTCTTTTAATGGATTCGTGATAGATGCGATTAAAGCTGGTTGTCTATTGTATTTTATCGGTTTAACATTGTTGAAGACTATTGATAATTTATTACGCATTATCTTAGTCATAATATTTCTTCTTGGGCTAGTTGAGCTCACCCTTTCTTTCCTTTGTTCTCTTCAGAAATGAGAATATATTTGGGACGAGTCTGGGAAAGCAGTGATGGTCCACGAAGATAGCATTAGTAGTCCTCACTATTCGTAAAATAGTGTGATAATAATCGTAATGAGGACTTTTTTGTTTGAGTTTGTATAATATCTAGTAGAGCGATATTTGTATTTAAACTCACGGTTTTATGTCGTATTGTATACCCAGTTATGTTAATAAGTTGTATTTAAATTACATGTACCATGTAAGTGGCGACCAAAGATGGGTGATGTATACCTAATTTTGGGGGCGTCACGGTTAGTATCGAGCATAGGGATATGATCCTGGCTAAGATGTGAGAATAGTACTAGGATGGGAGGCGGGAATACCTTCGCTAGTATGACCTACTTAAGTTTATGTGCTATTTTATTGGTTGGCGGAAGATAGGGATAATTTGTTACATGTCAATTAACCTTTTGTTTTGTGGCGATGTCGAAAATGACATCCGAGAATGTTGAGAATAGCAATGGAGTATGAGCGATCGTTGATTCACCACATATCAATAATCGAGGATAATGTGCATCGAAGGCGACAATCCTCATGCAAACAACAACACCGACCAAATGATGAATGATCAAATGTTCGGAGGCTTTATCAATTTATGCAACAATGAAAGAGAGCGACTTCATGTCCAAAACGTAGGTGGAAACACGAGAAAACTCTCGAGGCGGTCACCGCTAAACAATTCAAGGAGCTGGGACCACCGGAGTTTAAGGGTGAGCCAAAACCACTTCGGCGGAAGCATGGATAAAGCAGATTACCAAGATATTTGATGTCTTGGGATGCTCGAGGAGCAAAAGGTTCCCTTTCACGCCTTTATGTTGCTTGCGAAGAGGCGATTCTTGGTGGGAATCGGTAAAAACGTACTCAACTTCTTTGTCAGATGAAGATATCTTGGGAGATGTTCCAGAGCATTCAACGACAAATACTTTCACGAAAGTATTCGCTACATGAAGGAGGTGGAGTTTATCAAGTTGGAATAAAACAATATGACCAGTGTCGCAATATGAGGCAAAATTTGCGGAGTTATCACGGTTTTCGTCCCACTGGTGGATAATGAAGAAGAGAATAATGCGAATGTTTTTAAGAGGTTTGAAGTCGGAATACGTCAACATCTTATTTCTCATAAACCGTGTTTGTATTCAGATGTTGTAAATAGGGCTCGATTAGTGGAGCGCGATAATGAGTCAACGCAACTAAAAGAGTAGGCGACAAAATTATAATACCAAATGAGAGTAGTCATCGAGCGGTGACAACAAGCGTGGAGGGAATCAACGGGCGGATATGGTAACCACTTTCGGTGGTAATCGAGGCCAAAACAATAAGAATGGACATTTCAAGAAAAGGAGATTCAACAATGATGGAAAAGCGTCAAGACCAAAGACCCATTGTTAAGGAAGGAGAAAGACCACCTATCATATGCTTCAAATGCGGAGGAGAGGGACACATCGATCAAGCTGCGTCATGCCGTCAAAGCATGTTATAATTGTGGAAGAGAAGGTCACTTAGCTCGATTTTATCGTTTCAGAAGACAAATTCAGCTAGGATGGAGGCACCAAAGGCCATCCCGGAAAATTCAAAACCCAGTAGTGCAAGGGGAGGCGTTTGTTGTGACCTCCCAAAGAGCAAGGAATCCGAATGAGGTCATCACGGGTAAGCTTATCATAAACTCTAATGAAGTCTATACTTTATTTGATAACGGTTCTACCCATTCTTTTATTTCTCCTACTTGCGCTCATCGATTAAATTTGACTCCGGAGAAATTAGACTTTGACTTATCTGTGGAAACTCCGTTGGGAGAAACCTTCATTACATCCTTTCGTTTATAAGTCTTGTTTGGTTCAAATCGGTACCCTCACATTACCTGTCGATCTTATTTCATTAAAAATACTTGCATTTGACGTGATTCTAGGGATTGATTGGTTAACTACTTATCATGCAAAAATTGATTATTTTCGTAAGGTTGTTAGCTTTCATATTCCTAATCAACCTATTATGCTAATTCAAATGACCAAACCATTAAAATCAATCACGGTCATCTCAAGCCATAAAGCTATTCATTTATTGAAAAACGGATGTCAAGCTTTCTTAGCTCATGTCACAGATTTAAACAAAAATACGTCAGTTTTGAACGATATTTCTATTGTTAATAAATTTCCTGACGTATTCCTCGAAGAACTTCTGGCCTACCCCCAGGCGTGAAATTGAATTTTTATATCGACCTTGAACCCCAGACAAAACCTATTTCCAAAGCCCCATATCGAATGGCTCTATTGAACTTCGTGGAGTTAAAGACCCAATGCAGGAATTGTTAGACATTGGCTTTATTCGTCCCTAGTACTTCTCCTTGGGGTGCTCTGTTCTATTCGTGAAGAAGAAAGATGGGAGTATGCGACTTTGTATTGATTATCGGGAGTTGAATCATGTCACCATCAAAAATAGGTATCCATTGCCACGTATTGATGACTGTTTGACCGGTTGTAAGGAGCCAAATTCTTTTCAAAGATTGATCTTCGTTAGGATATCACCAATTGAAGATTAGAACCACCGACATTACAAAGACGGCTTTCGGAACTCGATGCAGGGCATTATGAATTCCTAGTCATGTCCTTTGGATTGACTAATGCTCCTGCCGCCTTCATGGATATGATGAACCGAAAGTATTCAAGGAATATTTAGATCACTTTGTGGTCGTCTTTATTGATGACATCCTTATTTATTCCAAAAGCGGGAAGATCATGAGCAACACTTGAGGTCGACACTCCAAAAGCTTCGTGAATATAAGCTTTATGCCAAGTTGAAGAAATGTGAGTTCGGCTTGAAGAAGTAGCATTCCTTGGGCACGTGGTATCAAGTCATGGAATATCTATTGACCCAAAGAAAGATTGAAGCTATTCAAAGTGGGAACAACCTAAATCGATGACCAAGAAGCACGTAGCTTTCTCGGTTTAATTGGTTATTATCGGAGATTCGTGGAAGGATTTTCTTGAATCGCTACTCCATTGACTCTCGGTGACTCGGAAGATACAAAGTTCGGTTGGAGCGAAGAATGTGAGAAGAGTTTTCAAGAACTCAAGAGGAGACTTATTTCAAAGACTGTTCGACAATACCATCCGGCTCGGAGGATTTGTCATCTCTGATGATGCTTCGAGCAAAGGGTTGGGATGTGTTCTTATGCAACATGGAAAAGTTATAGCCTATGCCTCGCGACAACTCAAAGAATATAAGAGGAATTATCCTACTCATGATCTAGAGTTGGCAGCTGTTGTCTTTGCACTTAAAATTTGGAGGCATTACTTATATGGGGAGAAAGTGGAGATCTTTACGGATCATAAAAGTCTCAAATATTTCTTCACTCAAAAGGAACTCAACATGCGACAACGACGTTGGCTTGAACTGTTGAAAGATTATGATCATACCATCCAATACCATCCTGGAAAAGCGAACGTGGTAGCTGACGCATTGAGTAGAAAATCATATACAAGTACGAGTGCGATATTGTCAACGCAAAGGCCTATTTTGTGTGACTTACAAAGGATGGAGATAGAGTTAAAGACTCCAGGGACGCATGTGATAATAGCAAGTATAAGAGTAGAACCGACTTTAATCGATAAAGTTAAAGCTGCTCAAGCTACAGACCTGGAGCTGATGCGTATGAAGAAGAAAGTGTAAGAAGGTGCTATGCCGGAAGCAAGAATCGATGAAGAAGGAATACTTGAGTCAACTCCTGACTTTGTGTTCTAACGACCACGATTTAAAGTATAATATCATGATGGAGGCGCATAACACACCATTTGCAATCCATCTGGAAGTACCAAATGTATCATGATATTCGTCATACATTTTGGTGGAGCAATATGAAGAGAGAGATAGTCTTTGTTTATCTCAAGGTGTCTAACTTGTCAACGAAAGTTAAAGCGAGCATCAAGTACCAAAAGGTCCATTGCAACCACTTGAAATTCCAAAATGGAAGTGGGAGCACATTACCATGGATTTCGATTCACGGTCTTCCTAAGGTTTCTCAAGGCATTGATGCGATTTGGGTCATTGTTGATAGATTGACCAAGTCTGCTCATTTCTTACCGATACGAGAAACTTATACACTTGAACGTCTTGCTCGTATGTACATAAACGAGATTGTAAGACTGCATGGTATGCCGGTATCCATAGTTTCTGATCGAGACCCAAGATTCACTTCACGATTTTGGGTTAGTTTGCAAAAAGTTATGGGCACAGACTTACGGTTTAGCTCGGCATATCATCCTCAGACGGACGGACAGTCGGAGAGGACTATTCAAACTCTTGAAGATCTATTAAGACTCCGTGTCCTTGATTTCTAGGGGAGTTGGGACAAGTTCTTACCATTGGTGGAGTTTTCCTACAACAACAGTTAACAAGCAAGTATTGGCATGGCTCCATTCAAAGCGTTGTATGGAAGAAAGTGTCGTTCTCCAGTATGCTGGGATGAGGTGGGTGAAGCAACGTTGTTGGGACCGGAGTTGGTACGTATGACTACGGAAAAGATTCAAATGATCCGACAACGTATAAAAACCTCACAAAATCGACAAAAGAGTTATGCTGATCTTCATCGAAAAAACGTGGAATTCGATATAGGAGATCATGTGTTGTTAAAAGTTGCTCCATGGAAAGGAGTTACAAGATTTGGAAAGAGAGGAAAACTTAATCCTCGATTCATCGGTCCATTTTTAATCCTCGATCGAGAAGGAACTGTGGCCTATAGACTCGCTTTACCGCCAAATATGTCTCGTGTTCATAACGTTTTTCACATATCCATGTTACGTAAATATGTGAATGACCCGAACCACATTATTGAGTTAGAACCGATTTGAAATAGCGGAAGATTTGATGTATGAAGAGGTTCTGCTCAAATCTTGGATAAGAAGGAACATATTCTACGCTCCAAGGTTATACCTCAAGTCAAAGTTTTGTGGAGGAACCACGATGTTGAGGAAATGACTTGGGAGTTAGAATCAAATGAAATCAAGGTATCCTTACCTCTTCGACATACCAGTCACGTACGCACTTCTAATTTCGAGGGCTAAATTTCATAAGAAGGGAGGTTGTAAGACCCCAACTTTTATAAATAAAGATGAATTTTTCTATAAATATTATTTTGAATATTATGGAATAAATTTGATATAATGTTATAGTTGTGGGTAATATTTATAAATTTTGCAAAGTATGCAAGTTGTTATAAAATATTCGTTTGGTCTGGGAATATTCTTTTTAGGAATATTCGTATAACTACTCAATCATTGGTGGACCCTATAATGTAATTATCGGATTGAGAAAACGACAAAAATATTTTATAAAAATAACTACGGAGGTGTTACCGTTAAAAGCTGTTGAACTACCCAAATTGGTAAAAGTATAGTAATACTGGCATTGGTTGCATAGTAGCTTACGATCAGATTGATTATTGATGCTTACGTGAGAAGTCACTTTCATTTATGCTCAATTATTCGCTACAAAGAATTTGCCGCATCATATCTCTTATATTATTGATTCAATTATTGTCACAAAGATCATATCAGATAATATGTTATAGTATTAAATCAATAATTGAGACGACAAGTTATAAATGATTAATAATTGTTGAAAGATTAAATATGTGTTATGATTTGTGGTAAGTTTGATTATTTTATAGGGGGGCTCATATGTCATCATCTAAGAGTCTCTTCATCAATAGTAATTACCTTTGTGAATAGTAATTACCTTCGTCAATAGTATTTACCTTCGTCAATAGTAATTACCCTTGTGAATAGTATTTACCTTCGTCAATAGTAATTACCTTCGTCAATAGTAATTACCCTTGTGAATAGTATTTACCTTCGTCAATAGTATTTACCTTCGTTAATATTAATTACCTTTACCGACGTCGAACCACTTGTCGCTTCACATTACAAAGGCCGAACCACTTGTCGTTTCACATTACAAAAGGCCAAACCACTTTTCTTTTCACATCATTAGTCGTCAAGCCACTTGCCTTTTCACACTGCGAGAAAAGCTAAGCTAGAAATCTTCTATAAATAGAGGCCTAGGGCTTCATTATTTTTCACTTAATTCATTCAAGCTATAGAGAGAAAGTATAGAAAGAATAAGAGAGAAAGAAGAAGAGTATTTTGTTACTTACCTTCGCCATAAAGATTCAATCTCCTACCAAAAGTAAGGGTGTTATTCTTTCTTATTCATGAAGAGAGCTGTTGTTATTCCATTGCTTATTATTACATTGGAATAACTTTGATATCTGGTTTACCCTATACTTGGTGACATTCTTCTATTATTCTGTTGGAACATCACATGCGTGTGTTTTACAGGACACGGTTCCGCTTCTTTATTATTATTACATTGGAACATCCACATGCTGTGTGTTTTACACCGGACTGGTTCCGCTTTATCATTCTGTTGGAATATCCTATCGTGTGTTTTACACGGATCTGGTTCCATCTTTATTATTACATTGGAACATCCCCGCTTGGTGTGAATTTCACCGACACGGGTTCCGTTATTATTATTCTCGTTGGAATAACTCGCTGTCAAGCGGTCTATCGCATGCATGGTGATTTCTTTTGTTATTCTATTCTTTATTATACCCAGTTGGTTAAAACTTTGACTTCTATACTCCATGAAATTAGTGGAATATCCTTGATATTTTGCGTTTCATCCAAAGATCTTTTCATGGAAATATTCTTCCGATCATTCTTGAATTTTACTAATTTGGACGTTAATAATTCCGGATAAAATAATTCTTGAACTTGTTTTATTGAATTCTTATATCATTGTCATCATCCTCATGTTTATATTATGTTGAAAGTCATCCGTGCTTCTGTAGTGCATAGATGGACTTGGTATGATTATGACAGAGACTATTCCGGTGTAATCTTGACCGTAATGTTACAAATGATGTGATAAAATCCTCGATGGTCAGAAAGTGCATTGGTGGATGATTGTTGGCATGATCATGACCATTAATGAATACACAAATATTCTTGGCCCGTAGTGCATGAATAATTGTGGTCGTGATACTAAAGAATATCCTTGGTAGTAGTGTAGGGGTGATTCGATGATGTGGAATATTTATTAAAGTTGAGTCTCGGCTATAATAAATGATGAAAACCTTTTAAAACCTAAAAGATAGTAGACTTTATTTTCTACTTGACTCTTTTAATGGATTGCATATTCACTGCAGCTTAAACTGGTTGTCTATTGTATTTTATCGGTTTAACATTGTTGAAGACTATTGATAATTTATTCTCGCATTATCTTAGTCATAATATTTCTTCTTGGGCTAGTTGAGCTCACCCTTTTTTCATCTTTGTTCTCTTCAGAAATGAGAATATAATTTGGGATTTAGTCGGAAAAGCGAGTGATGGTCTCGAAGATAGCATTAGTAGTCCTCACTATTTCGTAAAATAGTGTGATAATAATCGTAATGAGGACTTTTGTTTGAGTTTGTATAATATCTAGTAGACAATATTTGTATTTAAACTCACAGTTTATGTCGTATTGTACACGACAGTTATGTTAATATGTTGTATTTAAATTCTGTACCATGTAAGTGGCGACCAAAGATGGGTGATGTATACCTAATTTTGGGGGCGTCACATCATATCCCTAAGCTTTGATACCAACAGTGACGCCCCCAAAATAGGTATACATCACCCATCTTGAGTCGCCAAATACATAGTACAAAATACAAATATAACTTAATTATACAACCGTCGTGTAGTATACGACAATACATAGCTGAGAGTTTAAACAGGAATATTGCCTTCTAGACAATATCCACCCTCAAATAGAGTCTTCATTACATTTATTGTCACACTATTTTATAGAATAATGAGGACTACTAATACACCATCTCGGACCATCACTCTGTTCCCCGACTAGTCCCGGCTACGTTCTCATTTCCTGAAGAGAACAATGAAACAATAGACATCAAGTTTAACTGCAGCGGAATAAGCAATCCATTAGAAGTGTCAAGTAGAGCATAATATCTACTATCTTCTATGATTTAAAATATTTTCATCAATTTTTATCGCTGAGACTCAACTTCATAAATAAACCACATCATCTAATCATCCCTGCACTACGGGCCAAGGATATTCATTAAATCATCAATGGTCAAGACTATACCGAATAATTCCTGGTCATAATCATACCAAAACTGTCCATCAATGCATTACAGGCCACTGAGGACCTTTACCACATCATTTATAACATTACAGGTCATGATTATACCGAATGATCCCTGGTCATAATCATACCAAGTCCATCTATGCACGTAAGCCAAAGATGACTTTCATCACAATATAAGCATGAGGATGATGACAATGACATAATAATTCAGTAAAACAAGTTCAAGAATAAATTTTAAAGATTTATAAGTTAATTTATCCTGACATCAATTACGTCCAAATTGTCAACATGATACTGCTTTGTAGAGTAAAATTCAAGAGTGTTCAGAAGAATATTTCCATGAAAAGATACTTGATGAAGCGCAAATATCCAGGATATTCTACTAATTTCATAGAGTATAGAAGTCAAAACTTTAACCAACTTAGTATAATAGAATATATAAAACTGCAAATGGATTTTCGCCCGCCATGCGGTAATCAACGTAGACAGATCATTTCCACAATTTAATAAGGAATGAATATGAAGGATCATTCACTATGCATGTGATAATCATAGATAGGTTATTTCAACAGAACAATAAGGAATGGAATAACAGAAGAATTTACCAGGCATGCAATAGACCTTACAGACTGGTTATTCTAACAGAATATTAAATAATGGAACTAGGTCATGCGTAAACGCGCAGACAGGATATTCTAACAGAATAATAAATAATGGTACCAGGTCATGCGTAAATGCACAGACATGATATTCTGACAAAATAATAAATAATGGAACCAGGTCATGCATAAATGCACAGACAGGATATTTCGAAAGAATAATAAAGAATGGAATAAAGAAGAATTTCACCATGTATGCGGTACTTCACATAGACAGGTTATTCCAACATAATAATAAAGAATGGAATAATAGAAGAATTTCACCATATATACGGTAGTCCGCGTATATAGGTTATTCCAACAGAATAATAAGAAATGGAATAACAATAGCTCTCTTCATGAATACGAAAGAAATAATACCCCTTACCTCAAAAGAAGACTGGATACTGGAATAGTGAGGTAGCAGACTTCTCTTCTTCTTTCTCTCTATAATAATTGCTCTATAGCTTTAATGAATTGGTGAGAAATGAAGAATGGGCTTCTATTTATAGGAAAATATAGTTTCGATAATTGCACGTTTTGGTGCTTGAAATATTACAGTACAATACCTCCAACTTTTCTTTCATTTTTAATTTAGTCCTGCAAGTATTATCAAACTTGCACCACCTCCTTAGTAGTAAATAATGTGAATCAATAGTTCAATCATATGACTCAATAGTATAATCATGGAAAAAATATGAATTACAGTATACTACCTCCATCTATACCTCCATTTTTAACTTAGTTATGCAATTATTATCAATCTTGCACCAACTCCCTTAATAGTACATGAATGTGATTCAATAGTACACACATGTGAACAAATAGTTATATAAGCATGTGAATTAGTAGCAATTAATTGCTCATTTATCCGATTAAATACCTGATAACTTCCAGACATCAATTATTATCGAAATAAATGACGATTTCCACTAACACTAATAATCCCAACACAATGGAACTATCAATTTCATCTTTAATCAACACGAACTTATTCATCATTAATATTATAATTCATAATATTTAACAACCAAGTCGTTCCCAGGAAAGAGGGGGCTTACCAATAAGGATTTCTCCTTATTGGAGCGCAATTAGGTGACCAAACCTATCCTTGACAGAACTTCTAGACATTGTAAATATTGTAATTTAATAATATGAATAACTTTATCATCTCAATTATTGATTTAATAATATATCCTATTATGCAGATGATACTGTGACAATAATCGAATGAATAATATGAGCGATATGATGCAGCAATTACTGTAGCAATAATTGAGTATAGCTGAGTGACTTCTCACGTAAGCATCAATAATCAATATCGTGTGCTATTATGCAACCACGCCAGACATTCTTTGTTTTTTTACTAAGGGTAGTTCAGCGGTTTAATTCAGAATCGTAACGACCCCAAAATAGGTCCATTCCATCCAACCCATTCTCGAGTCGCCAAATATATGGTACGAAAAACAACTACAACTTTATTACAACAATTGTCAGGCAAAATACAACAACACATATGCCGTGAGTTTGGATACCAATATATACCAAATGTAACTCGACACCAACTTGGATAACACGTCACCATGACACCTTACATAAAGGTACAAGTCAAAAACTGCTTTTAGAAATTAGAATCTTTGGGAAGTGCTCAAGGAAACCTTCGTCGCATACATGGGAGGCCATGCTTTTAGGTTATGGTAGATATCATATGGCCACGTAATTATCCTTGGTTGACCTAATAGACCCCAAAGAATAACAAGAAGATTACTATCATATTCTTCCCAATGGCGAGTCTTCTCGACATATCATTATCTCCACTGCCTCTAATTTGGTATTATACTCCAAACAAACACCAAGATTATATAGGTAGTGCTTGTAAATATACTCAAGAAGTGGATGAGCACAACCATGTCTTATGATAACACGAAGTTTGAATGTCATTAGACATCTTGTATGATAGTGACAAAACACCCTTCCAAAGTTGGGTTCGCCACCCTATTTAATTCACCAAAATAACTATTAAATGATGTATAAAATACAAACACACTAAAGCCCTCAATAAAATTATTTTCATACTCTTTAAGGAGAACCTCAACAACTATAGACCACCGTTTCTATTCCCTTGTTATCCCCGGGCCAACCCAAAGCCTACACTTTTATTACCCGAAAGGAATTGTGAAACAAAAGGGTAAACACAACTAGCTCAAGAAAGAATATTATGACTAAAGATAAATAAATTATCAATAGTCTTCATCAAGAATGAATCGTAGATTTAGAACATATGGTAGATGATAAAACTTTTCAACCATTGTTGCAATGAACGAAAGCAATCCATTAAAAGAGTCAAATAGACTATAAAGTCTATTGTCTTTTCCACGTTAAAAGTCCACCAACAATATTTTATCCTCAGTAACATCAATCAACAGCCTTTCCACAATCATATGAATAACTCATAATCATAATTGTGATTCTAAATTCCTCTTCTCATCCAGATCTAAGATAATTTTCATCACCTATCTTTACCGAAACATCAAATATCATTGTTATACTAAATCACAGTTCCTCGCTCATAATCATACTAATAAATTCATCTTCGCACCACGGGCCAAAGATATTCATCAACAGATTCATCTTTACACTACAAAGCAAAGATATTCAACAACAGTCATCTTTGCATTACGAGCCAAAGATATTCATCAATAATTAATCTTTGCACTACAAAAGCAAAGATATTCAACAACAAAGTCATCTTTGCATTACGAGCCAAAGATATTCATCAATAATTCATCTTTGCACTACAAAGCTAAAGATATTCAACAACAGTCATCTTTGCACAACGAGCCAAAGATATTCATCAATAATTCATCTTTGCACTACAAAGCAAAGATATTCAACAACAACAGTCATCTTGTATTACAAGCCAAAGATATTCATCAATAATTCATCTTTGCACTACAAAGCAAAGATATTCAACAATGTGTCATCTTTGCATTACGAGCCAAAGATATTCATCAATAATTCATCTTTGCACTACAAAGCAAAGATATTCAACAACAGTCATCTTTGCACAACGAGCCAAAGATATTCATATATCAACGAAATACATAATCATTTCGAAGTTATATAACAATAATTATAATACCATGTTGATCAATTCACCTTTGCACTTAAGCTAAAAATATTCAATTGTAAATTCAATGGTCATGATCATACCAAACCAACAATTCAACTTTTGCACCATCGGCCAAAGAGAACCTATGGTCACGATCATACCAATAATCTACCCATCTTTACACTCAAGTCAAAGAGAAATATCATCATTAGGGTTATAAGAATGTTATATAAAAATAATATAATCAAAACATGGTTTTAATTTCAAGAGTAAGATTCATAAATCAACGATAATTTGGTCGAGAAGAAACCAATTTGTTGTGAATAAGACCTCAGATTCGATACATAGTCCCGTGATATCGCTATGCATAAGAACCTCGACATGAAAAGATAAAGTTTCATAATAAAATTCATATCCATATTTATAACACCTTAATCCAAATGTTATAAATCACTTAGAAATCTCATAATCTAATATTATTAATATTATAATAATATTTTAATCATTTCTCAAACTTATAAATAATTTAATCCAATTATTTACACTTTAATAATTAATGCATTTAATCATCTAAAAATGCCAAACTCATAAGATTTCATCATCATTAACCAAAAACCCCATAAAAATCAGATATATCTCATATATGATTCTCAAGCCAATAAATCATATTTTCTAATTTTCTTACTTCACATAACATATTTAATTCATTTACTCATAACTAGAACATTTTCATGAAAAATACCAAATCATTCTAAAAATATTTCTTTTCGGGATTTAGCATAAAATAGTCCCATATTGAACATATATTTTCTCTAAATTTTAAAAATTCATTTACTATTTTTCATATGGCCAAAACCAATTTAATATTTAAACATTTATCATAAATTGTACTTTTATCCAAAAATTTCAAATTCACAGAGTACATCGATATTATATAGATGTACTCTCAATAAAAATTTCATCAATTTTGGAGTTAACCGCAAGGAGTTATAAATAGTTACTTTTAAAATAGTCTTTTCTCATAAAATCCATAACTCCTAATCTATACATCCAAAAATACCTCAAAATAATGATAGTGGTGTAAAATTCAAGAATGATCAAAACATGGATACAATCAAAGCTAGTATCCGAATAGATATTTTGGATTAAAAGAAGAAATTTTATTTTTCTATGAATATCAGATATACGTGAATAGTGTCAGATACGTGAATAAAGGCCGTGATACGTGAATAAGAAACTCACACCAAAAGATAGAAATTCCACAAAAAAAACATCTTCACGCTTCATGAATAGTAATCTTCGTGAATAGTAACTCGTGAATAGTAACTTTCGTGAATAGTAACCCCGACATGAAAAAGTTCCAAATTTGATAAAAACTTCAGATCAACATTTCAAAGATAATGATATCAAGAAATAATATCATTACTAAAAAAAAAATATCCCTTACTATCCCTTACCTCAAAAGAGCAAAGACTTGACGATGGGATATCTGGATATGACACTGAAGGAAACTTGCACCGATGAATATCAACTCACCAAGTATCTAAATACTCACAAATTACACTCAATAATCTAGAGAGAAAGAGAGAAAACTTTGTTTTTCGTGTGATTTTCAATTCTAACTTAGCCCTCTATTTATAGGAAAATGTTATTCACCAAGCAGACTTGACCGCCACCGATGGCTTTTTACCGCTACTATTCCACCCACCAAAAATCAGCCATCTTCCCCAACAACCAAGAGTGGGGCCCACTCAATTCTAGAATTTTCCACCAAAACCTAATTTCCGAATCGTTACCTCTTAAAATTCATAACAAATCATACGCTCATTTTAACGGTTCAAAATTTGTGGACATATACTCAACTTTTATATGTATAACATATCCAAACATTACAACGATCCAACGGTCGGATCAAAATTTATAACTCACATAATATAGTCAAGAACACCGATTTTTGGACTATTAGTCCTTCTCTGACCATTTCATTCAAAATTTCACCACTAAATATCTACAAAGAATTTTTGGGTGATTCAAATTTCTACAGTTAGCTTACTTCTAGGGCTTTCTTTTGATATATGGCTCATCTCTTAACTCATTATACATTAAAGAGTTATGGATTTTACAAAATCAAGTAATAAACTAATTTTTCCGAAAATCCCATATTTTGTTCTCCATTTCGACAAATAACCGATAAAACACCTCATCTTTAATTCCTTCACTTAAATACATAAATAAATCCATCATTTATATCCACATCAAATAAATATTTTCTTATCATATAAATCAATAATTAATTATTCACAAATAATATTACGTAATCACAATAATGACAACCAGCAGTTCAGAAAGAGAGGGCTTTCCAATAAGAATTTCTCTCATCATGCCGCAATTAGGTGACCAAACCTCTCCTCGATGTAACTTTCTAGACATTGCCAATAATGCTATCTAATAATATTATTCAAATAATATGAATTATTGATCCGATAATGGGAAATATCAGGTGCGTTGATAATTATTGAACAACAATAATAAAATATCAACACAAAGAATTATTGAATCAATAAAATTAAATATTGAATAAAGAATTATCGTAATAATTATTGAGAAGTGCCTTCTCACGTAAGAATCAATAATTGAAAAAAAATCGCAATAATACCGCATAGCATCGCAACAACAACGCCAGACATTTTACTTTACCAACCGTATTCCAACAAAGTGTTACTGTGAACGATTTACGCCGTTATTTATAAAAACTTAATTTTGTCGTTTTTCTTCATCCGACGCTTATTCATTATGGGGCCCAAAATGGTCACTGGCCATTGCATTTAATATTCTCTACGTAAAGAATATTCCACCACCAAACTAATATTCTCCCGACAACAATGAATATTTTATAACCACTTGTGTATTTTGAAAAAATTCATATATCACCCTTAACTTTAACTTTTATCAATTTAACCATTTACTGAATAGTAATTATAAGAAAAATTGAATACTTTTATTTCATAAAATTCGGGGTCTTACAGTAACACTTCCGCCGTTATTTTTAATAAAAGATAATTCTGTCATTTTCTTACTACGACAATACTTCCGTTGTGGGGTTCACCAATGATTGTGCCATCGTACGGATATTCCCCGACCAAACGAATATTTTATAATAACTTGCATACTTTGCAAAATTTATAAATATTACCCACAGCTATAACATTATATCAAATTCACACCATAATATTCAAAAAAATATTTCGAGAAAATTAAATCTTTATTCATAAAATTTGGGGTCTCGCAGTATTAATTATTGATGCTTACGTAAGAAGCCACTTAGTTTATTCAATTATTGTTATAGTAGTTGATGCATAATATCTCTCATATTATTGATTAAATTATTGTTACAGTATAATTTGCATAATATTTATTATTAGTAAATCATTAATTGAGACGAAAAAGTTATTTGTATTATTATTTGCAATATTTACGATGTCTATAAAGTTCTGTCGAGGAGAGGTTTGGTCACCTAATTGCGCGCAAATAGGGAGAAATCCTTATCGGAAAGCCCCCTCTTTCTTGGGAATGATCTGGTTGTTAAATATTGTGAGTTATAATATTAATGATGAATACTTGTTGAAATATTAAAAATATATTTATTAAAGATAAATGATTTGTGGTAAATATTTATTCAATTTTTGATATAAATATAGGGATTTATTATGAGGCGTTGGTTGTAAGTTTGACTTAATATTCCCTGGGAAGATTTACTAATTTTATGGACCATCAGTGGTGGTTTTAATAGTAAATGAATCTGGACCATCGATGGTGGTTTTAATAGTAAATCAATCTGGACCATCGGTGGTGGTTTTAATAGTAAATTAATCTAGACCGTCGATGGTGGTTTTAAAAGTATATCAATCTGGACCGTCGGTTGTGGTTTTAATAGTAATCAATATAGACCATCCATTCTAATAGTAAATCAATCTGAACCGTTCGTGAATCAGTTACTATTTAGTCCATTCTCCTATAAATAGAATCTTAATTCTTCTTTCATTCTCACCAATTCACTAAGATTCAAAAGAGAAACTATAGAGAGAGAAACTATAGAGTACAAGAAGAAGAGTATTCTGCTACTTTACTATTGCAGTATCCAGTCTTCTACTAAGGTAAGGGGTATTATTTCTTTCTTATTCATAAGGAATACTATTTTTCGTATTCATCCTTTAATATGTCGGGATAACCTATCTACGCGGATTACGTACCACATAACAGGTGAAAATCCATTTGCAGTTTCGTATGTTATTTCTTTTTATATTCTTAAATCTAAACTTACTATGGTAAGTATTGCTTCTATAATCCCTGAAATTAGTCGGATATTCTTGAAGTTTTGCGCTTCATCTAGTATCATTTCATTGGAATGTTAATCGGAACTTTCTTATTAAATATCAATATTTTCACCCGGGGTACAATTCACGGGTTACTATTCACCCAGTTATTATTCACTAGAATATTATTCACTCGGGTATTCGGGACACTTTTCATGTTAGGTTACTATTCATGAGTTACTATTCACCTAGTTACTATTCACTCAAATATTATTCACTCGGGTATTCGTGGCACTTTTTATGCCGGGGTACTATTCACTCGAGTACTATTCACCTGGAGTACTATTCACGATAAAAAAAATTGATTTCTTTTCTGTCCAAATTTTTTTTTGCTACACGAATATTATTCTTGAATTTTACTCCACAAAGTAGTATCATGTTGACAATTTGGATATTTTTAAACTCTGGATAAATTTAAAGTCTTTAATATTTATCCTTGATCTCGTTTGATCGAATTCTTATATCATTGTCATCATCTTCATGCTTATATTGTGATAAAAGTAATCTTTGGCCGTAGTACATAGATGGACTGTTGATTGGTATGATTATGACCAGGGATAATTCGGTATAATCATGACTTGTAATGTTACGAATGATGTGGTAAATGCCCTCATTGGCCCGTAGTGCATTGATGGACAGTTTTTGGCATGATCATGACCATTGATGATTATATGAATATCCTTGGCCCGCAGTGCAGGGATAATTCGTGGACGTGATACTAATGAATATCCTTGGCCCGTAGTGCAGGGAGGATTCGATGATGTGGTTTATTTATTAAGTTGAGTCCTAGTGATAAAATTGATGATAAACTGTTTAAATCTTAAAAGATATTAGATATCATGCTCTACTTGACTCTTTTAATAGATTTCTTGTTCCACTGCAGTTAAACTTGATGTTATTATATTTTATCAGTTTAACATTGTTGAAGGCTAACAATAATTTATTTTTCATTATCTTAGTCATAATATTTCTTACTGGACTAGTTGAGCTCACCCTTTTGCTTTCATTATTATCTTAAGGAAATGAGAACATAGTAGGGACTAGTCGGGGAATGGAGTGATGGTCCAAGATGGTTGTTTTAGTAATCCTCACTATTTAGTGTGATAATAAATGTAATGAGGATTGAATTTGAGTTTGGATATTGTCTATGAGACAATATTCGTGTAAAAACTCTCAGCTTTTGTTGTATAATTAAGTTTGTATTTGTATTCAATACCATGTATTTAGCGACCCAAGATGGGTGATGTATACATATTTTGGGGGCGTCACACAACCCAACCAAGAGATAGCAGCCGGAAAAATTATAATACCAGTGGTAGCAGGCATTGAAGTGGAGACAACAAACGTGGAGGAAATCAACATGCCAAAAATGGTAACTATTTCGGTGGTAATCCTGGCCAAGATAATAGAAGAAATGAGTCAAATTGAAATTTCAAGAAGTGAAGGTTCAATAATGATGGAAAGACATCAACACCAACACTTGTTTTCAAGGAAGGAGAACGAACACCGGTCGTATTCTACAAATACGGAGGGGAGGGACACATTAGTCCAAACTATACGCAACAACCCAAAGTGTGTTACAATTGCAGAAGAGAAGGTCACCTAGCTCGATTTTTTCGTGTAATGAAGTCAAGTCCAGTCGGGATGGAGATACTAGAGGCCATCCCAGACAAGTCAAATCTAGTAGTTCAAGGGAGAATGTTTGTCCCGACCTCCCAAAAAGTGAGGAACCCGAATGAAGTTATCACGGGTAAGCTAATCATAAACTCTTGCGAAGTCTATACCTTATTTGACCTACCTGCGCTCAACATTTAAATTTGACTCTAGAGAAATTAGACTTTGAATTGTCTGTTGAAACTCTGTTGGGAGAAACCTTCATTACATCCACTGTTTATAAATCTTGTTTGATTCAAATCGGCACCCTCACGTTACCAGTTGATCTTATCTCTTTGAAAATACTTGCATTTGATGTGATTTTAGGGACAGATTGGTTACCTACTCATCATGCTAAAATTAATTATTTTCGTAAGGTTGTTAGCTTTCATATTCCTAACCAACCTATTGTACGAATTCAAGCAACCAAACCACTAAAGTCAATCACTGTCATACTAAGCTAAAAAGCCATTCGTTTATTGAAAAACAGATGTCAAGCTTTCTTAGCCCATGTCACGGATTTAAAAAAAATACGTTAGATTTGAATGATATTTCTATTGTTAATAAATTTTCTGACGTATTCCCTGAATAACTTCCTGGTCTATCCCCAGAGCGTGAAATCAAATTTTGTATCGTCCTTGAACCCGGTACAAAACCCATTTCCAAAACCCCATATTGAATGGCTTCTATTGAACTTCAGGAGTTAAAAACCAAACTGCATGAATTATTAGACATCGGGTTCATTCTTCCTAGTACGTCTCCTTGGGGTGCTTATGTTCTATTCGTAAAGAAGAAAGATGGGAGTATGTGACTTTGCATTGACTATCGGGAGTTGAATCATGTCACCATCAAAAATAGGTACCCACTGTCTCGCATTGATGACCTGTTTGACCAGTTGCAAGGTGCAAAATTCTTTTCCAAGATCGATCTTCATTTTTGGATATCATTAGTTAAAAATTAAAACTGATGACATTCCAAAGACTACTTTCAGAACTCGATACGAGCATTACAAATTCCTAGTCATGTCTTTTGGATTGACCAATGCTTCTGCTGCCTTCATGGATATGATGAACTGAGTATTCAAGGAATATTTGAATCATTTTATGGTTGTCTTTATTGATGACATCCTCATATACTCCAAAATCCGTGAAGATCATGAGAAACACTTGAGGCTGATACTCCAAAAGCTTCATAAAAATAAGCTATATATATGCCAAGTTAAAGATATGCGAGTTCTGGCTAGAGGAAGTAGCATTTCTTGGACACGTGATATCAAATCATAGAATATCTGTTAACCTAGCAAAGATTGAAGTAATACACATTTGGTAGCAACCTAAGTTAGTGACAGAAGTACATAGATTTATGGGCTTAGCAGGCTATTATCGGAGATTTGTGGAAAGATTTTCTCAAATCGGTACTCCATTAACTCAGTTGACTTAAAAAGATACAAAATTCGGTTGGAGCGAGGAATGTGAGAAGAGTTTTCAAGAACTTAAGAGGAGACTCATTTCAGCACCTGTTCTAATAATACCATATGGTTCGTTAGGATTTTTCATCAACATCGATGCTTCAGGCAGAGGGTTAGGATGTGTTCTCATGCAACATGGGAAAGCCATAGTCTATGCCTCACGACAACTCAAAGAATTTGAGAGGAATTATCCTACTCATGATCTAGAGTTGGCAGCAGTCGTTTTTGCGCTTAAAAACTGGAGGCATTACCTGTATAGAGAGAAAGTGGAGATCTATACAGATCATAAAAGTCTCAAATATTTCTTAACCCAAAAGGAGCTCAACAAGCTACAAAGATGTTGGCTCGAGCTATTGAAAAATTATGATCATACCATTCAATACCATCCTAGAAAAGTGAAAGTGGTAGCTGACACGTTGAGTAGAAGATCATATGCGGGTACGAGTGCGATATTCTCAACACAAAGGCCTACTTTGTATGACTTACAAAGGATGGAGATAGAGTTAAAGACTCTAGAGACCCACATGATGATGTCAAATATACGAGTAGAACAAACTTTAATTGATAAAGTTAAAGCTTCTCAAACTATGGACCTAGAGCTGATGCGTATGAAGAAGAAAGTGCAAGAAGGTGCTATTCTAGAAGTAAGAATTGATGAAGAAGGAATACTTTGAGTCAACTCCAGACTTTGTATTCCTAACGACTCTAATTTAAAGTATAAAATCATGATGGAGGCGCACAACACACCATTTGCAATCCATCCAGGAAGTACCAAAATGTATCATGATCTTCAACATACATTTTGGTGGAGCAATATGAAGAGAGAAATTACGGAGTTTATCTCAAGGTATTTAACTTGTTAACGTGTCAAGGTAGAGCATCAAGTGTCAAAAGGTCCATTGCAACCACTTGAAATTCCAGAATGGAAGTGGGAGCACATTACCATGGATTTCATTACAGGTCTTCCCAAGGTTTCTCAAGGCATAGATGTAATTTAGGTCATTTTCGATAGATTAACCAAGTCTGCTCATTTCTTACCTATACGAGAAACTTATTCACTAGAACGTCTTACTCGTATATACATAAATGAGATTGTAATACGGCATGGTATGCCAGTATACATAGTTTCCTATCGAGACCCAAGATTCACTTCACGGTTTTGGGTCAGTTTGTAGAAAGCTATAGGCACGGATTTACGATTCAGTTCGGCATATTATCCTTAGATGGACGGGAAGTCGGAGAGGACTATTCAAACTCTTGAATATCTATTAAGACTATGTGTCCTTGACTTCAAAGAAAGTTGGGACAAGTTCTTGCCATTAGTGGAATTCTCCTACAGAAATAGTTATCAAGAAAGAATTGGCATGGCTCCAATCGAAGCGTTGTAGGGACAAAAGTGTTGTTCTCCAGTATGCTGGGATGAGGTGGGTGAAGCAACGTTGTTGGGATCAGAATTGTATGCATGACAATGGAAAAGATTCAAATGATCCGGCAACGTATACGAACCTCACAAGATCGACAAAAGAGTTATGATGATCTTCATCGAAGGTAAATGGAATTCAATGTTAGGGATAATGTTTTTTTACGTGTTGCTCCATGGAAAGAAGTAACAAGATTTGGAAAGAAAGGAAAGCTTTATCCTCGATTCATTGTCCCATTTGAAATCCTTAATTGAGTAAGAATTGTGGCGTATAGACTCGTCTTACCGCCAAGTATGTCTCGTGTTTATTATATTTTTCACATATCTATGTTACGTAAATATGTGGAAGACCCGGACCACATTATTGAATTAGAACCAGATGAAATAGCGGAAGATTTAACGTATAAAGAGGTACCTGTTAAAATCTTGGATAAGAAGGAACATATTATACGTTCCAAGGTTATACCTTAAGTCAAAGTTTTGTGGAGAAACCATGATATTGAGGAAATAACTTGGGAGTTAGAATCTGAAATGAAATCAAGGTATCTTCTCCTCTTTGACATACCAAGTACGTACACCAATTTCGAGGACGAAATTTCATAAGAAGGCGTGGTTGTAAAATCCCAACTTTTATGAATAAAGATTAATTTTCTCTAAATATCATTTTGAATAATAAGGTGTGGATTTGATATAATGTTATAGTTGTGGGTAATATTTACAAATTTTGCAAAGTAAGAAAGTTGTAATAAAATATTTGTTTGGTTGAGGAATATTCATTTTATCAGGGAATATTCATACGACGACGCAATTATTGGTGGACCCCACAATGGAATTATTGTCGGAGTTGAAAAATGACAGAAATACATTTTTAAAAAAATAACGGCAAAACTTTTACCGTTAACTGTTGAAATACCCTGTGATAAAAGTACAGTAATACGTGTGCATATATAGTAGCACACGGTATTATAAAGTATCTTTGATTATAGATGCTTACGTAAGAAGCCACTCAGTTTTACTCAATTATTGCAACAATAATTGTTGTCTAGTATCTCACATTATTGATTTAATTATTGTCACAGTATCATCTGCATAATATTTTATATTATTAAATCAATAATTGAGATGATAAAGTTATTCATATTATTATTTGCATTATTGACAATGTCTAAAAAGTTATGTCGAGAAAAGGGGTTTGGTCACCTAATTGTGCGCCAATAAGGAGAAGTCCTTATCAGAAAGCCCCTCTTTCCCGGGATTAATATTGCGAGTTATAATATTAATGAAGAATAAATGTTATTAAAAATATGTTTTGTGAAGCCAAGTGAATTAATATAAATAAAGGGGGGTTTTATGAAGTATTTGTTGTAAATTTGGTTTATTACATGGACCCTCACTTACTCATTTTTTAAAATCATCGGTAGAAAGTTATCTCAATTTTATTTTATTACTTATATATATATATATATATATATATATATATTGAATATATTATATTTTATTATTTGTATAGTATTGCATAGTGTTTGCATAGTACTACATAGTGCTGCATAGTAAAAATCAAAAACATTTGATTATGCGCCGAATTCGTCCGTGAATGTTTATAATGCAGTCCGTGATTATTTTTTCTAAATAGTATCCTGTCATTCTCCTATAAAAAGGATGCTTAGTTTAGAATTGAAAATCACACCAGAATCAGAGAATTCTTCTACTATAATATTGAGCGTATTTCTTTTGAGTTAAGGAAACTTTGAGTGTAGTAAATAGTGCAAATTTTTCTTCAAGAATATCCCCGCCATACATGTTAGAAATACTCTCCTTTTAAGGTAACAGATATTATTTTTGTTCAATATTCATAAGAAATAATATTTTCTTCCATACTCAATTGTATGTAAGTAATATTATTTCATTTCATATTCCTAATTTTACACTCATTTAGTTAAATATTGCTTCTATACTCTTTGAAATTAGTAGAATATCCTTTAAATTTGTGCTTCATTGAGTATGTTAGTTCCCAGAGGCACAATAGTTATCTAGAAGGGGGGGGGGTGGGGGGGTTGAATAGATATTTTAAAATTCTTTTCGAAATACTTGTTAGTTTTGGTAATGACTTAAACACAGTGGAATTATGAGTTGTTTGTTTCCCCTTTAAGATATAACAAGTTAATGAGAGATAAGCAGTTATGGCAGTTATAACAATAATGTAAAAGACACAGTGTTTTAAGTGGTTCAGAGCACTTAAAGCTCCTAGTTCACTCTTCTACTCCTCGAGTAGGAAATCCACTAAGGATATCTTTACACTTTCTGAATCTCACAGATTCCTTCAAGACCAGCAGTCTTAGAACTTCTTAATTAGTTCACTTTTGAACTCTTCAAGTCCAACAGACTTGGTTCTTCATAGTTCGCTTAGAACTCTTCAAGTCATTCTGACATGGAAACTTCTTACTTCACTTGATAGTAGTTGACGAGTTCTTAAATTGTGCTACTTAGTTGTCGTTAAGCTCTTGTTCAAAAGAACTGAGTAGCTGAACAAGCTTTCTCTTTTCGGATCGTAGAGTTGAGTGTTGAGTGTTCTTCAGCGTTTTTGTTCAGTGCTTGCTTAGTTGTATTGTAAGACCCCAACATTTATGAATAAATATTAATTTCTCTTGAAATATATTTTTGAATATTATGGTGTGGATATTATTTAATGTTATAGTTATGGGTAATATTTACAAATTTTGCAAAGTAAGCAAGTGGTTATATAATATTCGATTGGTCTGGGAATATTCATTTTAATGTGGGAATATTCAGACGACTCAAGACAATCATTAAGTGGACCCCTAACGGAAGTATTGTCGTAGTTAGAAAACTACATAATTATCTTTTTTTTAAAATAACGCAGTAGTTGTTACCGTTAAAACCGTTGAACTACCCTTAGTAGTAAAAGTACAAAGAATACGGCGTGGTTCGCATAGTAGCACACCGGTATTGATTATTGATGCTTATGTGAGAAGTCACTCGCTTATACTCAATTATTGCTATAGTAATTCACAGATCATATCTCTCATATTATTGATTCAGATTATTGTCACAATATCATCTCGTGATAATATTTTATATATTATTAAATCAATAATTAAGACGACAAAGTTATTCATATTATTAAATTGCAATATTTACAATGTCTAGAAGTTACATCAAGGAGAGGTTTGGTCACCTAATCATAACCAATAGGAGAAATCCTTAGAAATCCCCTCTTTCCGGGAACGACATGGTTGTTAAATATTGTGAGTTATAATATTAATGATGAATAAGTTCGTGTTGATTAAAGATGAATTTAATAGTTCCATTGTTTTGGGATTATTAGTGTTAGTTAAAATTGACATCTATTCCGATGATAATTGATGTATGGGGGTTATATTGATAAATCGGGTAATTAATCGAATAAATGAGCAATTAATTGCTACTAATTCACATGCTTATATAACTATTTATTCACATGTGTGTACTATTGAATCACATTCATTTACTATTAGGGAAATTGGTCCAAGATTGATTATACTTGCATGACTAAGTTAAAAATAGAGGTATAGATGGAGGTACTATACTGTATTTTATATTTTCACATGATTATAACTATTGGTTCACATGATTGAACTATTGATTCATATTATTTACTATTAGGGTAGGTGGTGCAAGTTTGATAATACTTGTAGGACTAAATTAAAAATGAAAGAAAAGTTGGAGGTATTGTACTGTAATATTTTGAGCCCCAAAATGTCCAATTATCGAAACTATATTTTCTTATAAATAGAAGCTCATTTTTCCTTCATTTCTCACCAATTCACTAAAGCTATAGAGCAATTATTATAGAGAGAAATTATAGAATGAAAAATGAAGAGAAGTCTGCTACCTCACTATTCTAGTATCAAGTCTTCTTTTGATGTAAGGGGTATTATTTCTTTTGTATTCATGAAGAGAGCTATTGTTATTCCATTCCTTATTATTCTGTTAGAATAACCTGTATATGCGAAGTACCGCATACATGGTGAAATTCTTCTATTATTCCATTCTTTATTATTCTGTTGGAATAACCTTTTTATGCGAAGTACCGCATACATGGTGAAATTTTGTTGTTATTCCATTCTTTATTATTCTGTTGGAATATCTTGTCTGTGCGAATTTCGCCTTACCTGGTTTCGTTCTTTATTATTCTGTCGGAATATCCTGTCTGTGCGTTTACGCATGACCTAGTTCCATTATTTATTATTCTGTTGGAATAACCTTTCTGTGCGGTCTATCGCATGCATGGTGAATTCTGTTGTTATTCCATTCTTTATTATTCTGTCGGAATATCCTATCTATGCGATTACGCATGACCTGGTTCCATTCTTTATTATTCTGTTGGGAATAACTTGTCTGTGTAGTCTATCGCATGCATGGTGAATCCTTCTGTTATTCCATTCTTTATCATTCTATTGGAATAACCTATCTATGTGGATTGCCACATGCATGGTGAATGATCCTTTGTATTCATTCCTTATTAAATTGTGGAAATAATCTGTATACGTGGATTACCGCATGGCGGGCAAAAATCCATTTGCAGTATCATGTTGATAGTTTGGACTTTGTTGGTTCCTGGATAAATTAATTCTTGAACTTGTTTTATTGAATTATTATGTCATTGTCATCATCGTCATGCTTATATTGTAATGAAAGTCATCTTTGGCTTACATGCATAGATGGACTTAGTATGATTATGACTAGGGATCATTCGGTATAATCATTACCTGTAATGTTATAAATGATATGGTAAAAGTCCTCAGTGGCTTGTAATGCAATGATGGACAGTTTTTGGTATGATTATGACCAGGGATTGTTCGGTATAGTCATGACCATTGATGATTTAATGAATATCCTTGGCCCATAGTACAGGGATGATTAGATGATGTGTTTTATTTATTGTCGAGTCTCAAACGATAAAAATTGATGAAAACATTTTAAACCATAGAAGATAGTAGATTTTATTCTCTACTTGACTCTTCTAATGGATTGCTTGTTTCGCTACAGTTAAACTTGATATCTATTTTATTTTATCAGTTTAACATTGTTGAAGACTAATGATAATTTATTCTGCATTATCTTAGTCATAATATTTCTTACTGGGCTAGTTGAGCTCACCCTTTCTTTCATTGTTCTCTTCAGGAAATGAGAATATAGCTGGGACGAGTCGGGGAACGGAGTGACGGTCCAGATGATAGCATTAGTAGTCCTCACTATTCTATTAAATAGTGTGACAATAAATGTAATGAGGACTCCATTGAGTGTGGATATTGTCTAGATGACAATATTCTTATTAAAACTCTCAATTTATGTATTGTCGTATATTACACGACGGTTGTGTAATTAAGTTTGTATTTGTATTCTGTACCATGTATTTGGCGACTCAAGATGGGTGATATATACCTATTTTTGGGGTGTCACAGTTGGTATCAAAGCTTAGGGATATGATCCCTGGCTGAGATGTGAGACAAGAACTAGGAGGGGAGAGACAGGGAATTTCTTCGCTAGTATGACCTACCTAAGTGTAATGGTATTTAATTGGTCGGTCAGAGTATAGGGATAATATGTGATATATTAATTAACCCTTGTTTTGTTGCAGTATTTGAAAATGGCATCAGAAAATGTTGAGATAAGCAATGAAGCACATAAGACCACTGAGTCACCAACGATCAATGCCCAGGGTAATGTGCAACAGGAAGACAATAATCCTCATGAAAACAATAACACCGATGAAGTGGTGAACGATGGGATGGTCAGAGGCTTTATGCAATTCATGCAAAATCAGGCGAAAGCAGCTCCTATCCAAAATGCAGGTGGAAATACTGACAACTCTCGGACGGTCACCGCTAAGCAGTTCAAGGAGCTGGGACCTCTAGAGTTTTTTGGAGAGCCAAAACCACTTAAGGCGGAGACGTGGATAAAACAAATCAACAAGATATTTTATGTCTTGGGATGCTCCGAAGAACAAAAAGTTCCCTTTGCCACCTTCATGTTGCGTGCAGAGACAGATTACTAGTGGGAATCTTTAAAACGTACTCAACTTGCCACACTAAAAATTTCTTGGGAAAAGTTCCAAGAGTTATTCAATGACAAGTACTTTCCTGAAAGTATTTGTCACATGAAGGAGGTGGAGTTCATCAAGATTGAGCAAAACAATATGACTGTGGCGTAGTACGAAGCTAATTTTGTCGAGTTGTCTCGGTTTGCATCCCACTTAGGTGATAATGAGGAGAGAATGACGCGGATGTTTTTAAGAGGTTTGAAACCTGAGATACGTCAATACCTTATCTCTCATAAACTATGTTTGTATTCAGATGTTGTGAATAGGGCTCAGTTGTTGGAGCGCGATAATGAGTCAACCCAACCAAAAGAGAGCAACCGACAAGTTGATAATACCAGTGGTTGCATTCATCGAAGCGGTGACAACAAATGTGGAGGGAATCAACATGCCAGAAATGATAACAACATCGGTGGTAATCATGGCCAAGACAATAGGAGTGGAAAGTTGAAGAAGAGAAGGTTCAGCAAAGATGGAAAGACGTCAGCACCAGCACCCGTTGTTAAGGAAGGAGAACGACCGCCGGTCGTATGTTACAAATGTGGAGGGGAAGGACACATAAGTCCAAATTCCATGATGCAGTCCAAAATATGTTACAATTGCGGAAAAGAAGGTCACCTAGCCCGATTTTGTGGTGCACCAAAGTCAAGTCCAGCTGGGATGGAGGCATCAAAGGGTGTCCCAGACAAGACAAAATCGGTAGTTCAAGGGAGAGCATTTGTCATAACCTCCCAAAAAGCGAGGAATCCGAACGAGGTGATCACGGGTAAGCTAATCATAAACTCTAGCGAAGTTTATACTTTATTTGATACCGGTTTTACCCATTTCTTTATTTCTCCTACTTCCGCTCAACGTTTAAATTTAACTCCGGAGAAATTAGACTTTGACTTATCTGTTGAAACTCCGTTGGGAGAAACCTTCATTACATCCACGGTTTATAAGTCTTGTTTGATTCAAATCGGTAACCTCACGTTACCTGTCGATCTTATTTCTTTGAAAATACTTGCATTCGATGTGATTCTAGGGATTGATTTGTTAACTACTCATTATGCAAAAATTGATTATTTTCGTAAGGTTGTTAGCTTTCATATTCTTAACCAACCTATTATACAAATTCAAGCAACCAAACCATTAAATCCATCACTGTCATCTTAACCCATAAAGCAATTCGTTTATTGAAAAACGGATGTCAAGCTTTTTTAGCCCATATCACAGATTTAAATAAAAATACGTCAGATTTGAATGATATTTCTATTGTTAATAAATTTCCTGACGTATTCCTTGAAGAATTTCTTGGCCTACCCCCAGAACGTGAAATTGAATTTTGTATCGATCTTGAAATCGGTACAAAACCAATTTACAAAGCCCTATATTGAATGATTCCTATTGAACTTCAGGAGTTAAAGACCCAACTGCAGGAATTGTTAGACATAGGTTTCATTCATTCCTAGTACGTCTCCTTGGGGTGCTCCTATTCTATTTGTGAAGGAGAAAGATGGAAGTATGCGACTTTGTATTGATTATCGGGAGTTAAATCATGTCACCATCGGGAGTTGAATCATGTCACCATCAAAAATAGGTACCCGTTACCTCGTATTGATGATCTGTTTGACCAGTTGCAAGGCGCCAAATTCTTTTCAAAGATCGATCTTCGTTCTAGATATCATCAGTTGAAGATTAAAACTGATGACATTCCAAAGACTGCTTTTAGAACTCAATACGGGCATTATGAATTCCTAGTCATGTCTTTTGGATTGACTAATGCTCCTGCTGCCTTCATGGACATGATGAACCGAGTATTCAAGGAATATTTAGATCACTTTGTGGTCGTCTTTATTGATGACATCCTCATATACTCCAAAACCCGTGAAGACCATGAGCAACACTTGAGGCTGATACTTCAAAGGCTTCGTGAAAATAAGTTGTATGTCAAGTTAAAGAAATGTGAGTTTTGACTTGAGGAAGTTGCATTCCTTGGGCATGTAATATCAAATCATGGAATATCTATTGACCCAGCAAAGATTGATGAAATTCAAAGCTGGGAGCAACCTAAGTCAATGACCAAAGTACATAGCTTTATCGGCTTAGCTGGTTATTATCGGAGATTCGTAGAAGGGTTTTCTCGAATTGCTACTCCATTAACTCAGCTGACTCAAAAAGATACAAAGTTTGGTTGGAGCAAGGAATGTGAGAAGAGTTTTCAAGAACTCAAGAGAAGACTCATTTCAGCACCTGTTCTGACAATACCATCTGGGTCGGAGGGATTTGTCATCTACAGTGATGCTTCAGGCAAAGGGTTAGGTTGTGTTCTCATGCAACATGAGAAAGTCATAGCCTATGCCTCACGACAGCTCAAAGAATATGAGAGGAATTATCCTACTCATGATCTAGAGTTGGCTGCTATCGTTTTTGCGCTTAAGATTTGGAGGCATTACCTGTGTGGAGAGAAAGTGGAAATCTATATGGATCATAAAAGCCTCAAATATTTTTTCACTCAAAAGGAACTCAACATGCGGCAACGATGTTGGCTTGAGCTGTTGACGGATTATGATCATACCATTCAATACCATCTTGGAAAAGCGAACGTAGTAGCTGACGCATTGAGTAGAAGATCATATGTTGGTACGAGTGTGATATTGTTAACGTAAAGGCCTATTTTATATGACTTGCAAAAGATGGAGATAGAGATAAAGACTCCAGGGACCCACATGATGATGGCGAATATACGAGTAGAACCAACTTTAATCGATAAAGTTAAAGCTGTTTAAGCTACAGACCTGAAGCTGATGCGTATAAAGAAGAAAGTGGAAGAAGGTGCTATTCTGGAAGCAAGAATCGATGAAGAAGGAATACTTCGAGTCAACTCCAGACTTTGTGTTCCTAATGATTCTGACTTGAAGTATAAAATCATGATGGAGGCACACAGCACACCGTTTGCAATCCATCATGGAAGTACCAAAATGTAGTATTGTGATCTTCGACATATATTTTGGTAGAGCAATATGAAGAGAGAGAGATAGCGGGATTTATCTCAAGGTGTCTAACTTGTCAAAGAGTCAAGGTGGAACATCAAGTGCCAAAAGGTCCATTGCAACCACTTGAAATTCCAAAATAGAAGTGGGAGCACATTACCATGGATTTTGTTACTGGTCTTCCCAAGGTTTCTCAAGGCATAGATGCGATTTGGGTCATTGTTGATAGATTAACCAAGTCTACTCATTTCTTACCGATACGAGAAACTTATACACTTGAACGTCTTGCTAGTATATACATAAATGAGATTGTAAGATTGCATTGTATGCCAGTATCCATAGTTTCTGATCGAGACACAAGATTCACTTCAAGATTTTGGGTTAATTTGCAAAAAGCTATGGGCACGGAGTTACGATTTATTTCGGCATATCATCTTCAAACGGATGGATAGTCAAAACAGACTATTCAAAATCTTGAAGATTTATTAAGGCTTTGTGTCCTTGACTTCAAGGGAAGTTGGGACAAGTTCTTACCATTGGTGGAGTTTTCCTACAATAATAGTTATCAAGCAAGTATTGGCATGGCTCCATTCGAGGCGTTGTATGGAAGAAAGTGTCGTTCTCCAGTATGCTGGGATAAGGTGGGTGAAGTAACGTTGTTGGGACCGGATTTGGTACGTATAACTACGGAAAATATTCAAATGATCCGATAAAGTATAAAAACCTCACAAGATCGACAAAAGAGTTATGCAGATCTTCATCGAAAAGACATGGAATTCGATATTGGAGATCATGTGTTGTTATATGTTGCTCCATGGAAAGGAGTTACAAGATTTGGAAAGAGAGGAAAGCTCAATCCTCGATTCATTGGCCCATTTTTAATCCTTGATCGAGTAGGAATTATGGCCTATAGACTCGCCTTATCGCTAAGTATGTCTCGTGTTTATAATGTTTTTCACATATCTATGTTACATAAATATGTGAAAGACCCGAACCACATTATTAAATTAGAACCGGATGAGATAGAGGAAGATTTAATGTATGAAGAGTTACCTGTTAAAATCTTGGATAAGAAGGATCATATTTTATGCTCCAAGGTTATACCTCAAGTCAAAGTTTTGAGGAGAAACCACGATGTGGAAGAAATGACTTGGGAGTTAGAATCTGAGATGATGTCAAGATATCTTCACCTCTTTGATATATTAGGTACGTACCCTAATTTCGAGGACAAAATATCATAAGAAGGGGAAGTTGTAAGACCCCAACTTTTATGAATAAAAATTAATTTCTCTTGAAATATATTTTTGAATATTATGGTGTGGATATTATTTAATGTTATAGTTGTGGGTAATATTTAGAAATTTTGCAAAGTAAGCAAGTGGTTATATAATATTCGATTGGTCGGGGAATATTTGTTTTAACAGGAATATTCAGACGCGACGGCACAATCATTGGTGGACCCCACAACGGAAGTATTGTCGTAGTTAGAAAATGACATAATTATCTTTTTATAAAAATAACGGCGGAAGTGTTACCGTTAAAACTGTTGAACTACCCGGTAGTAAAAGTACAGTAATATGCGTGGTTGCATAGTAGCACACGGTATTGATTATTGATGCTTATTTGAGAAGTCACTCAATTATACTCAAATATTATTACAGTAATTACTGCATCATATCTCTCATATTATTGATTCAGTTATTGTCACAGTATCATCTGCATAATATTTTATATATTATTAAATCAATAATTGAGACAACAAAGTTATTCATATTATTAAATTTCAATATTTACAAGTTTAGAAGTTCTGTCAAGGAGAGGTTTGGTCACCTAATTGCGCGCCAATAACGAGAAATCCTTATTGGAAAGCCCCCTCTTCTGAGGAAATTAATTGGTTGTTAAATATTGTGAGTTATAATATTAATGATGAATAAGTTCGTGTTGATTAAAGATGAATTTGATAGTTCCATTGTTTTGGGATTATTAGTGTTAGTGAAAATCGACATCTATTCCGATGATAATTGATGTCTGGGGATTATATTGATAAATTGGGTAATTAATCGGATAAATGAGAAATTAATTGCTACTAATTCACATGCTTATATAACTATTTATTCACATTGTGTACTATTGAATCACATTCATTTACTATTAGGGAAGTTGGTGCAAGATTGATGATACTTGCATGACTAAGTTAAAAATGGAGGTATAGATGGAGGTATTATACTGTAATTCATATTTTCACATGATTATAACTATTGGTTCACATTATTTACTATTAGGGGAGGTGGTGCAAGTTTGATAATACTTGTAGGACTAAATTAAAAATGAAAGAAAAGTTGGAGGTATTGTACTGTAATATTTTGAGCCCCAAAACGTGCAATTATCGAAACTATATTTTTCTATAAATAGAAGCTCATTCTTCCTTAATTTCTCACCAATTCACTAAAGCTATAGAGTAATTATTATAGAGAGAAATTATAGAATGAAAGATGAAGAGAAGTCTGCTACCTCACTATTCCAGTATCCAGTCTTCTTTTGAGGTAAGGGTTATTATTTCTTTCGTATTCATGAAGAGAGCTATTGTTATTTCATTCCTTATTATTCTGTTGGAATAACCTGTATATGCGAAGTACCGCATACATGGTGAAATTCTTCTATTATTCCATTCTTTATTATTTTGTTGGAATAACCTATTTATGTGAAGTACCGCATACATTGTGAAATTATGTTGTTATTCCATTCTTTATTATTTTATTAGAATATTCTGTCGGTGCAAATTTCGCCTGACCTGGTTCCATTCTTTATTATTCTGTCAGAATATCCCGTCTGTACATTTACGCATGTCCTAGTTCCATTATTTATTATTCTGTTGGAATAACCTGTTTATGCGGTCTATCACATGCATGGTGAATTCTATTGTTATTCCATTCTTTATTATTCTCGTTTAATATCCTCTGCATGAATGCTTACGCATTTGATTCGGTTCCATTCTTTAATATTCTGTTGGGAATAACCTGTCTGTGCAGTCTATCACACGCATGGTGAATCCTTCTATTATTCCATTCTTTATTATTCTGTTGGAATAACCTCTCTATGTGGATTACCACCAGTATGGTGAATGATCCTTTGTATTCATTCCTTATTAAATTATGGAAATAATCTGTATATGTGGATTACCGCATGGCGGGCGAAAATCTATTTGCAGTATCATGTTGACAATTTGGACGTTGTTGGTTCCTGGATAAATTAATTCTTGAACTTCTTTTATTGAATTATTATGTCATTGTCATCATCATCATGCTTATATTGTAATGAAAGTCATCTTTGGCTTACATGCATAGATGGACTTAGTATGATTATGATCAGGGATCATTCGGTATAATCATGACTTGTAATGTTATAAATGTTATGGTAAAAGTTTTTAGTGGCCTGTAATGCATTGATGGACAGTTTTTGGTATGATTATGACCAATTGATTGTTTAAGAGTATAGTCATGACCATTGATGATTTAATGAATATCCTCGCCCATAGTATGTGGATGATTAGATGATGTGTTTTATTTATTGTCGAGTCTCAAATGATAAAAATTGATGAAAACATTTTAAACAATAGAAGATAGTAGATTTTATTCTCTACTTGACTCTTCTAATGGATTGCTTGTTCCGCTATAGTTAAACTTGATGTCTATTGTATTTTATCAGTTTAACATTGTTGAAGACTAATGATAATGTATTCTGCATTATCTTAGTCATAATATTTCTTACTGGGCTAGTTGAGCTCACCCTTTCTTTCATTGTTCTCTTCAGGAAATGAGAATATAGCTGGGATGATTCAGGGAACAGAGTGACGGTCCAGATGATAGCATTAGTAGTCCTCACTATTCTGTTAAATAGTGTGACAATAAATGTAATGAGGACTCCATTGAGTGTGGATATTGTCTAGATGACAATATTCTTATTAAAACTCTCAATTTATGTATTGTCGTATATTACACGACGGTTGTATAATTAAGTTTGTATTTGTATTCTGTACCATGTATTTGGCGACTCAAGATGGGTGATGTATACCTATTTTGGGGGCGTCACATGTATCATCTGCTGATATTTTGCATATATGAGGTCTTTGAAATGTATCCGTTGAAGACATCCATTGAAGCATTAAATGCATTTGACATTTTTGAGTTTTGATGGAGGCTTTTTGCACAACTTTTGATTTGCAGTCTGGCTCACTGACACACAAACTGCTGTCTCACCTAACACCTAAAAAGATGTTTTCTGCTGACCCATAGTACTTTCCTTAGCTTCTTCAATACGCTTCTTTGTTGTATACTAAGGATGACTGTTGTGTCATTGGGACTGCCGAGGACTTCAACATTTATAATCCATTCCACATTTGTTGGGGTTTATTCTTAAACAAATGGGCAAGGCTCGATGCTTCTGATATAGACAGATGATGCTCTATGATTCTAATCGTGGTGTCTAGCCACCTTGGTGCTTGATCCGATACTAGCAAACGAGAACACTACGATTTCTCTTAAGTACTGGCACACTATGATCTTCACTTGTTTGACTTGCAGACTCTACGTTTCTGAGAGCACATTACAATCTCTGAGTTGGCTCAGCAAACGTTTAGACCACTCTATAATTTCGGGAGAGGCCCTCCAAAGCAAACACACTACGATTCTCGATGCTCTACGATTCTGCCTTGGCTACTACAATATCTTGATCAGCTCAATAGACTACGATTCTATTGAAGCCTATCTATTACATTTCAAGACATAGATCAACCTAACAGCTTTGATCTTTTCATCTATACATTCATTTATAGAATGATAAACATTAAAAGCTTAGATCAACCTAACAGATTTGATCTACCACTAAGTCCTTGTACATATATTCCTTGAAGGACTTTAAATATAATCATGAATATTTACTTTCATCATCAAATTTAAATATGCAATCTCCCAACAATCTCCCCCTATTTGATGTTGACATAACCAAGGAGATTTGTGTCATGATTATCAATTTCTAAATGCAGTTGCTAGAAAGTAAATATGACTTAGTGTTTCAGTGAGCAACTGAAATCTCTAGAGAATAAGCATGAATTTATTGATGTTTGTAAAGACATATGTTACAATTATGCTTAGTTACATCAATAAGAATTAAGTTTCAACTTATCTCTATTTCTTTTGCCTTTTATTCCTTGGAGGATTGGCATATTCATAAGCTCTCCTTCTCCTGCTAGCTTCATTTCTCCATGTTATATCTTCTAGCTCGCTTTGATTTAGCGATTCATTATTCTTGTGTATGTTCATGAACGCAGAATCTCCAATAGGCAGGTGTAGGTGTGTAGCAGTTACACCTTGTGAGCTTGGCTCTTGACGTCTTAGCGGTTGAGCCATGAGAATTTGTTGTTGTTCAGATCGTGGAGTCTGCTGGTGAGGCTGTCTTGTAGGCGAGATCCTTGATGATTGAGCGATGAATGTGCCTCTGCCCTTACCTTTTTCTCTTTTCCCTTTATTCTCCTCCTTTATGTCAGCATCAAGGGCTCGAATGTCTTCAGATAGGAAATTCATGCCTTGGACAAGCTCACTGAGCTGATTCTGGGATTGAGCAATGTCTTCACAGTTCTCTTTAATTAGAGAATTAGTTCGAGCTTCCCTATTTTGGAGAATGGCTGGACATTTTCTCATCTGTTTATTTGGCCTCGAGAATCCTCGAATTCTTTCATTAGGTTGTGGACGCCCCAAAACAGGTATACATCACCCATCTTGAGTCGCCAAATACATGGTACAGAATACAAATACAATCTTAAATATACAACAAGAGCTGTGAGTTTTAATATAAATATTGCCTTCTAGACAATATCCACTCTTAGAATAAGTCCTCATTACAATTATTATCACACTATTTCATAGAATAGTGAGGACTACTAAAGCTACCATCAGAACCATCACTCCGTTCCCCGACTAGTCCCTGCTACGTTCTCATTTTCTGAAGAGAACAGTGAAAGAAAGGGTGAGCTCAACTAGCTTAGTAAGAAATATTATGACTAAGATAATGCAAGACAAATTATCATTAGCCTTCAACAATGTTAAACTGTTAAAATATAATAGACATAAAGTTTAACTGCAGCGGAATAAGCAATCCATTAAAAGAGTCAAGTAGAGAATAAAGTCTACTATTTTTTATGATTTAAAAAGTTTTTCATCACTTTTATCGCTGAGACTCGGCTTAAAAAATAATCCACATCATCCCTGCACTACGACCAAGGATATTCATTAGTATCACGACCACAAATTATCCATGCACTACGGGCCAAGGATATTAGTGTATTCATCAATGGTCATGATCATGCCATAAAACAATTCATCTTTGCTCCCTGGTCAAGAGAATCCATAGCCATAATCATACCAAAAGCGCCCATCAATGCACTACGGGCCAATGAGGACTTTTTCCACATCATTTGTAACATTACGGTCATGATTATACTGAATAATCTCTGGTCATAATCATACCAAGTCCATCTATGCACTACAGGCCACAGATGACCTTCAATAAAATATAAACATAAGGATGATGACAATGATATAAGAATTCAATAAAACAAGTTCAAGAATTAATTTATCCAGGAACTACTAACATTTAAATTATCAACATGATACTTCTTTGTAAAGTAAAATCCAAGAATGCTCAGAAGAATATATCCATGAAAAGATACTGGATGAAGCGCAAATATCAAGGATATTCCACTAATTTCATGGAGTATAGAAGTCAAAACTTTAACCAACTGAGTAGAATAAAGAATGGAATAACAAAAGAAATCACCATGCATGCAAAGATTGCAGATAGGTATAAAAGTTATTCCAATGTAATAATAAATAATGGAACTGTGTAGCGTGGCAAACGCATGCATAAAAGTTATTTGAATGTAATAATAAGTACTAATAATAAATAATGGAACCAGTGCAAGCGTAAATGTACGTATGTGATATTCCGGCGAATAATAAATAATGGAACCGTGTCCAACAGAAACGCACGCAGAACAAGATATTTTGATGTAATAATAAATAATGGAACTGTGTCCGGCGAACGCACGAGATAGGATATTCCAATGTAATAATAAAGAGTAGAATCCTATCAAGGTGTAAAACACACGCATGTGATATTCCAAATGAATAATAAAGATTTTAACTGTGTCCTGCCGTAAAACTCATGTAGCATGTGATATTCAAATGTAATAATAAATAATGGAATAACAAAAGAATTTCACTAAGTATAGGGTAGCTCAGCGATACAAAAGTTATTCCAATGTAATAATAAAGAATGGAATAGCGGAAGAATTTCACCAAGTATAGGGTAAGTCGGCAGATACAAAAGTTATTCCAATAGAATAATAAATAATGGAATAATGTAAGAATTTCACCAAGTATAGGGTAGCTCACAGATACAAAGTTATTCAAATGTAATAATAAAGAATGGAATAACAGAAGTTCTCTTCATGATTACAAAAGAAATAATACCCCTTACCATAAAAGAAACTGGATATAGAAGTAGTAAAGTAGCAGAATACTCTTCTTCTTTCTCTCTATAATTTCTCTCTCTAGAGTTTCAGTGAATTCATAAGAAATAATGAAGGAATGAGCTTCTATTTATAGAAGAATGGATTGAATAGTAACTAATTCATGAACGGTCCAGATTGATTTACTCTTAGGCGGATGGTCCAGATTAATTTACTATTAAAACTTAAAGCAACAGTCCATACTGATTCACTATTAAAACTTTAAACCAGCGATCCATACTGATTCACTATTAAAACTTCAACCAACGGTCTGAAAAATTAGCACATCTCCTCATGGAATAATATTAAAATAATTTGGACTGAAAAGAAATATATTGTTCGGGTGAATAGTACCCCGTGAATAGTAACTCATGAATAGTAACTCATGAATAGTACTCCGACATGAAAAGTGCCCCGAATACCCGATTGAACAATATAACCTCCAGACATCAATTATTATCGAAATAAATGTCGACTTCCACTAACACCAATAATCCCAACACAATAGAACTATCAAATTCATCTTTAATCAACACGAACTTATTCATCATTAATATTATAACTCATAATATTTAACAATCAGGTTGTTCCTAGGAAAGAGGGGCTTTCCAATAAGGATTTCTCCCTCTTGGCGCGCAATTAGGTGACCAAACCTCTCCTTGACAGAACTTCTAGACATTGTAAATATTGTAATTTAATAATATGAATAACTTTGCCATCTCAATTATTGATTTAATAATATAACATATAATGCAGATGATACTGACAATAATCGAATCAATAATATGAGAGATATGATGCAGCAATAATTGAGTATAACTGAGTGACTTATCACGTAAGCATCAATAACCAATACTGTGTGCTACTATGCAACCACGCGTATTATTGTACTTTTACTACCGAGTAGTTCAACAGTTTTAATTGTAAAACATCCATCGTTATTTTCATAAAAATATTTTTATCGTTTTCTCAATCCGACAATAATTTCGTTGTGGGATCCACCAATAATTGCGCCGTTGTACGAATATTCCCTGCTAAAATGAATATTCCCCGAGCAATCGAATATAATACAACAACTTGCATACTTTGCAAAATTTATAAATACTACGCATAACTATAACATTATCTCAAATCCACATCATAATATTAAAAAAATATTTCGAGAAAATTAAATCTTTATTCGTAAAATTTGGGATTTTACAGCAGTTCGTAGACTCGTGAGACTTTCCATCATAAGGTTGTTCTGGGATTCCCGAGTATTCTGTAAAATAAGAAAAGCATCCATGTGTTTTTTAGCAGCTTGAAAGTGGATTTGATCCCGTTCATTTATGCTCTGAAGAATCTCCTTTATGATCTCCCTGAGCTTCTTTGTGAGCTCAGAACTTAGGGTGCTTGGGAGAGTGTTGGCAACATCGATCAGATGAGTCAGCCTTAGTTGAACAAGGTCTGAGTGAACTTCAAGGTCTTCTTGTATGTCCTTGGTCACCTTTTTGGATGCTTCAGACAACTCTATTTTGGTGGGAAGATCTGATATGAGCTCAAGGAGTTACGGACTATTTGGAGGAGGTATTAATTTATCATAGTGAAGAGAGCAAGGTCGAGATTGAAATACTCATTAGTGGATGAGGACGGGATATCTGATGGATGGGCTGGTGTGTGAGGTTGAGCTTCAAAAGGAGGTAACTCTACGACTTGAGCATGTGACTCTACGTTTGGGCTTGGATCAGTAATCGTAGAGTGAGAGATGATAGGAGATTGTATCAAAATAAAGTTGGGCACATTTGGTTCATCAATTACAGAATGTTAGGATTCTGTAACTGAGAATTGATTGAGTGGATGAAGAATCACTTCTAACCATCTAGGTAATTCATAGAATTGGTTGAAAAATGATGGTGGACAGTGATTAACCCCGAAAGAGATGGGAATAGTTTATACCTCATGCCTATTTTCTGAAGAAGGGCCATTGGTGATCAGCTTTCGGGTAAAGTTGAGGTTGCCTAGGAATCCATGAGCTACCACTGAGATTATTGGATAGGCTTTAAAAGTCTAGAATACGTGATCCTAGGAGTTGAGGATTTGGGCTCTGTGAAATGGCATCATAGGTAGATAGAAGAACAGTTGATTGTAGTTGGCTCTCCTATGTCCATTATATCCCACAACAATGATCTTAACTTCATCATCCTCTTCTTCTTCTTTGTCTTCATTTGAAATTTCCACCACATCAATTATCTCCATTTGACTTCTTTATTCTTCTGCTCTCTCATCCTCCATAGCTTCACTTCTTTCCATTTCTGCAGTTTCTGAAGCTATAATCTCTTGAGGGACTAAGGGAGATTCATGATGATCTCTTGGCAGTTCCTCCTCAGGTGCAACTTCTTCTATTATAGGGACTTCGTGAGGCTCCACCTCAACTTGAACACTAATTTTCATTTCAAATAGCTCCCCCTTAGCTGGAGCATTCTCTAGAGTAAGAACTTCAGGAAGCTCCACCTTAACTTGAGTTGTGTTCTTCTGACTTGCTTCGGATAGCCCATTCTCAGCTTCGAGTAATCTTTTCTCAGCAGCTATCTTTCTGTCTCCTTCTTTTAGCACTCCTTCATTGACAAGGATGTACTTCTTAACCAGTTTTCTTCTTGGCTTCCTAGGCTGAGCCACAACCTCAGCACTTTCTTCAGCTTAAGCTCTGAATGGTTGATCAACCTGAGAAGCTGTTATAGCATCTTCTTCGGGAGTGATGTCCAGTCTGGTCTCTACGATCGGTAGAGACTCTACAATCGAAGAGACAGAGGGCTTCTTTCACTTGTGACTGCTTTTTCTCTTCTTAAGCAGTTGAGAGATGGTATCTATGTCTTCATCTTTCTCAGACTGTTGTTCTTTTCTTTTCGAGTTCCTCAGAGTTTCAGTTCCAAAACACTCTTGAGGCACATTAGTAGTTGAACCTTGAGGCTCCTCTGCCATTTGAACCTTCATTTTTCTCTTACCATTGCTTTTTCTGACCAAAGCAATGGGTTCCTCCTTGTTGATTTATTCTTCTTCTTCTTTAGTTTCCTTTAGGACTAACATATTCCTTGGAATCCCGGTCTCCTTTGCATCACCAGTTCTTCCACTGGACTGAGACATCTTCCTGACATTTTCTACTGGATTTCTTTTTCAGTTCTCAAACAGCTGCTAGGTCATCCTTCTGTTTGGATTTATGAATTCTCCTTCATCATCCCTAATCTTATCTCCCAATGCTAACTATAGGGTGATGTTTATAAATTGCCCGTACAGCATCTTTCCAAAGCTCTTTGATTCTTCAAACTGAGTATCCATTTCCCAATCCAGTCGATGAGTAGGGCTCCATAGTTGAGTTTAATCCCACAACTGATTATTGTCATGAGCTTAAGTTGCATTTCATTCATAGAGTCATGGCCAGAGCTCTTATAGTATATGCATTTCCCAACAATGTCAGCCAAAAACTCATACCTTTGGGGGAACTCTTTCTTTTTGTACCCTTTGATAGTCAGAAACTTCTTATTATGCATTATCTTCCGTCCTTCATGAAAATCGATGCCCTCTATAAACGAAAATTCTTTTGATTTGAAACCTAGGGCTAGGTTTATATCTTCAGCTTTGAGTTTGATTTCCACACTTTTGACTTTTGTGGTTATAACATCGTTCTCAAACACTCCATTTATGTAGAACTCTTTTACAAGCTTAGGGTAGATCCATGTGCTGGTACTGAGAGCCTCTTCAAGACCAACTATCTTCAATAGAGACAGAATCTTATGGAATTGAGAGTCAACTATCTTGAACTCGTCGAAGCAGAGTTTATAATCAGTGATAACATTTGAAGCCGCCATTGATTTCTTTACACTGAGGTTGGTTAAGCGTTTCTGAAGGTTAAAGTTTTTGCTGGTAGAGAGAGAGAGGAATAAGCTTTTTGAACTTCTGATTTCAAAAAGATATTTTCAAATTATACTTGTATATTCCCTCCTCTCAATCTGCTTAGTGGGGGATATGTCAAGTTCTACTTGGCTCCACGAATTTAACTGATGTGGAATATACTGATTTTCACTTAGCTCCTCCTGAGCTAATGTATCATTTGGGAGGACTACGATCTTCGAGGTAGCACTACGGTCGTTGGGGTAGTCTTTACGATTGTTGAGTCTGCACTGCGATCGTTGAGTCCACTAAGTTTGCTCTATGAACGTTGCCTGCCCTGGTCCTTGTGATAAATTTTGACTAAGCATTTCTTCCGAATCAAGGTAGCTCAGGACGGGCCAATCTATTAGAAGGATCTAAGGATCAGGTTTGTCCCTAAGGGGCTTGACAGATAGAGTGCTTGAATTTGTTGAAGATGTTTTCATCACAAGATACTTCTTTGTCGTGTCTAGACAGCTCTATAATCGTGGACTTTCTTTAGTTATCTTACGATTTTGAACATAGCCTTTATATTTGCATGTTAGCATAAACTAGAGCATAGATTTTATGGTTATAGATTTGACATGCCTAACTCACTTATCAATTTATTAAATCTAGATTCATCTAGAGGCTTTGTAAAGACATCAGCAAGTTGATTTTTAGTAGGGATATATTGTAAAGATATAGTTCCATTTTGCACATGATCCTTAATAAAATGATATCTTATTTCTATATGCCTAGTCCTAGAATGCATGACAGGATTGTGTGTTATTTCTATGGCACTTATGTTATCACAGTGAACATGTATAGATTTGAATTCAAACCCATAGTTTGCTAGCTGATTTTTCATCCATAAGATTTGAGCACAATAGCTGCCAGCAATAATGTATTCAGCTTCTGCAGTTGAAGTAGATACTGAGTTTTGCTTCTTGCTAAACTAGGACACAAGTTTGTTTCCTAGTAACTGTCAGGTGCCACTGGTACTTTTTCTATCTATTTTGCAACCTGTAAAGTTAGCATTTGTATATCCTGTTAGTTCAAAGGACGACTCCTTGGGATACCAAAGTCCCAAGTGAGGTGTACCCTTGAGAAACGTGAAAATCCTTTTTACTGCAATTAAGTGTGACTCCTTAGAATTAGCTTGAAATCTAGCACATATGCATGTTGCAAACATTATGTCTGGTCTACTGACAGTTAGATATAGAAGAGAGCCAATTATACCTCTGTATTGAGTTATATCAATACTTTTACCTTTTTCATCTTTGTCAAGCTTGGTTGCTGGAGTTATTGAGGTTTTCATGGGAGAGGCTGATTCCATGCCATATTTTTTAATTAAGTTGTTAATGTACTTGGCTTAGTTTATGAAGATTCCTTCATCAGTCTGCTTTACTTGCAGTCTAAGGAAGAAGTTCAGCTCACCCATCATGCTCATTTTAAACTTGCTATGCATAAGCTTGGCAAATCTCTTACATAATTTTTCGTTAGTAGAGCCAAAGATAATGTCATCAACATATATTTGAACTAATAAGACTTTGCCTTTATGCTTTCTAAGAAATAATATGGTATCTACTCTACCTCTAGTGAACCCATTTTCAATAAGAAAGTTAGTTAGTGTTTCATACCATGCTCTAGGTGCTTGTTTAAAACCAAATAAGGCTTTGTCTAATCTATAGACATAATTAGAGAGAGATGGATTGATGAAACCTGGAGGTTGCTCTACATATACTTATTCTTGAAGTTCACCATTCGGGAATGCACTTTTGACATCCATCTGAAAGACTTTTAATTCCATGTGAGCAGTAAAGGCAAGAAATATTCTGATGGCTTCTAATCTGGCAATAGGTGCAAAGGTCTCATCGTAGTCAATGCCTACATCCTGAGAGTAGCCCTTGACCACTAGTCTTACCTTATTCCTGGTTATTACTCCATCTTCATCCATCTTGTTTCTGAAGACCCACTTGGTCCAAATGACAGGATGACTCTTTGGTCTTGGAACTAATCTCTATACTTTGCTTCTTTTAAACTGATTTAGTTCTTCTTGCATGGTTTCTACCTAGCTGGAGTCTTCCATAGCATCTTCTATTTTCTTGGGTTCTATTTTTGACAGAAAGTTCATATAGAATCACTCATTTTGGGTGGCGGCTCTTGTTTTGACTCTTGCATTTGGGTCTCCAATGATTAAGTCTTGAGTATGATCTATTGCCTATCTATTTCCTATTGGAACATCTGTCCTGATGCCTTCTTGTCTGAGACCTTCAAGATCAATTTTTTCTTCTTGATGTGGAGGTTCGTTGTCTTGTGTAGTTCTCTCTACGATCTCCTCTTCTTACTCGACGGTTTCATTTTCTGGAACTACGATCGTGGTGTTGAGCTTTACAACTTCATCTGAATTGTTGTTTGTAGCATCTTGAGGCACTGTTTTGCCCAAGTCTGTTTAATCAAAAATGATGTGGATCGAGACTTCAACACTCAGTGTCTTTTTGTTGAATACTTTACAAGCCTTACTGTCTGTGGCATATCTGAGAAAGATTTCTTTATCTAACTTGGGTTGGAACTTTGTTAGATACTGCTTCCCATTGTTGAGAATATAGCATGCACAGTCAAATACATGGAAGTAGCTGACATTTGGCTTTCTTCCTTTCCACAATTTGTAGGGAGTCTTCTTAATTGTAGAGTGTATAAGCGATCTGTTCTGAGTGTAGCATGCAGTGTTGACAACTTCTGCCCAAGAGTATTCAGGCAGATGGGCAGCTGCTATTAGAGTTCTTCCCGCCTCTATCAACGTTCTGTTCTTTCTCTCAGCTACTCCATTTTGTTGAGGAGTTCGTGGAGCTGAGAAGTTGTGCCTGATGCCATTGTCCTTGCAGAACTGGTCCATCTCAGAGAAGTCGAATTCTCTGCCATGATCACTCCGTATAGCCTTAATTTTCTCCCCTTTCTCGTTCATCACTAGTCTGAACATCTTGATTAGTTGGGAGTTCGTTTCATCTTTGAAGTTAAGAAGACCACCCATGTGAATCTGGTGTAATCATCCACTATGACTAGTGAGTATCTCTTCCCTCCAAGGCTTGTTGTTGGAATTGGCCCAAATAGATTCATGTGAAGCAGCTGCAGAGGCTTGTCAATTGAGTTGGCAGTTTTGCTCTTAAATGAGCTTCTAGTCTACTTTCCAAGCTGACAAACATTGCACGACCTTTATTTGACGAAGCTGAACTTGGGTAAGCCTACAACTAGATCTTTTGAGGCCAGTTTAGACATGCTTTTGAAGTTGAAATGAGATAGTCTTCTATGCCATACCCAGCTCATTTCTTCAGATGCTTTAGGCAGAAAGAATATCGTCTCGTTCGAGCTTAGTTGACCAAGATTTATAGTGTAGACATTTCTTTCTCTTGTTTTGGTCAGCTTTATAGCGGATGTCTTCAGATCTCTAACTTGACATTGATTGTTGAGGAATGTGACTTGATTACCCTTGTCGCGGAGTTGGCTAATGCTCAGAAGATTGTGTTGTAGTCCTTCCACATAGGCTACTTTACTGAAGGACACTGCACCATTCCCAGCTGAGCCATATCCTCTTGTCTTGCCAGAGCCATTGTCTCCAAAGATGATTGAAGGACCTTCCTTCTCTATGTAGTTAGACAGAAGGGCTTTGTTCTCAGTCATGTGCCTTTAGCATCCACTATCCATATACCAAGTTGTGATCATTGAGCTCTGTTCCTGTGGTAATATTAAACTTTCATTTTGGTACCCATACTTGCATGGGTCCTACTTTGTTAGTACCATTGGGAACCCAAATCTGTTTGATTTTGGGTTTTACATGCATAGGATTATGATATCACATTGCAGCCTTATGACCAACCTTATTGCATATAAAACATCTAATATGATGAATGCTTGTGTGTGTATATGGATTCTTCCTCCATTTGGACTTATGTGGGTTGTCAGCCATCCTTCTTTTAAATCGGTTCTCCTTTTTTCCATGTATCCTTATGTTTCATGATTTGTGAGGTGTGTACCTTTCCTCTACTGTTCCTTCCAAGTTGGCCCGTAGAGTTGATTTTACTCGACTCTACGATCCTTCGAGGTTGGAAAGTAGTGGATAGGTTACTCTTCTATTTTTTGAAACATAGGATAGCATGAGATCCTTTATTCCTTGGAATATGGATTGAATCAGAAGAGCAGGGTTGGACTAGTTCTTCCTTCTGTGAGGATTTCACAAATATAATGCTTATACTAAAACTTAGAGCATTACTAGGGCTAGTTTCCTTTATCTTTTCCACATATATCTCTGAGGTGGATTCCCCAAAACCTAAACTTGTTCTGTCAGATGCACTTCTCTGACTGGAGATCATGGAGTCCATGGATGAAGAAAATTTATTCCATGTAGAGATTGTCCTTTCTAGTTCCTCAATTTTAGAGGTTAGACTTGACTCTCTTTGTGCATTGAGATCATTAGTCTATTTTAAGAGCTTATTCTAAGTTTCAAACTTAGAAAGAGAGTCAGTACTTAGAAGGGCTATTTCTAGTTCTTCCTGGACTTTCTCTTTCTATTTTTGAAGATGTGAATAATCTTTGGACAGAACTCTGAACCATTTTATGTACTGATGCAAATCAGATGTTATGCCATGTAGTACTATTCTTCATCAATGTCTATAGAGAGTTAAAGTCAAATACTTCATATATACTTACTTCATGAATGTTAGAGTTCTTTTTATCCTTTGCATGCTTGACCATCAGGCAAAGATTTTCCATTTGAGGATCTTCATCATCTCAAGATTCGGGAGTTGAGTCGTTGTCTGAGTCACTCCACGATCCTCCATGTGACGCCCCCGGAATAGGTATACATCACCTATCTTGAGTCGCCAAATACATGGTACAAAAATACAAATACAACTAAATAATACAATTGTTGTGTAAAATATGACAAAACATAAACTGAGAGTTTTAATAAGAATATTGTCATCTAGACAATATCCACACTCAATGGAGTCCTCATTACATTTATTGTCACACTATTTAAAAGAATAGTGAGGACTACTAATGCTATCATCTGGACCGTCACTCCGTTCCCCGACTCGTCCCAGCTATATTCTCATTTCCTGAAGAAAACAGTGAAAGAATGGGTGAGCTCAACTAGCCCAGTAAGAAATATTATGACTAAGATAATGCATGATACCTACTATCTTCTATGATTTAAAATGTTATCATCAATTTTTATCGCTGAGACTCAGCTTAATAAATAAACCACATCATCCATGTACTACGAGCCAAGGATATTCATTAAATCATCAATGGTCGTGACTATACCGAATAATCCCTGGTCATAATCATACCAAAAATAGTCCATCAATGCATTACAGGCCACTGAGGACTTTTACCACGTCATTTATAACATTACAGGTCATGATTATACCGAATGATCCCTGGTCATAATCATACTAAGTCCATCTACGCACGTAAGCCAAAGATGACTTTCATTACAATATAAGCATGAGGATAATGACAATGACATCATAATTCAATAAAACAAGTTCAAGAGTTAATTTATCCAGGAACCAACAACGTCCAAATTGTCAACATGATACTGCTTTGTGGAGAAAAATTCAAGAATTCTCAGAAGAATATTTTCATGAAAAGATACTGGATGAAGCGCAAATATCCAGGATATTCTACTAATTTCATGGACTATAGAGGCCAAAACTTTAACCAACTGAGTATAATAGAATATATGAAACTGCAAATGGATTTTTGCCCGCCATATGGTAATCCCACGATCTGCACCATTTTCACAATTTAATAAGTAATGAATACAAAGGATCATTCACCATGCATGTGGTAATCCACATAGATAGGTTATTCCAACAAAATAATAAAGAATGGAATAATAGAAGGATTCACCATGCGTATGCGATAGATCGCATGCATAAAAGTTATTCCCAATGTAATAATAAAGAATGGAACCAGTCATGAGTAAACGCACAGAGAGGATATTTCGATGTAATAATAAAGAACGGAACCAGTCAGCGTAATCAAGACCCGCTGTGATATTCCAAATGTAATAATAAAGAATGGAACCGGTGTCGTGTAATCCGTAATGACCGACGGATATTCCAATGTAATAATAAAGAATCGGAACCAGTCAGCGTAATCAGACCGGCAAGCGAGGATATTCAATGTAATAATAAAGAACGGAACTAAAGTCGGCGAAATTATGACCCGAGGATATTCCAAATGAATAATAAAGAATGGAATAACAACGAGAATTTCACCATGTATGTGGTATCAGATAGTAAAGTTATTCCAATGTAATAATAAAGAATGGAATAACAATGTAATTTAACCATGATGCACGATTGCTTGCATGATAAAGTTATTCCAACATAATAATAAGGAATGGAATAACAATAGCTCTCTTCATGAATACGAAAGTAATAATACCCCTTACCTTAGAAGAACTGGATATTGGAAAAGTGAAGTAGTAGAATACTTTTCTTCTTTCTGTTTATATTTTCTCTCTCTAGAGTTTCAGTGAATTCGTAAAAAATAATGATGGAATAAGCTTCTATTTATAGGAGAATGGACTGAATAGTAACTAATTCATGAACGGTCCAAATTGATTTACTTTTAAATGGACGGTCCATATTGATTTACTATTAAAACTTAAAGCAACGGTTTATACTGATTCACTATTAAAACTTTAAACCAGCGAGCTATATTGATTCACTATTAAAACTCTAAACCAGCGATCCATATTGATTCACTATTAAAACTTTAAACCAACGATCCATATTGATTTACTATTATAATTTCAACCAACGGTCTGAAAAATTAGCACATCTCCTCATGGAATAATAGTGTACCCAAAAATGATTTGGACCGAAAAGAAATATATTTTTTGGGTGAATAGTACCCCGGCACAAAAAGTTTTCCAAATACCCGAGTGAACAATACTAGAGTGAATTGTAACCCATGAATAATACTCCGACATGAAAAGTTTCCCAGATACCCGAGTGAATAATACTAGAGTGAATAGTAATCAGGTGAATAGTAACCCATGAATAGTACTCCAACACAAAAAGTGCCCCGGATACCCAATTGAATAATATAACCTCCAGACACCAATTATTATCGAAATAAATGTCGATTTTCACTAACACTAATAATTCCAACACAATGGAACTATCAAATTCATCTTTAATCAACACGAACTTATTCATCATTAATATTATAACTCATAATATTTAACAACCAGGTCGTTACCAAGAAAGAGGGGGCTTTCCAATAAGGATTTCTCTCTATTGGCGCGTAATTAGGTGACCAAACCTCTCATTGACAGAACTTCTAGACATTGTAAATATTGCAATTTAATAATATGAACAACTTTGTCGTCTTAATTATTGTTTTAATAATATATCATATTATGCAGATGATACTATGACAATAATCGAATCAATAAAATGAGAGATATGATGCAGCAATATCTGTAGCAATAATTGAGTATAACTGAGTGACTTCTTCCATAAGCATTAATAATCAATATCGTGTGCTACTATGCAACCACGCGTATTACTGTACTTTTACTACCGGGTAGTTCAACAGTTTTAATGGTAACACTTCCGCCGTTATTTTTAAAAAAAGATAATTCTATCATTTTCTTACTACAACAATACTTCCGCTAGGGTCCACTAATGATTGTCGTGTCGTTGCATTTAATATTTCGTTAAAACGAATATTCTCCGACCAATCGAATATTATATAACCACTTGCTTACTTTGCAAATTTTGTAAATATTACCCACAACTATAACATTATATCATATCCACACCATAACATTCAAAAATATATTTCAAGAGAAATTAATCTTTACTCATAAAAGTTGGGTCTTACAATGTGACGCACCCAAAATAGGTATACAACACCCATTCTGAGTCGCCAAATACATGGTACAGAAAGAAAACTACAACTTCAATAATACAATTTTTGTGCAAAATACAACAACACATACTGTGAGTTTAAATACAAATATTGTCTTCTAGACAATATCCACACTCAAATAAGTCCTCATTACAATTATTCAAACACTATTTTACAGAAATAGTGAGGACTACTAAAACATCTTTCTAGAACCATCACTCCATACCCCGACTAGATCCTGTTATGTTCTCACCTCCTGAGAAGAAAAATAGAACAAAAAGGAAAAGGGTGAGCTCAACTAGCCCAGTAAAGAATATTATGACTAAGATAATATACAACAAATTATCATTAGTCTTCAACAGGGAAAAATCTGATAGAATATAATAGACAATAAGTTTTAGATCAACAAATGTAGCGGAAACAGCAATCCATTAGAAGAGTCACGTAGAGAATGAATTCTACTATCTTCTAAGATTTAAAAGTCCATCATCAATATTTTATCCCTGTAACATCAATCAATATACATCTTTAATCAAATATTCATCTTTGCACTACAGGCCAAAGATATTCATTTATATCACTAGTCGGTCATGTTCATCTCAACACATGTTCATCTTTGCACTACGGGCCAAAGATATTCATCAGTTAATCATTCATCTTTGCACTACAGGCCAAAGATATTCAATAATATCACCATTTAAGAGTGAGGATGATGAAAAATATTTTAAAGAAAACGAATCTAGTGAGGCAGAAGAACAAATATTAGGGATTCGTATAACAGTTTATTCAAGATCAATAATACTTCATAATAACTAATTGTGAAGCAAAATTCAAAAATAAAGATCAAAACATGGATACAATCAAAGATAGTAACCATAATAGACATATTGGACAAAAAGGAAAAATTTTATTTTTCGGTGAATAATGTCGTATTCGTGAATAGTGTCTTATACGTGAATAGTGTTGTATACGTGAATAGTAACCCAACACAAAAAGTTCCAAATTTGATTAAAAAGTTCAAACCGATATTTCGGCATAATGATATTGAAGAAAAATAATATCATTTAAGAAGAAAATAACATCCCTTACCTCAAAGAAACAGTACATCGGAATGAAAGGTCGGAAGTGATGCTAAATGAAACTTGTACTGAACAGTAACTCTCAAAGTATCTAAATACTCACAAAATACGCTCGATAATATAGAGAGAGAAAAAGAGAAAGCTTATGTTTCTGGTGTGATTTTCAATTCTAACTTAGCCCTCTATTTATAGGAAAATGTTAGCACGCCAAAGCAGACTTGACCTGTTACCTGATGGCTTTACCTGCTACTATTGCCACCCACCACATTTGAAATAAAATTCATCACATTTCTTCACCAACCACAAGTGGGGCCTACTCAATTCTAGAATTTTCCACCAAAATTATTTATAAACCTAATTTCTGAATCAGTCACCTCTTAAAATTAATAACAAATCATACATTTATTTTTAACGGTTCAAAATTTGTTGACATATACTCAACTTATATATGTATAACATATCCAAAAATCACAACGATCCAATGGTCGAATTAAAAATTATAACTCACGCAATATATCGTAAAAATACTGATTTGATTTTTAATACCTCCATTCCGACAAAAATACTGATAAAACACCTCAACATTAATTCCTTCAATTATAACCACATACAATAAATAAATCCATCATTTATATCCGCATCAAATAAATATTTCTTTATTAATTAATTATTCACAAATAATATTACATAATCACAATAATGACAACCAGGCAGTTCCCAGGAAAGAGGGGGCTTTCCGATAAGGATTTCTCCTTACTGGAGCGCAATTAGATGACCAAACCTCTCCTTGACAGAACTTTCTAGACATTGTCAATAATGCTATCTAATAATATTATTCAAATAATATGAATTATTGATATGATAATGAGAAATACTGTGCAGTGGCAATTATTGAAACAACAATAATATAAAATATCAACGCAACAATTATTGAATCAATAAAATAAAATATTGAATAGTAATTACTGTAATAATTATTGAGTAGTGCCTTCTTACGTAAGAATCAATAATTCAAAAATATTGTGCAATACCGTGTGCTACTGTGCAACCACGTGTATTTCTATATTTTAACCACCAGGTATTCCAACAGTGTTAACGGTAACGATTACGTCATTATTTATAAAAACTCAAACTTTGTCGTTTTCTTCATTCGACAGTTATTCCGTTTATGGGGCCCACAAATGACTGCAACGTCGTACGGATATTCCTTACAAAAAGAATATTCCACGACCAAATGAATATTCCCCGACAACAATGATTATTTTATAACCACTTGCTTATTTTGCAAAATTTGGACATTTCACCCATAACCAAAATATTATATCAAATTAACACCTTATTATTTCAAAATAATAATTGGAGGAAAATTCAATTGTATTTATAAAAAGCTGGGATCTTACATACAACCTCCCCTTCTTATGAAATTTCATCCTCAAAATTAGGGTACGTACCTGGTATATTAAAGAGGTGATGATATCTTGACATCATCTCAGATTCTAACTCCTAGGTCATTTCTTCCACATCGTAGAATATGGTCCTTCTTATCCAAGATTTTAACATGTAACTCTTCATACGTTAAATCTTCCTCTATCTCATTCGGTTCTAATTCAATAATGTGGTTTGGGTCTTTCACATATTTACGTAACATAGATATTTGAAAAACATTATGAACACGAGACATACTTGGCGGTAAGGCGAGTCTATAGGCCACAGTTCCTACTAGATCGAGGATTAAAAATGGGCCAATGAATCAAGGATTGAGCTTTCTTCTCTTTCCAAATCTTGTAACTCCTTTCCATGGAGCAACACATAAGAACACATGATCTCTAATATCGAATTCCACGCCTTTTCGATGAAGATCGGCATAACTCTATTATCGATCTTGTGAGGTTTTTATATGTTGTTGGATCGTTTGAATCTTTTTTGTAGTCATACGTACCAACTCCGGTCCCAACAACGTTACTTCACCCACCTCATCCCAGCATACTGGAGATTGACACTTTCTTCCATACAACGCCTCGAATGGAGCCATGCCAATACTTGCTTGATAACTGTTGTTGTAGGAAAACTCCACCAATGGCAAGAACTTGTCCCAACTTCCCTTGAAGTCAAGGACACAGAGTCTTAATAAATCTTCAAGAGTTTGAATAGTCCTTTTCGACTATCCATCCGTTTGAGGATGATATGCCGAACTAAATCATAAATCCGTGCCCATATCTTTTTGCAAACGAACCCAAAATCTTGAAGTGAATCTTGGGTCTCGATCAGAAACTATGGATACTGGCATACCATGCAATCTTACAATCTCATTTATATATATACTAGTAAGACGTTCAAGTGTATAAGTTTCTCGTATCGGTAAGAAATGAACAGACTTGGTCAATCGACCAATAATGACCCAAATCGCATCTATGCCTTGAGAAACCTTGGGAAGACCAGTAAAAAAATCCATGGTAATGTGCTCCAACTTCCATTCTAGAATTTCAAGTGGTTGCAATGGACCTTTTGGCACTTGATGCTCTGTCATAACTCGTTGACAAGTTAGACACCTTAAGATAAACCCCGCTATCTCTCTCTTCATATTGCTCCACCAAAATGTATGTCGAAGATCACGAGTACTCCCAAGATGGATTGCAAATGGTGTGTTGTGTGCCTCCATCATGATTAAATACTTCAAGTCAGAATCGTTAGGAACACAAAGTCTGGAGTTGACTCTAAATATTCCTTCTTCATCGATTATTACTTCTGGAATAGCACCTTCTTCCACTTTCTTCTTCATACGCATCAGCTCCAGGTCTGTAGCTTGAGCTGCTTTAACTTTATCAATTAAAGTCGATTTGACTCGTATATTCGCCATCATCACATGGGTCCCTGGAGTCTTTAACTCTATTTTCATAATTTCCAAGTCATACAAAATGGGCCTTTATATTGACAATATTGTACTCGTACCCGCATATGATCTTCTACTCAATGCGTCAGCTACTACATTCGCTTTTCTAGGATGGTATTGAATGGTATGATCATAATCTTTCAACAACTTAAGCTGACGTCATTTCCGCACGTTGAGTTCCTTTTGAGTGAAGAAATATTTGAGGCTTTTATGATCCGTATAGATCTCCACCTCCTCTCCATACAGGTAATGCCTCCAAATCTTAAGCGCAAAAATGACAGCGTCCAAGTCTAGATCATGAGTAGGATAATTCCTCTCATATTCTTTGAGTTGTTGTGAGGCATAGGCTATGACTTTCCCATGTTGCATGAGAACACATCCTAACCCTTCACTGAAGCATCACTTTGTAAATGACAAATCCTCCGTGCGGATGGTATTATCGTAATCAGTCTTTGAAATGAGTCTACTCTTGAGTTCTTGAAAACTCTTCTCACATTCCTCGCTCCAACCGAATTTTATATCTTTTTGAGTCAGCTATGTTAATGGAGTAGCGATTCGAGAAAACCCTTCTACGAATCTCCGATAATAACCAGCTAAGCCGAGAAAGCTACGTACTCCGGTCACTGACTTAGGTTGCTCTCAGCTTTGAATTGCTTCAATCTTTGTCGGGTCAATAGATATTCCATGATTTGATATCTTGTGCCCAAGGAATGAAACTTCCTCAAGCTAGAACTCGTATTTCTTCAACTTAGCATATAGTTTGTTTTCACAAAGCTTTTGAAGTATCAGCCTCAAGTGTAGCTCATGGTCTTCACGGGTTTTGGAGTATATGAGGATGTCATCAATAAAGACGACCACAAAGTGATCCAAATAATTGTTGAATACTCGGTTCATCATGTCCATGAAGGCATTAGGAGCATTAGTCAATCCAAAAGACATGACTAGGAATTCATAATGCCCGTACCGAGTTTTGAAAGCAGTCTTTAGAATGTCATCAGTTTTAATCTTCAACTGATGATATCCAGAACGAAGATTGATCTTTGAAAAGAATTTGGCGCCTTGCAACTGGTCAAACAGATCATTAATAAGAGGTAACGGGTACCTATTTTTGATGGTGACATGATTCAACTCCCAATAATCAATATAAAGTCGCATACTTCCATCTTTCTTCTTCACGAATAGAACAAGAGCACCCCAAGGAGATGTATTAGGACGAATGAAACCTATGTCTAACAATTCCTATAGTTGGGTCTTTAACTCCTGAAGTTCAATAGGAGCCATTCGATATGGGGCTTCAGAAATGGGTTTTGTACCGGGTTCAAGGTCGATATAAAATTTAATTTCATGCTTTGGGGGTAGGCCAGGAAGTTCTTCAGGGAATACGTCAGGAAATTCATTAATAATAGAAATATCATTCAAAACAGACGTATTTTTGTTTAGATCCGTGACATGAGCTAAGAAAGCTTGACATCCATTTTTTAATAAACGAATAGCTTTATGGCTTGAGATGACAGTAATGGATTTTAATGGTTTGGTTGCTTGAATTCGCATAATAGGTTGGTTAGGAATATGAAAGCTAACAACCTTACGAAAATAATCAATTTTTGCATGATGAGTAGTTAACCAATCAATCCCTAGAATCGCATCGAATGCAAGTATATTCAAAGAAATAAGATAGACAGGTAACATACGGTTACCGATTTGAATTAAATAAGACTTATAAACCATGGATGTAATGAAGGTTTCTCCTAACGGAGTTTCAACAGATAAGTCAAAGTCTAATTTCTCCAGAGTCAAATTTAAATGTTGAGCGCAAGTAGGAGAAATAAAGGAATGGGTAGAACCGGTATTAAATAAAGTATAAACTTCGTTAGAGTTTATGATTAGCTTACCCGTGATCACCTCGTTTAGATTCCTCGCTTTTTGGGAGGTTACGACAAACGCTCTCCCTTGAACTACCGGTTTTGTCTTGTCTGAGACACCCTTGGATGCCTCCATCCCAGCTGGACTTGACTTTGGTGCACGACAAAATCGGGCTAGGTGACATTCTTTTCCTCAATTGTAACATGTTTTGGACTGCATCGTGCAGTTTGGACTTATGTGTCCTTCCCCTCCACATTTATAACATACAACCGGCGGTCGTTCTCCTTCCTTAACAACTGGTGCTGGTGCTGACGTCTTTCCATCTTTGCTGAACCTTCTCTTCTTGAACTTTCCACTCCTATTGTCTTGGCCATGATTACAACCGAAGTGGTTATCATTTCTGGCATGTTGATTCCTCCACGTTTGTTGTCACCGCTTCGATGATCGCTACCATCTTTGGTATTATCGACTTGTTTACCGCTTTCTCTTGGTTGGGTTGACTCATTATCTTGCTCCAATAACTGAGCCCTATTCACAACATCAGAATACAAACACAGTTTATGAGAGATAAGGTATTGACGTATCTCAGGTTTCAAACCTCTTAGAAACATCCGCATTATTCTCTCCTCATTATTAACCAAGTGGGACGCAAACTGAGACAACTCGGCAAACTTAGCTTCATACTTCGCCACAGTCATATTGTTTTGCTCAAGCTTGATGAACTCTACCTCCTTCATGTGACGAATACTTTCAGGAAAGTACTTGTCGTTGAACAGCTCTTGGAACTTCTCCCAAGACATCTTCAGTGCGGCAGGTTAAGTACACTTTAAAGATTCCCACCAGTAATCTGCCTCTGCACGTAACATGAAGGTGGCAAAGGGAACTTTTTGTTCCTCGGAGCATCCCAAGACATCAAATATCTTGTTGATCTACTTCATCCACGTCTCCGCCTTAAGTGGTTTTGGCTCTCCAAAAAACTCTAGTGGTCCCAACTCCTTAAACTGCTTGGTGGTGACCATCCGAGAGTTGTCAGTGTTTCCACCTGTATTTTGGACAGGAGTCGCTTTCGCCTGATGTTGCATGAATTGCATAAAGCTTCTGACCATCCCAACGTTCACCATTTCATAGGTGTTATTATTTTCATGAGGATTATTATCTTCCTGTTGCACATTACCCTGTGCATTGATCGTTGGTGACTCAATGGTCTCATGTGCTTCATTGCTTATCTCAACCTTTTTGGATGCCATTTTCAAATACTGCAACAAAACAAGGGTTAATTAACATATCATATATTATCCCTATACTCTGACCGACCAATTAAATACCAAAAAAACTTAGGTAGGTCATACTAGCGAAGGAATTCCCCGTCTCTCCCCTCCTAGTTCTTATCTCACATCTCAGCCAGGGATCATATCCCTAAGCTTTGATACCAACTGTGACGCCTCCAAAATAGGTATACATCATCCATCTTGAGTTACCAAATACATGGTACAAAAATACAAATACAACTAAATAATACAATTGTCGTGTAAAATACGACAAAACATAAATTGAGAGTTTTAATAAGAATATTGTCATCTAGACAATATCCACACTCAATGGAGTCTTCATTACATTTATTGTCACACTATTTAACAGAATAGTGAGGACTACTAATGCTATCATTTGTACCGTCACTCAGTTTCTTGACTCGTCCCAGCTATATTCTCATTTCCTGAAGAGAACAGTGAAAGAAAGGGTGAGCTCAACTAGTCCAGTAAGAAATATTATGACTAAGATAATGCAGAATAAATTATCATTAGTCTTTAACAATGTTAAACTGATAAAATACAATAGACATCAAGTTTAACTACAACGGAATAACCAATCCATTAGAAGAGTCAAGTAGAGCATGATACCTACTATCTTCTATGATTTAAAATGTTATCATTAATTTTTATCGTTGAGACTCAGCTTAATAAATAAACTACATCATCTAATCATCCCTGTACTACAGGCCAAGGATATTCATTAAATGATCAATGGTCATGACTATACCGAATAATCCCTGGTCATAATCATACCAAAAACTGTTCATCAATGCCTTACAGGCCACTAAGGACTTTTACCACGTCATTTATAACATTACAGGTCATGATTATACTGAATGATCCCTGGTCATAATCATACTAAGTCCATCTACGCACGTAAGCTAAAGATGACTTTCATTACAATATAAGCATGAGGATGATGACAATGACTTAATAATTCAATAAAACAAGTTCAAAAATTAATTTATCTAGGAACCAACAACGTCCAAATTGTCAACATGATACTGCTTTGTGGAGAAAAATTCAAGAATGCTCAGAAGAATATTTTCATGAAAAGATATTGGATGAAGCGCAAATATCCAGGATATTCTACTAATTTCATGGAGTATAGAAGCCAAAACTTTAACCAACTGAGTATAATAGAATATATGAAACTGCAAATGGTTTTTCACCCGCCATGCGGTAATCCACGTATACAGATCATTTCCATAATTTAATAAGGAATGAATACAAAGGATCATTCACCATGCATGTGATAATCCATATAGATAGGTTATTCCAATAGAATAATAAAGAATGGAATAACAACAGAATTTCACCATGTATGCTGTGACGCCCCCAAATTCGGACCTCCACTTGGTCACTTGAATTCGGTTCATCACGTTCTCATGGTAAAACCATAATAACTAAAATAACGCATGCACAACGGAAAATCTACTTTAGAATAATATACAATAATTTTTTATAATTATTCCCCTAAGTCTCGCAACCTACAATACTTAATAGATTACATAATACTATCGAATAAAGACCGATTACATAGTCCTACTTAAGCTTAAACATAGTCTGAAATAGTCATAATACATCATAATAGACTTTAAACATAAAAAGGACAAGCTAGTTGGTAGCCCTGCCCTTGCCCTTCTCTGTTCCAGAGACACTTACCTGTTCCTCCTTAACTGAAATGTTTTAAATAAGCAAGGATGAGCACAAATTTCCCACCAAGTGATATACAACAAGGATGTAGGATATAATATCACAAGGTTTGAAATATCGAAGGGTTATTTCTAGGATAGTTCAAAGTGTCAGAATAACATCATGAATAAGGGATATGACAATTTAATATAAATCAACAGATATATATGAATTCAACGGCAAACAATGTATTCAACTAGATAAGCAATTTATACTAAGAAGTAACTAAGGACTATGGAACTTCCACTAGAGTTACCAATATTAAACTGATAACCACAAAATATCAAGTACTATAGATGATCAGTCTACAATACTTTACGTTATGCATAACACCACAAAAATATTTATTCATGTGTTGAGGTTTCCAACAACATACACTCCCCTTACCAAAAGGGTTGTCCAACTCAGTTCTCAAGATTTCTGCACCAATCAATTGGTTTGGACAATTTTTATAAACATGCATATAGTCTAGCCGAATCAGATGGGATTGAATCTTTAACAATATTCAAGGACAATACCAATTTCAACATGATTAATAGCTTTCACAAGGGTTTAACATACTAACTCATTTGAACGAGATAGTAATGTAACTTGTATTTAAAGGAATAAACTTACGGTATTTGTCAAATAATAATGCAAGGGTTTAGGATACTTGCTCAATAAAAGTAAGGTTCAAGGAAACTTGCCTTAAGCGTAGTTTATCCACGTTTAATAAATTAACACTTTCAAATCCTATTTATAGCGTATTATAAGTATACAATGTTCATTAGCTAACACAACCTTTAATCAAGCTCGACACGATTCAAGTATGCACATATGGTACAAAATCAGTTTATAAGTAATCATAAACCAAACACTTAGTTATAAGCAAATCAAGAAGGTTCAAGGTTAGGATCTCCTCTACTTATGGACTTTCCAATTCAATGCAACACCAACTTATCAACTAGGCATTACACATATATATGCACCTCAGTAGGTTTTAGATCACATTTAGCATCATAGGCATCATGTAAGTTAATGTCCAAAAGTCAGACTTCATTTTCTCGATTCAGATCATGGCAATTGCGCCATGGCTTAGCTAAACTAGGATCATGGCGCAATTGCTTGCCCCCCTCGACCTCGCCAAAGACACAACTGCTGCCTTGTGGGTTCTGTCTGGTCTCGAACGCACAATCATACCTAATGTATTTTGACATGTTAAAGGCTTTCACATGCTTCTTAGATCAATCTAGGTCCTTTCTTGCATAACATGGTTCTAAGTTCGATCAGTACAATAATTTAAGGTCAAGAAACCACAAAGTCTATCATGCTTGCTTTCTCAATCACATAAGATAGTTACAACACTCATATTATACATGCTTGTCTGTATTCATAACACATACGTGAAACTAACACCACTTTAGTTGAAAATAGGCTTCGTTCATGCTTTTCTTGAAATGTGCCACACAAGTATGGTATATATATGTTTATACTACATGAGCAAGTCTAAGTGTGTTATCAAACATGATCACAAATGTCATATTTTAGTCCTCATGGTATCTTGACAATATTCACATTCAAAGTTTGCTAATATATTCAACATGATCATGCTTCCTTACGAGATATATAAACATGAGCAAATGGTTTATTCATGTACTCCTAAGTCATACTAACATGCTTGCAAAGTCAGTACATAAACATGTTATTCATACTCATCAAGTTTGTTTCTAAGGTCATGAATCCATTTTAAACTATACACTTTTGTTATTCATGTTAATCTAGTCTAAACATGCTCACATTAGGCTCATATATCTTATATACATCATACATATGTTTACATGCTAGCTTGAGTCATAATATTTAACCAATATGTACCAGACTGCAAAATAGAAGCTCTAGCTGATTTTAGAGGCCGAATTTAATTGCTGCATGCACCTTAAGATTAATATATGGCGTACATTTCTTACATGCAGTTTGAGTTTGAGCCAGAACAAGAAACCTCGACAACTGTTTAGGCCAAACATAGAAATTACTCATAAAATCGTTCCTAAACACTCTTATAACAGTCTAAACATGCTTGTAAGGTCATATAACAACAATGTGAACATTACCCGTCCATGCTAACATCCAATCCTATGAATTTATGAAATTCAAAATTTCAACATTTATGAACTCTACTAACAAAAATGAAAATGGAAAGCAAAGAATGGAATTATACCTTCGTAATATGCAATGAACTTGATCTAACTAAACTCTCAAGATCTTAGAATGCTCTCACTCTACTACTTAGCTATTTATCAGACAATTCTCAGCAACAAGAAATGAAGAAGTATACTGCTATTTATAGAGGAACACAAAACCAGACATTGCATTTTCCCATTGAATCAAACCAATGGATTGTAGGATTGTATGAAGGTTATGGAGGAGTTGGTAACTAGTGATTGGTTTGCATCATGAACACCTCTCCCCCCCCCCCCTCATGATCACTAGCTAGAAACATAGAAGAAGGTATAATAGGCCATAGCCCATATGTGTTTCACGTGACTGAAGAAAGAGTAAATATGACTCTCAATTTGGTACAATCCAATTTATCTCAGCATGCTTGCATACTCCTACACACTTTCACCCTTATGTTACATTTTAATACACATATCCATCATATATTATAACATATTGTCACACTATAACTTAACATTTCAAAGTAGTAGGTGCTATGTAATATACATATAATCCATGTACATTCTATTTTAAGGTCTACTCACATGTATATGGCTACTTACATATTTCATGATATATATATATATATATACACATATATACTATATAGTTTCAATACTCATAATAACATTCGTTCATTCATAAAACTTATATAGTTATGTAATGTCACACTACACTATATAGTATAGTTGAATTATGGCTCTCATAATACATAAATCCATAATATAATATTACTATATTAATAACTTACTTATTTATGTCAATTAAATAATTTATTCACTTTCTTGATTAATTACCACCATTTATTAATGATGAAATTATGGATCTCCATAACCATTAACTATCGATTTAATTCTCATTATATTTATAGATATATTGCAAACAATAATAATCGTATATTATGAATTAATTACCAAGTAATCCATATCCACCACCATTAATTAATATTAAATAATGGATTAACGACTCCGTTATCGGACTCAACATACTTTAATTTATGGTTTATCAATGTCACACATATCACATAATTGTTCCATTTAATTTCCAAAGTGGAAAAATTATTTTTTTCTCCAACTAACTCATCGGGCTATGTTGATGCGCTTGATTGAAATCTTCTTTGACGGCGAGCGTAGGCTATAGTGTTCTCGATAACGATGCCAAGACTAGTTTAGCTCATACCAGTGTCAATTTTCAATGCTAACTTGTTATACATGACATGAATTGATCTCCACATGAGTGTTACTACGAGTCTACGAGTGTATTGATTACTCATACGAAATCACATGATAGACATGATTAATCCTCCTAATTCCCGTTTTACTTCACTCAATGAATTTTCTCGTTTCGCATTATGCCACACAAGGCATTTCACACTTTTCATTGTCAATTCACATTTCTCAGTACTCATTAATTCAATACCTATCAATTATATTAACCGACTCATAAAACAATAACACTTATTTTCACATAAATCGTATTTCCATTAATATATTCATTTTATAATACGTGGAAATTCTCGGGTATTACATCCTCCCACCCCTTATAAAAATTACGTCCCAAAATTGCTACAAGGTTACACAAACAGATAGGGATAATCCCGCATCATCCTATCTTCTAACTCCTACGTTGCCTCCTCGACATCGTGGTTACGCCAAAGTACTTTTACAGAAGAAATGACTTTATTCCTTAAGGGTTGCTCTTTCCTATCGAGAATTTGGACAGGAATTTCTTTGTATGCTAAATTCTTCTCCACTTGAATAGGTTCATAAGAAATCATGTGCTTGTAGTCAGGCTTGTATGGACACAACACGGATATGTGAAACACTTTATGGATCTGTTCCAACTCAGGTGGAAGTGCAACTTTGTATGCTACTTCACCCACTCGTTGTAGTATCTCGAACGGTCCTATGAATCTTGGACTCAGTTTTCCTTTCTTGCCGAAACATATTTTTCCCTTCCACGGAGATACCTTTAAGAATACAAAACTGCCAACTTCAAAGTCTCGGTCTTGTCGATGTAAATCTGCATACCTTTTCTGGCGATCTTGAGCCGCTACAAGTCTGGCCCTTATCACTTTCACCACATCCACAGTCTATTATACTAACTCTGGTCCGAGTATTCATCGTTCTCCGACTTCGTCCCAACATAAAGGCATTCTGCACTTCCTTTCGTAAAGAGCTTCATAAGGTGGCATGCCGATACTCGCATGGTAACTATTATTATATGCAAATTCGACTAAGGGTAAGTGGCCGTCCCAATTTCCGTTGAAGTCCATCACGCAAGTCCTAAGCATGTCCTCTAGCGTTTGTATTGTTCGTTCACTCTGTTCGTCAGTCAGAGGATGATAAGCAGTACTCAACCTCAACTGTGTTCCCATCCTCTCTTGCAAGCTTTTCCAAAATTTTGACGTGAAACGCGGGTCTCAGTCGGAAATAATTGATACCGGCACTCCATGTCGTGAAACGATTTCCTTTACGTATAGACTCACTAATTTATTTAAACTGTAGCGGATCTTGATAGGTAGAAAATGTGCAGTCTTCGTAAGTCGATCCACGATGACCCAAATGGCATCCAAACCTTTCTGTGAGACTGGAAGTCCTACTACAAAATCCATCATAATATGCTCCCATTTCCACTCTAGTATTTCCAATGATCGTAGTAGACCACTCAGTCTCTGATGCTCTGCTTTTACACGTTGACACGTAAGACATCTACTAACGCACTCCGCAATTTCCCATTCCAAATTTGGCCACCAAAAATGTTGCTTCAAGTCCCGGTACATCTTCGTGCCTCCTAGATGAATGGAATACGTCGTATTATGAGCCTCATGCAAAATTTCCTCTCTTAACTCGGCCACTGCCGGTACCCACACTCTCCCTTTGAATCTTAAGATACCATCTTTATCTATTCAAAATTTTTCTTCCTCCTTTTCTGTGATCCTTCTTCTGATTTTCTCACACTCTTCATCTTTCTCATGGGCTTCCTTTACTCTATCCAACAATGTCGGACAAACTTCTATTACAAATAACTTCTCTGAAGACCTCTCGGGTCCCCTCACTTCTATTTCCAATTTCTCCATATCCCTTACTAACTCCTCGTGAGTAGTTAGTTGAAACAAATTCTCCCTTCCTTTCCTTCTCAGAGCGTCGGCAACATTTGCCTTTCCCGGGTGATAAAGAATGTCACAGTCATAATCCTTGATCAATTCTAACCACCTTCTCTGATGGATATTCAACTCCTTCTGTGTGAAGATATACTTCAGACTTTTGTGGTCCGTGTATATCTCACATTTTTCTCCGTACAAATAATGTCTCCATATCTTTAACGCAAAAACTACTGCTGCTAACTCTAAGTCATGAGTAGGGTATCATTTTTCATAATCCTTTAATTTTCGTGATGCATACGCAATGACCTTGTCGTGTTGCATAAGCACACAACCAAGTCCTCTATATGACGCATCATTGTACACCACAAATCCTCCCGCATTATCTGGTAATGATAATATAGGCGCCCATCTTAATCTCTTCTTCAACTCTTGAAAACTCTCTTCGCATTTGTCGGTCCATATAAATTTCACCGTCTTCCTCGTCAAATTAGTAAACGGGGTTCCTATCATAGAAAAATCTTGGATGAATCTTCGATAGTACCCAGCTAACCCTAAGAAACTTCTCACCTCCGTCGAAGTTCTTGATTGTTCCCAATTACTCACTGCTTCGACCTTTTCGGAGTCTACTGAGATTCCATTCTCATCCACCACGTGGCCTAAGAATTGAACCTTCTTCATCTAAAATTCGCACTTAGAAACTTTTGCATACATCATCTCCTTTCATAGTGCCTCTAAAACAATCTTCAGATGTTCGGCGTGTTCTTCCTTCGTCTTCGAGTATATTAAAATATCGTCGATGAAAACTACTATGAATTTATCCAAATATGGCTTGAAAACTCGATTCATCAAGTCCATGAATGCTGTCGGAGCATTAGTTAAACCGAATGACATTACCAAAAACTCATAATGTCCATAACGGGTTCGAAACGCAGTCTTTGGTATGTCTTCATTCCCATACTTTCAGTTGATGATATCCCGTCCGCAGGTCGATCTTCGAGAAATACTTCGCTCCTTTCAGTTGATCTAATAAGTCGTCTATCCTCGGTAGCGAATATCTGTTCTTGATCGTTACTCTGTTCAATTCGCGATAATCAATACAAAGCCTCATCGATCCGTCCTTTTTCTTAATAAATAACACTGGTGCTCCCCAATGAGACACGTTTGGTCGAATGTAACCTTTATGCAGTAACTCTTGAAGTTGTATCATCAATTCCTTCATTTCTATCGGCGCCATACGATATGGAGCTTTTAAAATTGGTGCTGTTCCCGGTGCTAAATCTATTACGAATTCGATTTCTCTGTTTGGCTGAAGGCTAGACAGATCATTCGAAAACACATCCCAAAATTCATTCACTACGGGTATATCTTTAATCTCTACTCCTTTTTTTTGAGTATCCACAACGTAAGCTAAATAACCTACACATCCTTTCTTTAACAATTTCTTGGCTTGCATCATCGTAACACAACACGATTACTTAAGCGATGAGCTGCCATAAAACACTACCTTAGACTTTACTCGAGTGCAGCAGGTTCACACATTTGTTCTCGACGATCAAATTCATCACGCATGGTTATATAACCAATCCATCCCTAGTATTACGTCAAATTCTCCTAGTCTAATAGGAATCAAGTCTACACTCAGTTCATGTTCTCTAATGTTTGCGCGACAATTTTGATAGACGTACTTTACAGGGATTATTTCCTTATTCATAACTTCTATGTTCAAGGGATCTTCTAAACGTTTTCATGGTGTAAAAAGTTTACTAGCGAATTCTTCAGATACAAAATGAACAGGTGGCACCCGAATTAAATAATACATTAGTATTTATATTATTGATTGGGATTATACCTGACACCACGTCCTTTGCAGCCACGACGTCTTGGACGGTCATGTTAAAGGTTCGAGCGGTCGATCAGTTGGGTTGCGGAGGACCACCAATCATTAACTTACTTCCTCCTCCTTGGCTTCTGCCAGCTCCACCGCTTCCTTTCTTCGGGCAATCTTTTATTTGGTGCTCTGTTGATCCACAAGCAAAACATCCTCTGATTTTCTTCGGCTTTGGGCAGTTTGGCGAGATGTGCCCCTCTTGACCGCAATTATAGCAAGTGTTTTTCCTTTTCTAGCATTCTCCCTGATGGTTCCTCCCACATTTGTTGCAAGATTCGGTCCTCTTCTTGAAGTTTCCCTGGTGATTCCCACCTTGATTGTTGCTTCTGTTGTTGTTGTTTTCCCACTTCCTCTTTCCGGAGTTACTCCCTCCACTGCTGCTTCCTCCACGATGCTCACTACCACCGTTCTTATTCTTTTTCTCCTTATGATACAGACTTAAGGCCTCACTGCCACCTTCCGCTATGATTGCCTTTTCCAATAATGTTGTAAAGGAATCAATCTGGAAGACCGATACCTTATTGTACAACCATGGTTTTAACCCTTGTTCAAAACGTCTCGCCTTCCTCTCCTCATCCACAACTTGGTGTTCTGCAAATCGCGTTAGTTCATTAAACTTAGCTGCGTACTGTGCCACTGTCATATCACATTGTTTTAATTCTAGGAATTTTACTTCCATCCTACTCTTCATACTCTTCGGGAAATAATTTTCAAAAAACAACATAGTAAACCTCTCCCACGTTATCGTTCCTTCCCCAGCTCTCTGTTGATTGGTTTCCCACCAATAGTTTACTTTGCCCCTCATCATGTATGTGGCAAATACAATCTTCTAGTCTTCACCCACGCGAGCTATAGTGAAGGCATTCTCGATCTCTTTGATCCAGGTTTGCGCAACTATCGAGTCAGTGGTTCCCGCGAACTCTGGGGGTACTACACTCTTAAAATCTTTGAAGGTCGTTATTGGGACAACTTGGGGAATGGGTGGTATGGGTTCATTTCTTCCCCTCAACGCTTCTCCCAATAAATCTACCAGCCTTTGTATCGGATCTACAGGACCTCTCTCATCATTTACTGACTCTTATGGGATAGTTATTCTACGTCTGGGCGACATTGTCTGCATCATAAAATTTTCATTTTATCATCTAGTTATAATACTTAGACATTTCTCAATAGAAAAGAACTACAAGTTTATAACACGTTTCTGAAATAGGATCATTTATTTTCATATGCCAAGGGCTACATTACATGTTCTTTTCTAGCATACTGTTATAAATGATAACACATGTCCCCTAATATCACAAAAAGACAGGGACATACTATCTTACTACCCCTCTAACACTTTTCAAAAATTTGGGGTTTACCACTATTTCACATCTTACACAAAAGACTGAGATTACATCAACATTTTAATAACACATAAATAAAAATATTACACTACTGAGTTTTTCCCTCTAGACTCAATCTAACATTCCATGCTCAACGGCGCTCTGATATTCCTTCTGTGTGATGTACACCACCATGTCTCGGCTTATGGTATGTTGGGTCTGTCCTTGCTCAGCTAGGTAATGATGTACCCCATCGATCAATCTCTCCATGGCCGTGGGAAGAGCATAGCCCATCTTGTTCATCTTCCTCCTCTTGCACCGCACCTCGTCCTCTAGATCATCCGCCCTATCATTGGCTTCCTCCCACTTCTCCTCGAAGTGAATCCTATCCATCACCTCCATTTCAAACTGAGTTCAGAGAGCCTCCTTCTCCGCCCTCTCACTCAACACCTTCTGCTCTAATTCCTCTAGCTTTCCTGCCACCTCAATATTCCTTGCCACCGCTCGGTGAAACAAAGCTCCCATCTGGATCCCTACTTCCTTACGGTGAGCAATCTCCACCTCCATCTCCTGCATCACTAACTGCCTCTGATGGTCCTCGTCCCTCAACTTCTGGAACGCAGACTCCCTCTCCCTAGCCTCAGCCTCAAGCTCCTCCACCCTACATCCCAACTCCAATAACTATTCCTCATACTCTCATAACATCCGATCCTCAAAAGTAGCCTTGTCGGAGTCCTCCACAAGCTCGGGCTCCTCCTCTAAAGGCTCCTCTTCAAGGTCAGACTCCACCTCTTCCTCATCGTCATCATCAAAAGGGACTGCTACTGAATTAGGCTCTACTATCAAGGGTGTCTCAAATACTACATGAATATCACGCGGGTCCTCCTCTACTACTCGGCAAGGTCCTCCCATGTCAGTCATCCTAAAATCACCAACATAAGACAACACAAACAACAACTCCATTAGAATGTTAAACAAACATAAGTTCATTGTATAGAATGAAGTTACATTTCATAACACACTAAGTCTCTTCAAGGAAAACTCTACATGAGTTTTATTTCCTTCCTAACTTCTAAGTTCCCTTAAGTTATAATCTAAGGACACTCACTCCTAAGGTTTATAACTAAGGCTTTGATGCCAACCTGTGACGCCCCCAAATTTGGACCTCCACTTGGTCACTCGAATTCGGTTCATCACGTTCTCATGGTAAAACCATAATAACTAAAATAACGCATGCACAACGGAAAATTTACTTTAGAATAATATACAATGATTTATTATAATTATTCCCCCAAGTCTCGCAACCTACAGTACTTAATAGATTACATAATAGTATCGAATAAAGACCGATTATATAATCCTACTTAAGCTTAAACATAGTCTGAAATAGTCATAATACATCATAATAGACTTTAAACATAAAAAGGACAAGCTAGTCGGTAGCCTTGCCATTGCCCTTGTCTGTTCCAGAGACACCTCCTTGTTCCTCCTTAACTAAAAGGTTTTAAATAAGCAAGGATGAGCACAAATTGCCCGGCAAGTGATATACAACAAGGGTGTAGGATATAATATCACAAGGTTTGAAATATCAAAGGGTTATTTCTATGATAGTTCAAAGTATCAGAATAACATCATGAATAAGGGATATGACAATTCAATATAAATCAACAGATATATATGAATTCAACGGCTAACAATGTATTCAACTAGATAAGCAATTTATACTGAGCAGTCACTAAGGACTATGAAACTTCCACTAGAGTTACCAATATTAAACAGATAACCACAAAATATCAAGTACTATAAATGATCAGTCTACAATACTTTACGTTATACATAACACCACAATAATATTTATTCATGTGTTCAAGTTTCAAACAAAATACACTCCCCTTACCAAAAGGGTTGTCCAACTCAGTTTTCAAGATTTCCGCACCAATCAATTGGTTTGGACAATTTTTATAAACATGCATATAGTCTAGCCGAATCAGATGGCATTGACTCTTTAACAATATTTAAGGACAATACCAATTTCAACATTAATAATAGCTTTCACAAGGGTTTAACATACTAACTCATTTGAACGAGAAAGTAATGTAACTTGTATTCAAAGGAATAAACTTACGGTATTTGTCAAATAATAATGCAAGGGTTTAGGATACTTGCTCAATAAAAGTACGGTTCAAGGAAACTTGCCTTAAGTGTAGTTTATCCACGTTTAATAAATCAACACTTTCGAATCCTATTTATAGCGTATTATAAGTATACAATGTTCATTAGCTAACACAGCCTTTAATCAAGCTCGACACAATTCAAGTATGCACATATGGTACAAAATAATTTTATAAGTATCATAAACCAAACACTTAGTTATAAGCAAATCAAGAAGGTTCAAGGTTAGGATCTCCTCTACTCATGGACTTTCCAATTCAATGCAACAACAGCTTATCAACTAGGCATTACACATATATATGCACCTCAGTAGGTTTTAGATCACATTTAGCATCATAGGCATCATATAAGTTAATGTCCAAAAGTCAGACTTCATTTTTAGGATTCCAGATGGCAGCAATAACGCCCATAGCTAAACTTTTAGGGATCGACGCGAATTGCGCCATCCCCGACCTGCCAAGACTCATTTAACGCCATGGGGGTTCATTCGATCTCGAACGCACAATCATACCTAATGTATTTTGACATGTTAAAGGCTTTCACATGCTTCTTAGATCAATCTAGGTCCTTTCTTACATAACATGGTTCTACGTTCGATCATGTCAATAATTTAAGGTCAAGAAACCACAAAGTCTAGCATGCTTGCTTTCTTAATCACATAAGATAGTTACAACACTCATATTATACATGCTTGTGTGTATTCATAACACATACGTGAAACTAACACCGCTTTAGTTGAAAATAGGCTTCGTTCATACTTTTCTTGAAATGTGCCACACAAGTATGGTATATATATGTTTATACTACATGAGCAAGTCTAAGAGTGTTATCAAACATGATCACAAATGTCAAATTTTAGTCCTCATGGTATCTTGACAATATTCACATTCAAAGTTTGCTAATAGATTCAACATGATCATGCTTCCTTACTAACTATATAAACATAAGCAAATGGTTTATTCATGTACTCCTAAGTTATACTAACGTGCTTGAAAAGTCAGTACATAAACATGTTATTCATACTCATCAAGTTTGTTTCTAAGGTCATGAATCCATTTTAAACTATACACTTTTGTTATCCATGCTAATCTAGTCTAAACATGCTAACATTAGGTTCATAAATCCATACATACATCATACATATGTTTACATGCTAGCTTGAGTAATAATGTTTAACCAACATGGATCAGACTGCAAAATAGAAGCTCTAACTGATTTAAGAGGCCGGCGCAGCTGTGCTGCGCTTTAGTGTTAATATGGCGCAGCTACACTGTACCTGGTTCGAGCCAGGAACAGTAAACCTCGACAATTGTTTAGCCCAAACATAGAAATAACTCACGACATCGTTCCTAAACACTCTTATAATAGTCTAAACATGCTTGTAAGGTCATATAACAACAATGTGAACATTACCCATTCATACTAACATTTAATCCTATAAATTCAAGAAATTCAAAATTTCAACATTTATGAACTCTGTTAACAGAAATGAAAATGGAAAGCAAAGAATGGGATTATACCTTCGTAATATGCAATTAACTTAATCTAACTTAACTCTCAAGCTCTTAGAATGCTCTCACTCTACTACTTAGCAATTTATCAGACAATTCTCAGCAACAAGAAATGAAGAAGTATACTGCTATTTATAGAGGAACACAAAACCAGACATTGCATTTTCCCATTGAATCAAACCTATGGATTGTAGGATTGTATGAAGGTTATGGAGGAGTTGCTAACTAGTGGCTGGTTTGCATCATGAACACCACTCCCCCCCCCCCCCCTCATGATCACTAGCTAGAAACTTGGAAGAAGGTATAATAGGTCATAGCCCTTATGTGTTTCACGTGACTGAGGATTAAATGTGACTCTCAATTTGGGACAATCCCATTTATCTCAGCATGCTTGCATACTCCTACACACTTTTACCCTTATGTTACATTTTAATACACATATCTATTATATATTATAACCTATTGTCACACTATAACTTAACATTTCAAAGTAGTAAGTGCTATATAATATACATGTAATCCATGCACATTCTATTTTAAGGTCTACTCACATGTATATGGCTACTTACATATTTCATGATATATATATATACTACATAGTTTTAATACTCATAATCACATTGCTTCATTCATAAAACTTATATAGTCACATAATGTCACACTACACTATATAGTATAGTTGAATTATGGCTCTCATGCACATGACTGACAATATAATATTACTATATTAATAACTTACTCATTTATGTCAATTAAATAATTTATTCACTTTCGTGATTAATTACCACCATTTATTATTAAAGAAATTATGGATCTCCATAACCATTAACTATCGATATAATTCTCATTATATTTATAGATATATTGCAAATAATAATAATCATATATTACGAATTAATTACCAAGTAATCCATATTCCACCACCATTAATTAATATTAAATAATGGATTAACGACTCTGTTATCGGACTCAACATACATTAATTTATGGTTTATCAATGTCACACATATCACATAATTGTTCTATTTAATTTCCAAAGTGGAAAAATTATTTTTTTTCTCGATTGATTATTGGCGCAATTGTTGCTTGATTAAATATCATTGGATGGCGCGAAATTGCGCCATGCCCTGACAATGCCAAGACTGGTTTAGCTCATACCAGTGTCAGTTTTTAATGCTAACTTGTTATACATGACATGAATTTATCTCCACATGAGTGTTACTACGAGTTTACGAGTGTATTGATTACTTATACGAAATCACATGATCGACGTGATTAATCCTCCTAATTCCCGTTTTACTTCACTTAATGTATTTTCTCGTTTCGCATTATGCCACACAAGGCATTTCACACATTTCATTGTCAATTCACATTTCTCAGTACGCATTGATTCAATACCAATCAATTTTATAAACTGACTCATAAAACAATAACACTTATTTTCACATAAATCGTATTTCCAGTAATATATTCATTTTATAATACGTGGAAATTCTCGGGTATTACATCCTCCCCCCCCCCCCACCCTTATAAAAACTCCGTCCTGGAATTGCTACAAGGTTACACAAACAGATGGGGATAATCCCGCATCAACCTATCTTCTAACTCCACGTTGCCTCCTCAACATCGCGGTTACGCCAAAGTACTTTTACAGAAGAAATGACTTTATTCCTTAAGGTTTGCTCTTTCCTATCGAGAATTCGGACAAGAATTTCTTTGTATGCTAAATTCTTCTCCACTTGAATAGGTTCATAAAAAATCACATGCTTGTAGTCAGGCTTGTACGGATGCAACACGGATATGTGAAACATGTTATGGATCTGTTCCAACTCAGGTGGTAGTGCAGCTTTGTATGCTACTTCACCCACTCGTTGTAGTATCTCGAACGGTCCTATGAATCTTGGACTCAGTTTTCCTTTCTTGCCGAAACGTATTTTTCCCTTCCACGGAGATACCTTCAAGAATACAAAACTGCCAACCTCAAAATCTCGGTCTTGCCGATGTAAATCTGCGTACCTTTTCTGGCGATCTTGAGCCACTACAAGTCTGGCCCTTATCACTTTTACCATATCCGCAGTCTGTTGTACTAACTTTGGTTCGAGAATTTGTCGTTCTTCGACTTAGTCCCAACATAAAGGCGTTCTGAACTTCCTTCCGTAAAGAGCTTCATACGGTGGCATGTCGATACTCGCATGGTAACTATTATTATATGAAAATTCGAGTAAGGGTAAGTGATCGTCCCAATTTCCGTTGAAGTCCATCACGCATGTCCTAAGCATGTCCTCTAGCGTTTGTATTGGTCGATCACTCTGTTCGTCAGTCAGAGGATGATAAGCAGTACTCAACCTCAACTGTGTTCTCATCCTCTTTTGCAAGCTTTTCCAGAATTTTGACTTTAAAATCGGGTCTCGGTCAGAAACAATCGATACCGGCACTCCATGTCGTGAAACAATTTCCTTTACGTATAGACTTGCTAATTGATTTAAATTGTAACGGATCTTGATAGGTAGAAAATGTGCAGTCTTCGTAAGTCGATCCACGTTGAACCAAATGGCATCCAAACCTTTCTGTGCGACTGGAAGTCCTACTACGAAATCCATCGTAATATACTCCCATTTCCACTCTAGTATTTTCAACGGTCGTAGTAGACCACTCGGTCCCTGATGTTCTGCTTTTACACGTTGACACGTAAGACATCTACTAACGCACTCCGCAATTTCACGTTTCAAATTTGGCCACCAAAAATGTTGCTTCAAGTCCCCGTACATCTTCGTGCCTCCCAAATGAATGAAATACATCGTATTATGAGCCTCATGCAAAATTTCCTCTCTTAACTCGGCCACTGTCGGTACCCACACTCTCCCTTCGAATCTTAAGATACCATCTTTATCTATTCGAAATTTTTCTTCCTCCTTTTCCGTGATCCTTCTTCTGATTTTCTCACACTCTTCATCTTTCTCCTGGGCTTCCTTTACTCTATCCAACAATGTCCGACAAACTCCTATTACAAATAACTTCTCTAAAGACTTCTCGGGTCCCCTCACTTCTATTTCCAATTTCTCCATATCCCTTATTGATTTACTATTATAATTCCAACCAACGGTCTAAAAAATTAGCACATCTCCTCATGGAATAATATTGTACCTAAAAATGATTTGGAAAGAAAAGAAATATATTTTTCGAGTGAATAGTACCCCGTGAATAGTGCTTTTGGAATATTACCCCGTGAATAGTACCCTTACACAAAAAGTGTCACAAATACCCGAGTGAATAATACTAGAGTGAATAGTAACCAGGTGAATAGTAACCCGTGAATAGTACTTCGACATGAAAAGTGTCCTAAATACCAAAGTGAATAATAATAGAGTGAATAGTAATCAGGTGAATAGTAACCCGTGAATAGTACTCCGACACGAAAAGTTCCCCGGATACCCGATTAAACAATATAACCTCCAGACATCAATTATTATCGAAATAAATGTCGATTTTCACTAACACTAATAATTCCAACACAATGGAACTATCAAATTCATCTTTAATCAACAAGAACTTATTCATCATTAATATTATAACTCACAATATTTAACAACCAGGTTGTTCCCAGGAAAGAGGGGTTTTTCCAATAAAGATTTCTCCATATTAGCGCGCAATTCGGTGACCAAACCTCTCCTTGACAGAACTTCTAGACATTGTAAATATTGTAATTTAATAATATGAACAACTTTGTCGTCTCAATTATTGTTTTAATAATATATCATATTATGCAGATGATACTGTGACAATAATCGAATCAATAAAATGAGAGATATGATGCAACAATTACTGTAGCAATAATTGAGTGTAACTGAGTGACTTCTTACGTAAGCATCAATAATCAATACTGTGTGCTACTATGCAACCACGTGTATTACTGTACTTTTACTACCGGGTAGTTCAACAGTTTTAACGATAACACTTCCGCCGTTATTTTTATAAAAAGATAACTCTGTCGTTTTCTTACTGCGACAATACTTCCGTTGTGGGGTCCACCAATGATTGTACCGTCGTACGAATATTCCCTGTTAAAATGAATATTCTCCGACCAATAGAATATTATATAACCACTTGCTTACTTTGCAAATTTTGTAAATATTTCCCACAACTATAACATTATATCATATCCACACTATAATATTCAAAAATATATTTCAAGAGAAATTAATCTTTATTCATAAAAGTTGGGGTCTTACACTCCAGCTACAAGACCTTTGTCTTTCTTCTGAGGCCTTTTGGTGCCTTTAATTTCTTCTTTAGTTAATCTCTAAGAGGTTTGTTGCAGTTTATATTGAAATGGCCAGACTTCTTACAATTGTAGCATAGGTTAAGAGAGATTGCTTGTTTTCTCTAACTTCTTATGTTCCTTCATGAATGATGAGCAATGCTTCCCATACTTCCTTTTCTTTTTTTTATTTACCACATTCTCAAATAGGTCATCTTCTAAAGATTGGAACAAAATGTTCTTGGCCTGTTTGTCGAGTTGGACAGCTTTCTTTTCGTTGTCTGTCCATTCTTCTTTGACCTTGATCTGGATTTTGTTTGGATCATCTGAAGTTGGTGCAAGCTTTGTAGGAATGTAGGGCCCATTCTAAACAGTCTTAAATAGATCTTCATCTATTGAGTCCATGTAGGCTTGTATACGAACTTTCCAGTTGGTGAATTTGTCTTTGTTGCACATAGGAGGCTTGTTGCCTCCTCCAGTCTTTGATTCGCTTATTAGATGTGCCATTGAATCTACTTAAGCTTTGTAGGCTATTTGATAGAACCTGCTTTGATACCAATTATTAGTTCCCAGAGGCACAATAGTTATCTAGAAGGGGGGAGGTTGAATAAATATTTTAAAATTCTTTTCAAATTACTTGTTAGTTTTGATAATGACTTAAACACAGCAAAATTGTGAGTTGTTTGTGATGAGTGGGATTTATACCCGTAAATCGGATAGTTATGACTTAAATAGTTGCCTGATCTCGTAGATTTTATATGATTATAGTGTTATTATGCTTAACCGACATATTGTAGGGCTTTACAGGTGTTTTCTAGCATTCAAGGGGGAAAACGGTCATTTTACATATAGCCGCAGCACGGTGCCAAAGCCTAGTCCATAACTCGCGTCGCGGTGCCACCCCCTGGTCCTTGCTGACGTCATCTTCGCACCGCAGCGCCACTAATCCTTTATGGGCTCACACTACAGCGCAAGCTCCAGTGTTTTTCCTACATACGTGGCACCGCAGCGCCACCCATAGGTCTATTGCCCGCGCCGCAATGCGTGCTCTAGTGCCCAGGTAGAAACGACTGATTTTGACCTAGCCAAAAGGAGGAACGCATATATATCACAGGAGAGCCTCTTCAAACGATATATCTCATAACACAGACCATATAATCTTTTAGCTTAGCTTAGGATAGTTTCTTCTATAGTTTCTTTCTCTTAATTAAGGTATATAAATATATATTAGGTAGATTAGGGAGAAGTATGGAATTTCATTGGAGCGACTAGAGTAGTGAGTTACACGAATTGGAAAGCTTGATTGGAGCGGAATGCTTGGAGCTGAAGGGCCTTGACAGAGTATCCTCTTATCCATTTATTTCCTCTAATTTTGCAATCTATAAATGTTATCTTTATTGCTACTTATATTTTGTTCAATAGATATGAAATGAGTATTGGCTCTAAGGTTATAATGGAACCCTTTGTTATTTAAATTGTATGTCTTGTCTCTTTGCTTGGCACCATATGATTTGGTTTAATATATTCATGCTTAATGACTCTCGCTAAGATATTAGTGATGATTTTGGTAATCTATATGATATCGACAGAAGGATTGTAGATTTACACCTAAATATATTGGCATATGATTGTGGGTTTCGACTGCATAAGTTGTGTGTAGAATAGACATATATATGTGCGTCACGTGCGGCCTATTTGAGAACTTATGCTTAAATCATTGTTATGATTAATTCGCATAGACATGTGTAGGATTGTATCTAGCTTGGACGTTCTTTTCTGTTCTATTCCCTTTTGGGTGGATCTGGAGTGGATATATTTGTGCATACCTCGCCAGAGGTGCATAAGCACCTGTGTGTTCTCGGTCGACAAATTGTCATGACCATTAAGACCAAATAGAGAAGGGTAGGTAGTTTGATAAAGCATAGCACACCAGGTGTTCGATAGAATGCCTGAGTGGGGTGAAGTTGTAACCTTAGCTTTTACTTCCTTCGATTACCATTCATTATCCATTTACTTGCTTTGATAATTAGTTATAACTAGATTTATCGCACTTCCATTTATTGATGTTCGAATAAGACTTTAGCGATACAAAGTCGGTACTTGGTAAATATTAGTGATAGTTCCTCGTGGGTACGACACTCTACTTATCACTGTATTACTTTTTAGACCGCGTCTACTTGCGCATGTTTAGTGATCGGTTTTTCGACCAACAAGTTTTTGGCGCCGTTGTCGGGGAACTATTATTCTAATATTGTCCAATATTGATTTCAATCAATTTAGTCTTACCTTGAACGTATATATATATATATATATATTTCTTTTATTTGTTTGATCTTTCTTTCTTTTTGTTTTTAAGTTTACAGATTATGGACGATCAATGTTATCAATGGACTTATAAGAGGATGACACAACCAAGCTCGGAAGAAGGACTCGAGAAATTGCAAGTTCAAATTGCAAATGTCTTGAAGTTTTTTGACAATCTTGAGTGTCAGTCCACTCAGAATGCCTACTGTCAGGAACGAGCTGACATTGAACTAATCTCCTATCATCCAAACTCTCAAGGTTATCCAAACTCTTGGGACTACGGTCAAGAGCAATATCATGATCCAAATTATGCCTATCAAGTTGAATATCAGTTTTTGCCACAATATTAGTTAACATCTCAGCCCAATGAGAGCTTTTCTGAGTATTCAACACAAGAAGAAGAGAACAGGCTAGAACAGCTTCTCACCAACTTTATTGAGAGAAATGATGTTCGGATGGCAAGCCAAGAAGCCGCATTACAGAGCCTCGAAAGTCAATTGGGGCAACTCATCATTGCCATTACAAATCCACCGCCAAACTTTCTATCGGTCATAATTGAGTTCAACGATGAAAAAGTAGAGCAGTGCACGGTGGATTCACAAGTAGAAGGTGATGAGTCTCACCAAGTTATTGAGGGCAATGTCAAGGTGCAAACTGACCAACCTATGGAGGTTGAACTAGAAGAGGAGAGGATCAACAGTGGGTACACTGTCAAGAGTAATCTACAGTTAGAAACCACGCTCACGACTGTGGAAACCCTAGAGGGGCCAATAGAGCACAAAGAACACTTTCAACTTGATGACAAAGGCAAATTAGTGGATAATTCCAGCGATGAAAGATTCTTTGTGTCGATGGGTGAAGAATAAAGGGATGATCAACCACCCATGTCTGCCAAAAATTTAAAAGAATTGAGGAATAGGCGGCATGAAATGGTCATTTTTGCTTATGAGCCGGATTGAGCGGCATCGGTACAGTCAAGCCGACGACTTTAAAACAAGCGCTTGGTGGGGAGGCACCCCCATCTCAGTATCAATCTTTCTCTATTTTTCTTTCCTTATGTCTAGTTTATATTCAGTCTTTTTGCTTTAGTTTGTTAACATTGCTTCCAGTTATTGTACTGCCTAGTCGTATCTGATGTGCATGTTTTTGTGATTAGAGGGTGCAGGAAGCATGTTGTTTAGTATGTTGATTAGTATGTTATTCAGTATGGTGTTTAGTATCTATTAGCTAATACATGTCTTCTGTGCATGAATTCTCGATGTAGGAAAATTTGGCGCCACAGATGCCCGAGATACGCACTGGACTCATCGCTGACGACACTATGCTTACTATCCATAAGTCACACCTCGCGCAGCAGAGCCATCCAACAAAGGGACTGTTGCACTGTGGCACCAAACGTAAGCCCAACCCACTGTTAGTTCGCGCTGCAACACCATCCAATAAAGGGAAGCCCGCGCCGCGGCGCCGGCAGCGAGTTTTTTTTTAAAAAAATTGATTTTGGCCAGCAGTTTGTGCCACTCCTCTCCTTTCTCTCGGCACAATTCGGAAGCATAAGCGACCCAACAGTCCCTCTTATCCACAAAACTCCAACCCTCTACATAGCACAGTCCAGAGAACCTTCAACAAATCCAAATCCTTTAACAAAACGAGTGCCATCAATTTCCTGTCACAGCTTTGAGCCAGACTATTCTAACCTAGGGTTTATAATTTAATGGTAAAGTGGGCTAATTCTCAAAAATTAGTGTCCTTTTCTGTGATTTCCTTGATTTGGATTGGTTTCATCTACGATTTAGGGTGATTTCTACTAACAGAAATCGGCCTAAAACACTATCAAGCTAGGGTTGTCCAAATTTGATTTTTAGAACGCACGCTAGGTGTTCGACAAATTGCCTAAGAGAGAATTTGACTGCTTGGGGCTAATTGGCATTGAAATTTCATTCGGGTTTACTCTAGCCAAAGTTTTGGGGAGTTTGAATTGGGTCTTCTACTTGTGTGCGTACCAACTACTTAAATTTCTGACATGGCATCCAAAAGGCAATGCCTTAGTGTCAGCGGGTACTCCTCCGCACCACCAACGACTTGGGACAACACCAATTTCATCAGCGAAGAGGCCTGGAAAAGGTACAAAAGTTCTTTTATCACGTGCAATCTGATTCTTGAGCGGGGTTTAAGGTCGGACAAAAAGGATGGCGAGTTGTTGGCCATGATTTCAGGACGCCAATGGATCCACTTCATAAGGTCACCCAAATCGACAATCGTTTCTGTGGTTCAGGAGTTCTATGCCAATGCCAGTGTCGAAGGGCCTTCTATTGTCAAAGTCAGGGGGAAATCAGTGGCTTCTGGAAGCCAAGCTATTAACGTACTATTTGCAACACCCAACTATGAGGGCAAGGATTATATAGAGTCAGGACTCCGCAACTATGACCTCGAGGATATCATTAGGAGGCTCTACAAGCCCGAACTACATGGAGGAAGAATGATTATATGGGTGAAAAGACCAGTTTCCCGACTTCAGCGCTCAGTCATTATGGGAAGGCGTGGTTCAGCTTCATATGCGCTAACATGATTTCGACATATCACCTGAGCGACGTGACTAACGACAGAGTGATCCTCTTATTTTTTATTGTCACGGGCCTGAATGTGGAGATCGGTGTTCTCATACACGAGTCCATCATGAAGGCGATCAAGAGCACCATCGTTGTGGGTCTCCCATACCCATCCTTGATCACTCGGCTTTGCAAGAGGGCAGGTATCCATTGGGGGCCAGAAGAGATAACTCTGCCACCCATGTCCGTCATTGACCATTAGACAATCTCGCGCTTCAATGTGTGGGACAGGGCAGAGTCTCATGTTAAAGGCGAAGGTTACGAACCACCTACAGCGCCACCTCCTATGACAGAGCCAGAGCCCTCACAACCACCAGACGTAGGCCCAGCTGCACAGGGACTACTGGCAGACATTATGGCATCCCTCACCTTGCTGCATCAGAAGCACAACGCCGAGGCACAGAGGCAGCAAAGGCACATTACAGCAGTGGCACAGAGGCAGGACATTGCTATGCATTATCGAGCTTAGCTGGACAATAGGATACAGAGCATATACACCTTGTACAGTGGCGAGGATGTTGAGTTCATGCCATTCCAATTCCCAAAGCCTCTTGTCTTCCTACCATACCCCCCACCATCACCGCCCGCCAAAGCTGATGAGGACGATGTCGCTGCTGAGTGAGCGATCTTCAAGGAAGCCCTCTTGTATCGATTGATATATGTTTAGCAATGAGGGAATTGTTCACCTTAAGTTTGGAGGTGTTTTGGCTATTATCTGTTTATTTCTGTCAACTGCCATGTTAGGTTTCCATATTTAGTACTATGTTATGTTTTTTTTTCAGTATTATGGTGCAGTCATTTTGAACTGCGGGATTATGTGTTGGATTTTTATTATTATGGATGCCATGAACTATTTTTGATTTTTATTTATTAATGCTTGGATTATTATTAGCATGTTTGTGGTTTATAGCCATATTTTTGGGGGTTATACAGATTTAGATGCTTGTGCCATGTGAATGGCCTTTTTATCCTATTTTGAGCTGCTATTTAGCAAGGGTGTTATAGTTATCATTAATTTTTTATTGTGGCTGATGACAAACACCAAGTAATTATGTCTATCTCTTAGAGTCGTGTCAAGCATATATGAGCTAGGGGTTTGTTTAATCGATAAGTTTTGACTGTTATTCCTTCTTAGCAAGCACCGACCAACTGTGTTAGCCAGTTATTTTTCAATTTAGTTCGCGTGTTTATTGCTTTGAGAGTTTGTTCACTCTTTTAAACTTTCATTTTTATAAGGTAATAAAAGACTTAGACGTTTATACAGTTTTGGATCTTGGATTCTGGCATGTTGACATTTATATATATATATATATATATATATGATTGAAATGAGAATAAAAATAGAAACAAAGAGTTAATATCGAAAGTTTTGCGGTGGGTCAAGATGGAGCGTAAAACGCACTCGCCCATAAACGCATGACCGATGTTGAGATGGAGCATAAAATGCACTCGCTGAATAATCTTCATTTTTGTTGTAAAGTCTCAGTTGGCTTATGTTGATTACATGGCCTTTACTGCTCGAGTTATTAGATTCATAGGGGAGTTCTACACCCAGTGCCCTAAAGTTGTCTGGCTTGGGAGTCACTGATCAAAAGCTCATTAAAGGGTAGTTCTGAATAGCCTAAGGTAATTAAGGACTATCCGAGTCTGATTTTATTGTCTTCATGCAAGAGTCTTTTAATCTTTTCCTGCACTTGCGTCTTATTCTTAATGCTTGTTGAATGTTTAAGTTACGAAGTTTGCTTATTGGTATTAACAATCGACTGTGCGAACTTATTTGAGCTATGATTAGTTAGGACGGTTGTTCTCCACACACACACATAGAATAGAGCGAATACAATCTTATGCTTGAAATTGAATGAACCCTTATCCATATCTGTGTTTGCCCTATTCTCTAGGAGTAGCTACGATCAAGCTTAGAAGCCATGATACTAGTATACTATTTTATTTTTCGTTCACGTGTGTTTTACTAGTGTTAGTGTTGTGTTAGATAGTTTGCTCGAGAACAAGAAAAGACTTAAGTTTGGGGGTATTTGATGAGTGGGATTTATACCCGCAAATCGGATACTTTATGACTTAAATAGTTGCCTGATCTCGTAGATTTTATATGGTTTTATATGATTATAGTGTTATTATGCTTAACTGACATATTACAGGGCTTTACAGGTGTTTTCTAGCATTTAAGGGGCAAAACACGCATTTTACATATAGCCGCATCGCGGTGCCAAAGCCTAGCCTATAACTCGCACTGCGGCACCACCCCCTGGTCCTTGCTGACGTCATTTTCACGCTGCATCGCCACTAATCCTTTATGGGCTCGCGCTGTAGCGCGAGCTCTGGTGTTTTTCCTGCATACGTGGCGTCGCAGCGCCACCCATAGGTCTATTTCCCACCCCACATCTCGAGCTCCGGTGCCCAGGCAGAAACGACTGATTTTGACCTAGCCAAAAGGAGGGACGCATATATATCACAAGAGAGCCTCTGCAAACGATATATCTCAAAACACAGACCCTATAATCTTGTAGCTTAGCTTAGGATAGTTTCTTCTATAGTTTCTTTCTATTTCTCTTAATTAAGGTCTATAAATATAGATTAGGTAGATTAGGGAAAAGTTTGGAATTTCATTGGAGCGACAAGAGCAGTGAGCTACACGAATTGGAAAGCTTGATTGGAGCGGAATGCTTTTTGAAGGGCCTTGACAGAGTTTCCTCTTATCCATTTATTTCCTCTAATTTTGCAATCTATAAATTTTGTCTTTATTGCTACTTATATTTTGTTTAATAGCTATGAACTGAGTATTGGCTCTAAGGTTATAATGGAACCCTTTGTTATTTAAATTGACTGTCTTATCTCTTTGGTTGGCACCATATGATTTGGTTTAATATATTCATGCTTAATGATTCTCGCTAAGACATTAGTGATGACTTTGTTAATCTATATGATATCGACAGAACGATTATAGATTTACACCTAAATATATTGGCATGTGATTATAGATTTCGACTGCATAAGTTGTGCGTAGAATAGACATATATATGTGCGCCACGTGCAGCCTAGTTGAGAACTTATGCTTAAATCCTTGTTCTGATTAATTCGCATAGACATGTGTAGGATTGTATCTAGCTTAGACGTTCTTTTCTATTCTATTCCATTTTGGGTGGATCTGGAGAGGATATGTTTGTGCATACCTCGACAGAGGTGCATAAGCACATGTGCGTTCTCGGTCAACAAATTGTCATGACCATTAAGACCAAAGAGAGAAGGGTAGGTAGTTTGATAAAACATAGCAAGCCAGGTGTTCGACAGAATGCCTGAGTGGGGTGAAGTTGTAACCATAGCTTGTATTTCCTTCGATTACCATTCATTATCCATTTACTTTTTTTGATAATTAGTTATAACTAGATTTATCACACTTCCATTTATTGTTGTTCGAATAAGACTTTAGCGATACAAAGTCGGTACTTGGTAAATATTAGTGATAGTTCCTAGTGGGTACGACACTCTACTTATCACTATATTACTTGTTAGACCGCGTATACTTGCGCGTGTTTAGTGATTGGTTTTCCGACCAACAGTTTGTTTCCCCTTTAAGATATAACAAGTTAATGAGAGATAAGTAGTTATAACAGTTATAGCAATAATGTAAAAGACACAGTGTTTTAATTGGTTCAGAGCACTTAAAGCTCCTAGTAAACTCTTCTACTTCTCGAGTAGGAAATCCACTAAGGATATCTTTACATTTTCTGAATCTCATAGATTCCTTTAAGACCAATAGTCTTGGAACTTCTTAGTTCACTTTTGAACTCTTTAAGTCTAGCAGACTTGGTTCTTCACAGTTCTCTTATAACTCTTCAAGTCCTTCTAACATGGAAACTTCTTACTTCACTTGATAGTAGTTGATGAGTTCTTGAATGGTGCTACTCAGTTGCCGTTAAGCTCTTATTCGAAAGAACTGAGTAGCTGAGCAAGCTTTCTCTTTTCGGATCGTTGAGTGTTCTTCAGTGTTTTTGGTCAGTGCTTTCTTAGTTCTATCATCTGCTGATGTTTTGCATATATGAGGTCTTTGAAATGTATCCGTTGAAGACATATGTTGAAGCATTAAATGTGTTTGACATTTCTGAGCTTTGATGGAGGCTTTTTTCACAACTTCTGATTTGCAGTCTGGCTCACTAACACAGCAGACTACTGTCTCACGTAACACCTAAAAAGATGTTTTCTGCTGACCTATAGTACTTTCTTTAGCTTCTTCAATACGCTTCTTTGTTGTATCCTAAGGATGACTGTTGTGTCATTAGGACTGCCGAGGACTTCAACGTTTATAATCCATTCCCCATTTATTGGGATTTATTCTTAAACAAATGGGCAAGGCTCGATGCTTCTGATATAGACAGATGATGCTCTACGATTCTGATCGTGTTGTCTAGCCACCTTGGTGCTTGATCCGATACTAGCAAACGAGAACACTATGATTTCTCTTAAGTACTGGCACACTACGATCTTCACTTGCTTGACTTGCAGACTCTATGTTTCTGAGAGCACACTACGATCTCCGAGTTAGCTCGGTAAACGTTTGGACCACTCTACGATTCCGGGAGAGGCCCTCCAAAGTAGACACACTACGATTCTCGATGCTCAACAATTCTGCCTTGGCTACTGCAATCTCTTGATCAGCTCAATAGACTACGATTCTGTTGAAGCCTATCTATTACATCTTAAGACATAGATCAACCTAACAGCTTTGATCTTTTCATCTATACATTCATTTACAGAATCGACAAAGAGTGATGGATTCGCCAACTGATGACAGTGATTTCAAACGGGTCGCTTACAATCTAAGCTTTATCGATTTCGCTGACCTTACGATTTGGAAAGGGCTTTGAGAGAGAATCCAATAGCTTTGTTCTTACTCTAGTCGATGTTCCTAGCTTCAGCTTTGTGCGGAGAGTAAGAAAGAAGAAGGGAATCTGAAGGAGGGCTTTCAAATGGGCGAATATGGCAGAGTATGAGAGAAGGAGGGAATCTGGAAGAATAAGATAGAAGGAGGGGTTTCCGACCCGGTTAAGCGACCCGCGTGTTTTTTTTTTGTTTCTATAAGTTTTTTGCTTCAATCCGTTTTTGGTACGCTTCTTTAGTCCGTTTTTGAAAGGTACAGTATATATATATATATATATATATATATATATATATATATATATATATATATATATATATATATATATATATATATATATATATATACAGAACTTAAAATAACTTACAATCACACATAATAATTACTATAATTTACCACACTACCACAATAATTAATTTTCCTTTAAAAATAAATATACGAAAAAATCTAAACTTGTCTACAAAACTTACAATCATCAATAACAATTATCATAATTCAAAGACACTATCACAATAATTATAATTATTATTATAATATAATAATTATTATTTTGAATTAAAATTATAATTAATCTAAATCGTAATTATGCTTTCCTCGCCCAAATTAATTAGAATGAATCGAATATTTATTAATTATGAGTCCGAATAATTATTATAATTATTATTATTACTATAATTATTATTATTAGTATTATTACTATTACTATTATTATCACAATTATTATTATTATTATTATTATTATTATTATTATTATTATTATTATTATTATTATTATTATTATTATTATTATTATTATTATTATTATTATTATTATTATTATTATAGTAGTAGTAGTAGTAGTAGTAGTAGTAGTAGTAGTAGTAGTAGTAGTAGTAGTAGTACTATTATAATAAGCATAATTATTATTAGTACTATATTAGTACTATTATTGTAATTATTATTATTATTATTATTATTATTATTATTATTATTATTTGTTTGTGTGTGTGAAGAAGAGAGGAGAGAGAAAGATTTTGTGTGTGAACATAAGAGAGAGTAGGGTGTAGGGGGAATTTGATTTGGGCGGGAAGAAATATGAACCTTTAGATTAAGTTGGAAGAATCAAGTTAGAATGAATCTGAACCGTCCTTGTGGTTTGTCAAATGAAAGATTCAAAATGGGTTCTGTTTTATTATATAGATATATAACTGTTTATAACTTTCATACAAACTACTACATCATGTGAGCCTAGGAATCATGTGATCACAGATTCAGTCTCTTGAATCTAGATTCGGTTCCCGTGATAGGCATTTTCAGCTGTAACTAGCTTGCAAATTATTCACGGTATTTGAATTTCCTTAGACGAATTTCATGCCCATGAGTAATTTATCACTACTTTTTATCTTATTTTCTTGAAGATGCTTCGCATCTCAAAAATAAAAGCAATCAAGCCGAACACATAATAAAATGGAAGTATCAAAGGCCTCAATTACTATTGAGCACAAGGGTTTGAAAAATCTCTTTTACAAAACAGCACTGCTATATATTGTTAAAATAGAACTTTTATACAAAATTCAAACCCTTTGTATATAGGTGCAAATGAGGCATAACACTACTTCCAGATAATTGCACATTGACACACACACACATTTAGATAATGGTTTAAATTGAAAAGTGGCGGTCACCGTGGTAACACGAATGTCGGGGGGTGCCTAACACCTTCCCTCCGCATAATCAATCCCCTGGACCCTAACGAATCTTGGTTTCACAGACCAGTCAAATAGTGTCACGTCACTAGGTCAATGTGCAAACCGTTTTCGGTTGAGTTGGTGCAACCATTTAAAAATACCAACTGCCGACTCTTACAAGTTCCAATCATCGACATATACATGTCGGACCTTTTCACAACTTATTTTTTCAAACAAATCTCACCTAGCATGAGAACACCAAAAGACAAGAACAGAAAAGGGACAAATAAAAATCCCGACGTCGACAGATGGCGACTCTGTTGGGGACATCCAGTAAGAGGGCTTAAGCCGATATTACAAACTTTTCAAAACTGATATTTGTTTGTGTGTGGATGTTGCATTTACATTTAAAATGAATGTGCACGAATGCATTAACTTATTGCACTTAGTGCTTCGCACCATATCTGCTTGTGATATTAGTGTTTCGCACATGTCATCATTTCCATACGGTGATACACGTCGTATATGAATGTATGTTGTGTGGTTCCTCCACCAGGAGGCTATCCTATCGGTGTTTGATTATTGGACTCGTAGGAATACTAATTCCAACGAGGCTCAGGAAAGGCACCACCCAATTTCGCTCCAGTTGAAAGACAGAATTAACTTCCCATCAAGTAAATTGCGATGATTTGGGAACCTTCATGCCAAAAGCCGCGAGAGTAGCCTAAGATAGGTCAGCCTCTGATAAACCAAACACGGAGGAAAGTCTCTTCATACTTTCCCATTTCTATTACTTGTAATTGCAAATTACTTGTAATTTCATTTCCATGTTAATCTCAATGTAATGGAAAATATAAAGGAGTATGTGTACATGCATTCCCTTTCATATCAAAACCTTTCATGCTATCTTGTCAACTGACATCCGTTTCGCAAGATAATACTCCTAAAATAGACACATCACATAGCATGTAACATTTCTACATTCCCGAAGACTAAACTACATAAGTCTTTTTGTAGGGAAGCAATTGATCTCGTTGTTCGTTCAAAATCCAAAAAGGCACTAAGCCCACCGTCAGACATGGCTACAAGTGCCCAACCTGATCCTACTCCTGTTTCTCGCGAGGAGTTCAAAGGATTAAGGAATCAAATAGCAGAATTGGTTGTCTTTCTAACAGAACAAAGTAAAAACACTCGAGCTCAGACAATTCTTACTCAATCAGAGTCATTCACTCAAGGGGGCAGTCAAGATATTAACAGAAAGATGGAAACCCGGATACCTAAACGTCATTCCAATAAAGGAACTAACAAAACCCCTGAAATCACAAAACTCAGGGATGATCGAGAAACTGGGTATATAAGAAAGAAAGTCCAACAAATGGAGGAAACCATCTGGTCAATCAAAGGGACTGGAAACTATGGAAGTGTCACCTATTCAGATCTCTATATATTCCCAGGGGCTCGATATCCTGACAAATTCAAAATCCCAGAGTTTAAAAAGTATAATGGGGCAAGCGATCCCTATACGCACCTAAAAGTGTACATTGGCGAACTGGTGTCTTATGCTGAAGATGAAAGCCTCATAATGCATCTTTTTCAAAAGAGTCTCACTGGAGAGGCTAAAGCCTGGTATGCCCGACTTGACAATGCCAAAATCCACAACTAGGAAGAATTGGCCCATGCCTTTCTAAATCAATATAGTTTTCAGTCACAAATGGCACCAGATCGATACCAAGTGACTAAAGTCAAAAAGCAAAGTACCGAGTCTTTTCGAGAATATGCCCAAAGGTGGAGAAGTCTGGCAGCACAAGTCATTCCATCAATAACAGAAACTGAAATGGTGATGACTTTTATAGACATTCAAGAGGCGCCTTACTATGAGAGAATCCTAGCAGGCATAGGAAAGCCATTCTTGGAGATGATCAAACACGGCGAAATGGCAGATATGGGCATAAAGGCAGGAAATATTAAAGATTTCACTGCCTTGGAAGCAGTCGCCAAGCATATACAGACTGGAAATTATGCGAGCGATCCCAAGAGGGTACTCAATAAAGGCAATAAAGAGGTATCCCTTGTTTCACAGGGGCAAGCTCCCTTGTTTCACAGGGGCAAGCTATGAGACCAATCTACAGTCCCCCTATTTGGAAAAAGTAAGATAATCTGTCATTTCAACAACAGGTTGCATTCAACCAATGCCAAGACAGGAAAAGAAAATTTGAAAGAACGGAAAATCGTGTGTTCACTCCACTAGGTAATTCTCTTGAAAATGTGTTGGCGATATTAATGGATCACAAGAAAATTACCGAACTAGGTCCACCTCTGGAACCAAGGAGCAAAAGATACAATCTAAGCCAGAGATGTGCTTACCACTCAGGGTCTCCGGGCCACGATACACAAGATTGTTGGTCTTTAAAGCATAAAATTCAAAATCTGATCGAAAGTGGCAGTATTATGGTCCAATGACCCGACCAACAAAATGTCAACACCAACCTTCCGTTGCAGCATGATACAGAGGAAGTAAACATGATCGGGACAGGAAGCGCTGAAATGTATCCAAATTATAAGTACATACGAAGGATGGAGGAATACCCCCAAAGACACAAAACAAATGTCCTAAAGTGGGAAAACTCGGAGGAGGGTATGACAATAATGCAAAAAATAGAGACGATTCAGAATTAAGTAAATCTGCTAGCTAAGCTGATAGTGCGCCAACATCAGGATACGAGGTAGTTTTTCACTCAACTATCAGAAAGCCAAGAGAAAAAGGAGGTTAAACATAATGTAAACCCATATCTCTCCATGATGAGCCAGCTAAATGAAGAAGATCAAAGCAGGCTGAAAGTACAAGAAATGGGGGATGATAAAATTGCTAGAAGATCCTGCCAGCGGAAAAATTGCTTGGGGGAATGCAAATTCTCAAAGAAGAAAGGTCAAACAACCTTCAAGAGAACCCGAAAATTCACCCCTCTGAGTAAATCAAATGAAGAATTGCTACAGTTTTTGATAAGCGAAGGAAGGATTACTGAGTTGTTGCCTCCAATAAATTCCAAGACAAAGAGTTATGATTCCACCAAGATATGTCTCAACCATTCTAACTCACCTGGACATGCAACTGAGGAATGTTGGTCTTTGCGACATAAAATCCAGGATGTCATTAAAAATGGAGAGCTGAAGATAGAATCCCCCATGACCAGAAAAGGTAAAAAGGAAATAAAGAACTTAAGCTATCCACTCGAGACAGGCAGTTCAAAAGAGTTGAAGCCTATGAGCACCAATTCTGGCAGAACACAAGGTGGACCAATCCTAATGTAGGGAATAACAGAGGAGACAAGATAATCCCCAAAGGAGATTCCTTCGCCAACATCAAACATCATGTGGCCCAAAAATAGCAACAATGTTCCTGATTTTATCATCACGGATGATGAGGAGGAAATACTGATCCTTTCTAAGGAAGAAAAAGCAAAAATGGAAAGTTCCTTGCAAAAAATGCCACAACCGTTCGAGGAAGATTTCATGCTTGAATCCTCTCAAGCCCAAAAAATAGGTGAAGGAACAGATGAAGGAAACGATGGTGAAGTTATTAGGGAAACTAACCCATCAAAGAATCAAGAATTCATACCTTTTTGTGATGGGTCCAATTCAAGCGTCCCTGAGGAATGTATTGAATCAGGAAGCAATCTAGTTATGGCCATAAGTGAAGATATTTAGAACCAAGAGGTCACCTTTATCGCGAGCCTTGAAGGCAACATAACCACTGACAACTGGACTATCATGCCTCAGCTAGCCAAGAAGATGTAGATCCAGAGAATAAAGTTGTGAGTTCTAGGAGATGTTGGGACAATATCACTTTTTCGCAGTGTGCCTTTTATTTTCCATGCAGGTAAATATCCAAAAAAGAAAGAAAAAGAAAAAAACAAACAAAAACAAAAAAAGAAAAAAGAAAAAAAACAACAAAAACAAAAACAAAAACAAAAAAACAACAAAAACAAAAACAAAAAAAAACATCTTTACACCATTCTCACCACTTATAACTTTGAACCTTTTCACGCTAGGTTTGAACTACGAAAGACCTGATCTCCCCTCATCAATGGGAGTACGTAGGCAACTATTTATGGTGCGGTCAAACTAAACAAAAACCCTAAACAAATACTTCTTAAACCGTTTATCTGTTCAAGAAGAAACTACAAAGATATGATCTCCTGCACATACAGGAGTACGGAGGCAGCCATCAGTGGTGCGATCGGACCCTCAAAAGAAATATTCAAACCTAAACATCAATCCCAAGATAACCAGTAATAGGGATAAAATTGACATCATCATAAGATGCAACTCGTAAGTAACTCATAGATCCTAAATTGCGAGAAGACTTGATCTCTTTTAACCTCCAGCGATACATGGGCAACTGTCATGGCAAATTTTATCTCATACTTCACGATCTGTTCCCCCTGATTAAGATAACAAATCAAACTTTGCAAATAAAATCAAACTTGGGTGACGTCATCACCAAACAAGCTGAAAGCTTTGGGGCCAATGTAGTGGAGTACGAAAGCCTCTAGACATCAATCATCAAAGTTTTTACAATAACACACCGATATATCAAGCATGATCTGCAGCGAGGACCTTCAAAGAGTCGACACCCTTATTCACAAGTCTTCATAAAATCAGAAGAAAACCATCAAGGCCGATTGTGCGAACAAGTTAGGAACAGTGATTGAGGGCATCAAAGCCCAAATCCACTACCTGTTCACCATCTAGTACAGAGGTAAAAGCCTCTTGCGATCTCACCATCTTATCGGCCTATCTGTTAAAGCAACGATCCCAAACAATAAGCAAGGCTGGGGCAATTTTAAAATTGGTGACAGACCAATTTTGGGTCCCTTACTACAAGATTGGGGCAATCTCGGAAACAATGACAACTCAACAATGGGGCATTTATCAACCATCCTAAATAGGAAAATACACCAGTCATCACCATCAGCATGGTACATCATCATCAGAGCTTCCCTCACATCATCTCACTGGCGATTCGGTATGATCATTTGGTCTTTTCCAATTATACTTTTCTCAGAATGAATAATCTACATGTGTGGATATTACTCACTCGCGACTTGGTCACCAATAAGAGAGTTTCTCATACGAATCCCTGGCAATAACATGCGAAAGGACTAGGGCTTTTTCTAATTCCAGGAAATGGAAGGAGTTTAAGGAAGGATCAAGCCTCTCATCAAAAGAAAGGGGAGGACTCCTGAAAGAAATCATGGCGACATAAGCTTGCCCCTACAAAAAAAAAGGAAAATTCTCAAAAACATCCTTAACTCAAAAGTAAAAGCCCAATAACAAAAGGTCTAGTTAATGAAATTGTGACGCCCCCAAAATAGGTATACAACACCCATTCTGAGTCGTCAAATACATGATACAAAAATAACTACAACTTTATTAATAAAATTGTCATGCAAAATACGAAAACACATAAACTGTGAGTTTAAATATAAATATTGTCATCTAGACAATATTCACACCCAAATAAGTCCTCATTACAATTATTGTTACTCTATTTTACAAAATAGTGAGGACTTCAAAAACAACTTCCTAGGACCTTCATTCCATACCCCGACTAGTACTCGCTACATTCTCGCCTCCTGAGAAGAAAAATGGAACAAAATGGAAAAGGGTGAGCTCAACTAGCCCAGTAAAGAATAGTATGACGAAGATAATATAGAACAAATTATTGTTAGTCTTCAACAGGGAAAAATTTGATAGAATATAATAGACAACAAGTTTCAGATCAATATTTAATGAAATAATAATTCAGTAAGAGTTACGAGAGAATGAAATCTACTATTATCTATGAATTTAAAAGTCCATCATCAATATTTTATCCTTGTAACATCAATCAATATACATCTTGAATCAAATATTCATCTTTGCACTACAGGCCAAAGATATTCATCAGTTGGTCATGTTCATCTCAACACCTGTTCATCTTTGCACTACGGGTCAAAGATATTCATCAAAAAATCATTCATCTTTGCACTACAGGCCAAAGATATTCAGTAATATCATCATTTAGGACTGAGGATGATGAAAAATATTTTAAAGAAAATGAATCTAGTGAAACAAAAGAACAAATATTAAGGATTTGTACTTTAAACAGTCCCAGTTCAAAAATACTTCATAAATAACCATAGTGGAGTAAAATTCAATAATTAAGACCAAAACATGGATACAATCAAAGCTAGTATCCATAATAGATATTTTGGACAAAAAACAAAAATTTAATTTTCTGTGAATAGTGTTCAGATTCGTGAATAAGATCAGTATCGTGAATAAAGGTCGTATACACGTGAATAGTAACCCCAACACTAAAAGACAAGAATTTCATAAGAAAAATCTTTCTAATATTCCGGCATAATGATATTGAAAGAATTAATATCATTTATAAAAAAAAAATAACATCCCTTACCTCGAAAAGACAGTACTTCTGACTAGAATACTGGATATAGTGCTGAAGGGAACTTGCACCGTATAACAACTCTTAAAGTATCAAAATACTCACAAGAATACGCTCGACAATATAGAGAGAATATTTTAGTTTCTGATGTGATTTTTAATTCTAACCTAAGCACATTATTTATAGGAAAATGCTTAGAACACCAAATCAGAAAATTTAATAAAATATTAATATATTTATAAAATTTTCATACCCACCTCTTGAATTTGTATTCAGCTCATTTACCACACATGTAGGGCCCATCAATAATGACAAAAATGTTTTTCTTAAAAATAATAATTAAAACTTCAAAAATCAATTATTCTGGAACTTTAATACCTCATAATAAATAGCCCTTTTATCAAAAAAATTAGAATCTTATGTTCATTCCATAAGAAATTCGATTCTCTAAAACTTTGTAAGTTTTAGTTTTTCCAAATTTCAAACAAAAGTTGACCGAAATCCACAAACAGAAGATTTTACGGGCTATAATCCAATTTCAGTCACAAAATGGGGCCCACAAACATGTTTAACATGTTTTAAACATTTTTTGTAACAAAAATACTCTTCCTCCTCATTTATTCATATATCACACATTCATTTTAAAATATCATCATTATTATATTATTATAATATAATAATATATTTAAATGAATTATTTTATCAGAAAAGATAAAATATCAATTTTCAACAATTGTCACATTAAAATTTTTCTCTATCTATATCCACATAAAATGAATATTTTTCTTATCATATAAATCAATAATTAATTATTCACAAATAATATTATAGAATCACAATACTGACAACCAGGCCGTTCTTAGGAAAAAGGGGGCTTTCCAATAAGGATTTCTCCTTGTTGGCGCCCAATTAGGTGACCAAACCTCTCCTTAAACAGAACTTTTTAAACATTACCAATAATGCTATCTAATAATATTATTCAAATAATATAAATTATTGATCTGATAATAAAAAATACTGTGTAATGACAATTATTAAAACAACAATAATATAAAATATCAACGCAGCAATTATTGAATTAATAAAATAAAATATTGAACAGTAAATACTGTAACAATTATTGAGTAGTGCCTTCTTACGTAAGAATCAATAATTGGTGCAATCTTTAATGTCTCACGTGTTTTAACCATCGAGTATTCCAAAGAGTATTAATTGGTAACAACTACGCCGTTATTTATAAACAACTTATACTTGTCGTTTTCTTCATCCAATCACTTTTCGTTATGGGGCCCACACAAGGCTGCGCCGTCATACGAATATTCCCCGACATCAAGAATATTCCACGACCAAACGAATATTCCCTGACAACAATGAATATTTTATAACCACTTTCTTATTTGAAATATTTGCGCATTTTTCTCATAACTAACCACATTAATCAAATCAACGCTTACTATTTCAAAATAATAAATAGAGGAAATTTAATTTCATTTATAATAAGTTGGGGTCTTACAGAAATCCTCATCATTAAGTGTGCCAACCAGCATCAAGTCCTCACAAGTCGAGGCCTCTACACCAAAGTTCAAATCTGGGCAGCGAAAAAATGAGCTACACCCTCCAGGGATGTCAGCGATATTCAGGTCATCAGTTCAGCCGTAACAGTGAAAGGAAACTCCAAATCACCTCAAAAAGGGTGAGGCGGAGTTTGGTGAATTAAACCTTGGAATATTCCTTCAACGAAGGTATCGGAAGATCCGGTGTTCTTAAACATTGGCATCAATTCAACGTAACATCAAGACAGTTCAAGGATACCACCATTTGAGTGGGAACCGAAACATTTTGGCGATGTAAACGTAGTCAACTACCAGCATATTCATCGGAAAGGTCTGGTGATTTTAGACGTCATCCTTAGTAGAGATGTAGAAAACATCTCAACTTATCTTCATCAAACAAGCATCGGCAACACCGACAAAAAGCCAAACCGTTGGAGTCAACACCAACATAGGCATTAGCAATGATCTATAAAGGTAAAGCGATTTATGAAAACATTTTAACATTCATCATAACATTCATTACATTACAATTTGTGATATGCGAAATGCGATGTGCGAGTTGCGAAGTGCGATTGGTCAAATGCAAAAAGTGAAGTGCGAAGTACGAAATGCGATGTGCGATTTGCGAACTACGATTTGCGAAAACATTTTAACATTCATCATAACTGTCATTACATTGCGATTTAGATCATTAGAAATACCTTGTCATATTTCAAGTGTCTAGTAATCTTTATCTTGTCCATTTCATTGCATTGCATAAACATGATAAAGAGGGGCATCTGTAGACACTCAAAATTTAGTTTTCCTATTACTAACTATGCAGGAGGACAAATGTGAGGCCCCGAATTTTATGAAATGAAAGTATTCAATTTTCTTATAATTATTCTATTTAGTAAATGGTTAAATTGATAAAAGGTTAAAGTGAAGGGTGATATGTGAAAATTTTGCAAAGTAAGCAAGTAATTATAAAATAATCAGTGGTAAAATACGTGTGGTTGCATAGTAGCACACGGTATTGATTATTGATGCTTATGTGAGAAGTCACTCAGTTATACTCAATTATTGCTACAGTAATTTCTGCATCATATCTCTCATATTATTGATTCGATTATTGTCATAGTATCATCTGCATAATATGATATATTATTAAATCAATAATTGAGGCGACACAGTTATTCATATTATTAAATTGCAATATTTACAATGTCTAGAAGTTCTATCAAGGAGAGGTTTGGTCACCTAATTGGGCGCTAATAAGGATAAATCCTTATCGGAAATCCACCTCTTTCCTGGCAATGACCTGGTTGTAAAATATTGTGAATTATAATATTAATGATGAATAAGTTCGTGTTGATTAAAGATGAAATTGATAGTTCCATTGTGCGGAAATTATTAGTGTTAGTAGAAATCGATATTTATTTCGATAATAATTGATGTCTGGAGGTTATATTGTTCACTCGGGTATTTGGGACACTTTTCATGTCGAGGTACTATTCACCCGAAAAATATATTTCTTTTCGGTCCAAATCATTTTTGGGTACAATATTATTCCATGAGGAGATGTGCTAATTTTTTAGACCGTTGGTTGAAATTATAATAGTAAATCAATATGGATCGCTGGTTTAAAGTTTTAATATTAAATCAATATGGATTGTTGGTTAAAAGTTTTAATAGTGAATCAGTATAGACCGCTGCTTTAAGTTTTAATAGTAAATCAATATGGACCATCCGTTTAAAAGTAAATCAATCTGGACCGTTCATAAATTAGTTACTATTCAGTCCATTCTCCTATAAATAGAAGCTCAATCCTTCATTATTTCTTACGAATTCACTAAAACTCTAGAGAGAGAAATTATAGAGAGAAATAAGAAGAAAAGTTTGCTACCTCATTATTCAAGTATCCAGTTTTATTCTAAGGTAAGGGGTATTATTTCTTTCGTATTTATGAAGAGAGCTATTGTTATTCCATTCCTTATTATTATGTTGGAATAACCTGTCTATGAAAAGTACTGCATACATGGTGAAATTCTTCTATTATTCCATTCTTTATTATTCTGTAGGAATATCATGTCTGTGGGTTTACGCACGACCTAGTTCCATTATTTATTATTCTGTTTGAATAACCTATCTGTGTGGTCTATCGCATGCATGGTGAATTCTGTTGTTATTCCATTATTTATTATTCTGTTAGAATATCCTGTCGGTGTGGATTACGCCTTACCTAGTTCCGTTCTTTATTATTCTGTTGGAATATCTTGTCGGTGCGGATTATGCCTGAAATTTAAGTAGGCACACTTTGAAGGGGGGGTTGAATAAGTATGGGAACAAACGGTGTCAAACTTTTGATTCAATAAAAATTCTTTTGGTTATTCAATGCAAGAGGCTGGATTCTAAATCCTTATAAATTAAAAAGTTAAGACATGATGTTGAGTTGATGTAAGACTTTCTAAAATGCTTAATTTAGAGACTTAGTCTTTTTCAGAATATGATTATGTGAAAACAATTTGCTAAATTAGTTTAATAAATTTATAGATATAGAATGGAGCCCGCTGGATAGATAGCCGAATGGTGAGATAATTTAGCACAATAAGCAATCACATTAACACAAGGATTTTTTATGTGGTTCAGCCCCTATCCTCTATTCTAGTGGCCTAATCCACGTCCAATACAAACTAGTATTGGAGACTCTCTTTATTAATTAACTTTGTTTACAATTAAACCCCTTTACAAGATAAGTTTCAAAACCTTTGAGTACTTATACTCCCCGGGCACCTTTGCTCCCTAGCACCTTCGCTCCCCGTGCACCTATGTACCCTTAAGCACCTATGCTTCCTTGAACTTGCATGCAAAACCCCTAATCCAACCCGGATTAGAAACCTTAGACTAACAACTTAGTCTACCACATATTTAGAGAATTGATCAAATATATGACAACAAAATAAATTATGATCAAAGCAATAATTATATCATCAATTCAAGGCTCAACTAGAATGCAATGATCAAAGTATGAAAGATAAAGATATCACCGATTTAAGTGCAATAAAAGAGAAGCTCAAATTCATAGTAAGCTTGATGAGCGCAACACTCTTTTTAATAATCCAAGCTGGAATATATTAATTATTGTAAATTGCACAACAACTTGAACTTTTTTCTCTTTACTCGCCGCACTAAGTGTATGATATTATAACTTTGCTTCTATAATTTTTAGTGCAGTATTTTTCCTATAATAAGGGTACCTTTTTTATAGCCTAAAAATTATTATCGTTGAGATCAAAAAGGAAACCCAATCAATTATGTTTCTTATGGTAAATGAATATTTTAGAATAATATTACTCGTTAAGACTCAGGAGGAAATCATGTTAAAAAGCCAGTAAAATATCAAACGTGGATGTAGACTTAAATCAGGATATATATGCATAAGTCATGCATATGTACTAAGCCTAATCATTTCATAAGGTAATAAAGATTACCGTTGCAAGTCACCCACTCTTTTGAAATAAGGAATGATCAGCCCAAGTAGATAACACTTTTAAATGCCCATTGACTTCTAGATAATTTCGGAAATATATTGCTAAAATCAAGTTCACATAAGATTCACTATATTTTTATTAGCAGCTTGGTATCTTTAATAATCAATTAGATAATTTCTATTATGGAATCGATTTAAGCTACTTTAATTAGGAATGTAGCGATTTCACCATTTACAAATTGGAAGAACAACTAATTGAAAATATTTTCAAATTTATTTTAATAGTCCAGTTTAAATTATTCCATAATTAATTAATCACTTTCATGAGTATGGCACACCAAATAATGAAAGACCATATCCCTTAATTTATGGAGATAATATTGGTTAGAGATATGAAAGATAATGAATCTTTTAAAACTCATTTACTAACCAACTCCATCAATTATAGGAAGTATCAAAAAATATTTCCATATTTATTTTGAAATCCCAATTTATTTAGATTTGCCCTCACTAATTAGCTTTCCAAAAATTACTCCAATTATTGATCCATGATAATTGATTCTAAAGATATGAATATTGTTTTGCTAAATCAATTTTAAGGAAAGTCCAATCAATTCATGAATAACTCCATCCCAAGATATATGGTATAGATTTATGTAAAGAATCAAAATCTATTTTAAATTAATTCCTTTATTTTTGGGAATGTTTCAAAATTAGCTTTTCAAAAATTAATAATACAGTCCCAAGATGTATGACCGTTTAATTTTGTAACCGTTATATGATTTGTCCAAAAATTTATTTGCTAATATGCCATAAATACGTTGAAGACCACAAGCCATAAGGAGATATGTTTATAAGGTAATGACTATATCTAACAATTTAAGTCTTGTCCCAAAAACATGACCATCATGCTTTCAATTACTCAGCATGCTAAGATAAGTCCATCATTTCTAAAGTATCAGGCATGATTTACTTTACTAAAAAGTAGTTACCTTTAATATCAACTTTTAATTAAGTCACGAGCAAATTAATTTTAGGAACAATTTGCACTTAAAATTATTTTGAATGCAATGTAATTTCCTAAATCACTTAAATAAAATTCGGCACATTTAAAATATCATATTTGATTTTGGAAGCCCAATTATTTTATTCCACTATTAATTAAATTACTTCCATAAATATATTCATGATGCAATGCAATGCAAATCGTAGAGCCTTGATTGAGAAATAATTAAAGCTAGGATCTTATATTTATTTCCTAATGACTCAAGCAATTTCTTCAAGCCTTCATGTCTACAATCCATTAATAAATCAAAGCTTCATGAATTCTTTTAATATCTTGTAAATGCATGAGTAAACATGTTAGTGCAATAGAAAAGTCATCATCAAAACCTAAGGTTGGAATATAACCAAGTCAACAACGCCTGACCTGGTTCCATTCTTTATTATTCTGTTGAGAATAACCTGTCTGTGCGGTCTATCACATGCATGATGAATTCTTCTATTATTCCATTCTTTATTATTCTATTGGAATGACCTGTATATGTGGATTACCGCATGCATGGTGAACGATCCTTTGTATTCATTCCTTATAAATTGTGGAAATGATCTGTTTACGTGGATTATGATGAAAGTCATAATATAAGCATTGGACTGTTGATCACGATGAAAGTCATAATAAAAGCATTGGACTGATGAAAATCATGGGTATATATAGTATTAGTAAGTATTATGATGAGTTATGTTGGTTATTATGTGAAAACATGAAAGTTTCTTAGAAATCATAAAGGGTTGAAAATCAGATTTTGGTAAAAATAGAACATGAAATTCAATTAACCATATCTCCTGTTATATTTTGAATTTTTAAGTGTGGTCAAGTTCTAGAGTTAGATCTAAGAGTTTTCTAGCTTATCCAAGAGGAATCACTGGAAAAGGTGTTGTAAATTTTTCGTGTGGACTGATTTTAGCGAAGGAGTCAAAAACTGTAAAGTACCAAAAAGCTACTGCCCATAAATTTAAAAGGGCATTTTCGGCCACTTAGTTTGTAAAATAAATTCCGGCCTTTTGGGACATGGAAATATATGGTATAAATTACCTCCTGTCCAAAAATGAGCTCATTCCGACTTAAAATGAGCAAGTTATGACTATTTCAATATTTAGGTTTTTCCGACGAAAAATGCTATAACCAGAGTTCTATAACTCTGATGATAATGAAATTTAAACTAGAAGCTCACGTTAACATGTGTAATATCCTGCCAAGATTTGGGAATTTTTGGAGATAAACTTGAGGTAGCTAATTTCTTAAGGAATTAATTAAAAATTGATTTTTGAAAAATACTTAAGGGAGTTGAAAAATTATAAAAAAAAATACTTGTTGTGTATGAAATATATGTATATATGTTTTCACAAAGGATAGAAAAATAATAAGTTGATTTGGTAATTTTTCATGAAAATGGTTTAGTTACGAACATATGAGTTAAATAAGTTATGTGAAGTTGAAAAATTGGTAAATATGATTTTATGGCTTGCGAATCTTATATAGGGTATATGCAGATTTTTGATGAAGAATTTGATCATTGGTGATGAAATCTTATGAGTATGGCATTTTTGAATGATTAAATACATTATTTGGTAAAGTGTAAATAATTGAAATAAATTGTTTATTAGTTTAAGAAGTGATTAAAATATTGTTATAATATTAATATTATTAGATTATGAGTTTATTAAGTGATTGATAATATTTGGATAAATTTAAAGTCTTTAATATGTATCCTTATTTTCGTTTGATTAATGCTTATATCATTGTAATCATCCTCATGCTTATATTATGATAAAAGTCATCTTTGGCTTACGTGCATAGATGGACTGTTGATTATTGGTTTTACAGTTGTATATCTTTGGCTTACATGCAAAGATGAACTATTGATTGATGAGTATCTTTGGCTTATGTGAATAGATGAACTGTTTATTGGTATGATTATGACCAGGGATCATTCGGTATAATAACAATTTGTCAACTTATCAAGTAAACAATTTCAGCTTAGGTAAGTCACACACTAGCGAAGTATATAACTCGTCTCTCCCCTCCTAGTTCTAGACTCTTATCTCCGCCAGCGACCATATCCCTAAGCTCTGATACCAATTGTGACGCCCCCAAAATAGGTCCACACGACCCATTCTGAGTCGCCAGATATCACACTATAAAAATCAAAGACAAACTTCATTGTTGTGAGTTTTAATACTATATTGTCTCGTAGACCGTATCCAAACTCAAATTATTACAATGCCATATAAAATACAGCAGCAAATATTTTAAGACCCCAAAGAAGAACGAGAAGATTACTATCTTGTTTATTCTAATGAGGTGCACTTTTGACGCTTTCAAAGTCGGGTTCTCATCACCCTATTGTTGTTCGCCAAAATCAATTATTATGTGATGTATAAAATACGACACACACACATCTTAGGTCCTCAATACAATTATTTATTGCATGTCATGTCGTTTTATAATGTATTGAAAAACTTCGACAATCTCGGATCATCACACTATTTCCCTGTTATCCCCGCTCGACCCAGCTACACTCTTATTACCTGAAAGGAATTGTGAAGCAAAAGGGTGAGCACAACTAACCCAGTAAAGAATATCATGGCTAAGATAATTAATTTATCAACAAATTTATATCGTAATAAATCAGAGATTTATAACATATGGTAGATAATAAAACTTTTTAACCATAATTGCAGCGGAATCAACAATCCATTAGAAGAGTCAAGTAGAACATAATGTCTACTATCTCCTCCAAATTAAAAGTCCATCGTTAATATTTCATTCCTGTAATACTCATCAACAGTTCTTCGTTGTACCCAAGACAAAGAGAACTTTCATCACCTGTCTTCACCTGAACCACTAAAGATTATAATTAAGTTCACAATTCATATTTATAATAATGTGAATTTAATAGTTCCTTCTTGCCACAAAGGCTTAATAGAACATTTACTCAATATCCTTATCCCAAAGGCTGAAGATATTCAAATGTACTAACAATGATCATACCAATCAGTTGTCTATCTTTGCACTACTGGCCAAAAATATTCAACTATAAAACCAATGGTCATGATCATACCAATCAATTGTCTGTCAGTGCACTACGGCCAAAGACATACAACTGTTAACTAATGGTCATGATCCTGCCAATCACATCATCGAATTATCCATGCACTACGGCTAAGGATATTCGTTAGTATCACTAGTGGTCATGATCATGTCATACACCTGTCCATCTTCGCACTACGGGTCAAAGCTATCAAACCACAGATCATCTTTGCACTACAGGCCAAAGATATTCAACAACATATCATCTTTGCACTACAGGCTAAAGACATACAACTATAAAACCAATAACAACCAGTATAATAAAGAATGGAATAATAAAAGAATTTCACCATGTATGCAATACTCAGATAAACAAAGTTATTCCAACATAGTAATAAAGAATGGAATAACAAAAGAATTTCACCATGCGCGTCATGAATCCGCATTGCATGAGTTATTCAAACAGTAATAATAAATAATGGAACCAGTCATGCGTGAATCGCACGTATATGACGATATTCCAATGTAATAATAAAGAATGGAATAATAAAAGAATTTCACCATATATGCAGTATTTCGCATAGACAGGTTATTCCAACATAATAATAAAGAATGGAATAATAGAAGAATTTCACCATGTATGCGATACTTCGCATAAACAAGTTATTCCAACATAATAATAAAGAATGGAATAATAGAAGAATTTCACCATGTATGCGTTACTTCGCATAAACAGGTTATTCCAACATAATAATAAAGAATGGAAAAATAGAAGAATTTCACCATGTATGCGGTACTTCGCATAAACAGGTTATTCCAACATAATAATAAGGAATTGAATAACAATAGCTCTCTTCATGAATACGAAAGAAATAATACTCCTTACTATAATAATAACATCCCTTACCTTAAAAAGAAGAGTATTCCGACGGTAGGGCGAGGATATACTCGAAGAAAACTTGTACTACGCTCAAAGCTTTCTTAAACTCTAAAGAAATACGCTCAAGATTATAGAAGAAGAATTTTCTCTATAGTTTCTCTCTCTAGAGTTTCAATGAATTCGTAAGAAATAATGAAGAAATGAGCTTCTATTTATAGAAGAATGGAATGAATAGTAACCAACTCATGAACGGTCCAGATTGATTTATTTTAATCGGACGGTCCATATTTAAAGCAAAATCTTTTAAATAAAATATAATATATTCTATTTTATATAAAAAGATTTTTACTATGCAAACACTATGCAGGCACTATGCAAACATTATGCATAATAAAATATAATATATTCTATTAATAGAATAACTTTAATAAAGTATTTTCTTTTATATAAAAAGATTTTACTATACAAAATACTATGCAGGCACTATACAAACACTATGCATAATAAAATATAAAATATTCTATTTATAGAATAACTTTAATAAAGTATTATGTTTTTGTTGTTTTTTATTTTATTACGACTGAGCCATGTAAAATGGTTATCTACATACTCCTATTGAAGAGGAGATCAGGTCGACGTAGTTCGCCCCTCAGGACGATTCACAGCCGAAGAGAAGTATGAATCCCATGTGCAGGCTATACTGCAGGGAGAAGAAAGTTTGATCCCATGATTGGGACAAACTACAGGTGTGAAAAAGTTTGATCCCGTCTTCAGGACAAACTGCAAACGTAGAAAAGTTTAATCTCGTCTTAAGGATAACCTGCAGGTGTAAAAGGTTCAATCCCTGGGGGGGATAACCAAAACTGTATGAACATAGTGAAACCAGGCTACTGGTTTGAAGAGTATGTTTCCCTGAGGGACCAAGTGTGGTGAAGAGTTGTATGTCATAAAGGGTTAAAGAACCGGAATGACTGGTGATCTGATGATCCAATACCAGGATGTTTGCTTGATGGTAACTTCAGACATAGTACCGTTTCACGTTGTCTGAGTTGATGAGTTGTGGAAATTCATTGTCATCCATTTCCTGCAATCTGAGAGCGACTCCTATCAATACCTCCTTGACAACAAACGGACCTTCCTAGTTAGGGGCAAATTTTCCTTTGGATTGATCTTGGTTGTCAAGGATCTTCTTTAAAACCAAGTCATGTTGCTTAAACCATCAGAGCTGGACTTTTTTTCATTGTAGGATCCGCGATCCTTTGTTGATATAACTGACCATAGCAGATAGTCACGGTTCACCTTTCGTCTATTAGAGACAATGGGTGATACCTGTCTTGTAGCCATTGATCTTCATCTAGCTGAGCGTCTATCAACACTCTAAGGGATTCCATTTCCACTTCTATGGGGAGCACTGCTTCCATCCCATAGGTTAATGCGTAGGCCGTAGGGGGTTTCCCCAGTGGAAGTGCACATTGATGTTCTGTAGGCTAACAGAGTATGAGGTAATAAGTTAGGACATTCTTTGTGGTTGGCGGACATCTTTTGCATGATCTTCTTGATGTTTTTGATAGCCGCTTCAATAGCACCATTCATCTTCGGATGGTAGATGACGGAGTTAAGGTGTTTGATGTAGAATTTAGTGCATAAATCCTTCATCATTTTGTTGTTGAGGTTCTTAGCATTGTCTGACACAATTACCTCTGGTTGTCCATATCGACAAATGACATTGTTTTTTATGAAAGCAATGATAACTTCTTTGGTAACCCCAGGGAAGGAGGCTGCTTCTACCCACTTGGTGAAGTAGTCGATCATGGTGAATATAAAGTAATGCCCATTACTAGCGTTGGGATCGATGGGTCTGATCATGTCCATTCCCAATATTGAGAAGGGCCAAGGTGTACTCATATTGTGGAGCTCCCTAGGAGGGACGTGGATGGCATTTCCATGAATTTGGCATTGAAAACACCTCTTGAAATGATCATCTCAGTCAGCTTTGTGGGTAAGCCAGTAATGTCCTATTCTGAGGATCTTCTTAATAAGCAGGGGGCAGCTAATGTGTGGGCCATATACTCCACCATGGACCTCATCCATGAGCCTCTGAGCTTGGTCCTGGTCCAGACATCTGAGGAGACCTAGTCCTGCATCTCTTTTATAGAGTGCATCTCCGCTCAGGTAGAATTTCATAGCAAGTCGATGGATCCGCCTTTTCTCAGTCGAGTTTGCCTCAGCAGGTGTAGATCCATCTCATAAGTACTCCTTAATATGCTGATACCAAGGATGCTGGATGGGAGGTAGCTCATCCGATACTTCTCCAACATAGATTCCATAGGCTGGTACCTTATGCAGGGAAAATATGACGCTTGGCATGTGTTCCTTGTCAGGCATGTGAATCAAGGAGGCCAAAGTTGCTAACGCATCTGCAAAGTCATTCCTATTACGAGGAATATGTAGAAAGGAGATTTCTTTGAACTCCAAAGCCATCTGTAAAACTTACCGATGGTAAGGCAGCAAATGTAGCTCATTGGTTTGATAGATTCCCGTGGATTGTCTGATTACCAAATTTGATTCCTCAAAGACAGTTAACCGCCTGATGCCCATTGAAAGGGAAAGTTGTAGCCCCATGAGACAGCCTTCATACTCAGCTATGTTATTGGTGCTGACAAACTGCAATTTCACGGCGACGGGATACTACTCCCCCGTACCGGATACTAGAACTGCTCTAGCTCCAAAACCTTCTATATTAATAGCTCCATCGAAATACATTTTCCATGTATGGCATGTATCGTACTGATGGTGTTGTTGAACTATCATTACCCCTTCATCGGGGAAGTAGGTTTCCAAGGGTTTGAAATCCCCTGAAGGTGCGACGGCCAGTTGATTTGCAATTCCTTGACCTTTGATAAACTTTTGCGTCACATAGATGATATCAAATTATTATAGGATCAACTGCTATCTAGACAGCCGGCAATTTAACATGGGTTTATTTAACATGTACTTAAGAGGATCCACGCGGGATATGAGATGGGTTGTATGACTATGGAGGTAATGTTGTAACCTCATCGAAGCCCATGCTAAAGCACAACAAGTCTTCTCAATCAAAGTGTACTTGTGTTCACTACTACTAAATCTTTTGCTGAGGTAATAGATAGCTCGTTCTTAGCCTCTATCGTCTTTCTATCCCAGCATGCAACCCATGGCATTATCACTTATGGACAGATACATAAACAGGGGAACATCATCCCTGGTTGGTACCAAAATGGGAGTTTGACTAGTTATTCTTTGATTGTGAGGAAGGCCTTCTGGCACTCGTCATTTCATTTCATGGAGGAGTTCTTCCTTAATAACTTGAAGATAGGCTCACAAGTTGCTGTGAGTTAAGAAGTGAATCTACTAATGAAGTTGATTCTTCCCAAAAATCCCCGTATTTCTTTCTCTATCTGAGGAATGGGCATTTCCATGATGGCCTAGATTTTAGTGTGGTCCAGCTCAATCCCTTTGTGGCTGACTAGGAATCCTAGCAAGTTTCCTAATTTAACGCCAAAGGTGCACTTGGCTGGATTCAACTTCAAGTTATATTTACACAACCTGTTGAATAGCTTCACGACATGGTCTAAGTGGTCATCTTCCCTTCGGGATTTGACAATGATGTCATCCACATAGATCTCTATCTCCTTATGCATTAAGTCATGGAAAAGAGCCATCATAGCTCGTTGATAGGTGGCTCCGGTATTGATGAGGCCGAATGACAACCACCTATAGCAAAAAGTTCCCTAAGGCGTGATGAAAGTAGTTTTCTCACGATCTTCCTCAGCAACCATAATTTGGTGGTATCCAGTGAAATAATCCATAAAGGAGTACATGATGTATTGAGCAGTATTGTCAATGAGAATGTGGATAAACGGCACGGGAAAGCTATCTTTAAGGCAAGCTTTGTTCAGATCCCGGTAATTCATGCAAACTCGCACCTTTCCTCCAGGCTTAGGCAAGGGAACGATGTTGGATACCCACTCAGGATATGTGGACACCATGATAATACCAGCTTGAAATTGTTTCATAATTTCTTCTTTCACCTTTAAACTCCACTCAAGTTTCAATTGCCTGAGCTTCTGCTTGACTGGTTTGAATCCCTCTTTAATAGGAAGGCGATGAAGAAAAATGTCCGTGGACAAATCCACCATGTCTTCGTGAAACCATGCAAACACATCCTGGAATTGGGTTAGTAGTGTAACCATGTCATTCCTTTGGTTTGAGGTAAGGTTTGAACGAATCTGGATTAACTTAGGGTTTTCTAAGGTTCCAAGATTGAAGGGAGTGGTTTGATCAAGGTTGGGTTTAGGTTTGTCTTTGACCCATTCTTTAATTTTTGGAGGCACCTTAATGTCCTCATGTATTTCCATCAAGTCTGAATCCAGCTTTACATCAAAGCTACAATCCTTGTGGAGAAGAGGCACCTTATCAGCAAGTATAGGCACATCTAAATTCAGAGTCCTGAAACAAAATATTCTTTCACTTAGTATATATGAAATGGTCTAATCATACAAAGTGTTAGCATGTACTAATAAAACGAAACTGCTAGTACTGTATAGAAAAGTAAGCAGTTATGACATCTATAGGGTAGAAAGAGTTCATGCCCGCTTTACCCTCATCGACCAACGCAAGGAGTGCTGCTCCAATTATTGAGGGCAAAGTCCTGAGGGACTACAGTGATAGAGGGGTTTCATCGTCCTCCTTCTCCCGAATGACGACCATTACGTCTAGGCAATCATCGTCTGGGGTGTATTTGTTTGTATGTTCATCATGGACAATGATGCGTATGCCTGACATCATCCTGACGATGTCTTGTTTAATTCTTCGTTCCTCTTCCTCCACTATGGGGTCTGGAAAAAAGACTTCTTTCTCCTTTACCGGCATCAGCTTGGGGAATAACATAGCCATTATGCTGGCTGAAACCTTTACAAGAGGTTGTGCGGACTCAGAAGTTGTAGGTATAGACAAACGTCGTGTAACTGAAACTGGAGGAATCTGATGATGTTTATGTGGATTCCTGTGACTGGAACTGGCAGAATAGCCCAGTCCAGCTGTCCCAGTTTGACTAATAACTTGAATTGGGTGCTTAATACCCTAATGACTTTTACCCAGCCCTTGTCCCGGCTGATGACCCAAAGATATCATTTCTTGAGTAGCCGACATTACTTCGGTAGAAATCAGGGGTGTGAGAGGTGGCGCCCCAATAGGGTGGTAGTGAGTATTGCTCACCTCTAGGACATGGAAATTGACCGACTCAACTTCTAAATTGAAACTGATGAGGGGTATGTCACTCTATTTAGGACATTCCGGTTCAGCGTTGACTATGACTAGGCTGTCATTAATGATATATTTCAGTTGTTGATGATGAGTGGAGGGGACTGCCCCAGCTATATGAATCCACGATCTTCCCAATAGTAGGTTGTATCCTGAATCTATTTTGAGCACGTGAAAAGATGCGCAGAAGGTATGAGGACCAATCTCGATTGGTAGCTCAATCTCTCCGACTAAATTTCGGTGGGCTCCGTCAAAAGCTTTAATAATCGTGTGGCTGCTTCGAATCCATTTGAGATTGATGTTCATCTTTAACAACGTAGCGTAAGGACATATATTCAGAGATGAACCTCCATCTATCAAAACTCCAGCTAGCATGTATCTGGAGGACAAAACCGTAATGTGTAACGGCTTGCAATGACCAGTCTCTTTGGGCGGTATGTCTTCATCAGTGAAATATATCACATTGTTGTTAAAAATGTGATCAACCAGATATTGAAATTTTTCTATATCTGCTGATGTTGGTAAGTAGGCTTCTTCCAAAACCTTCCTGTGATCCTCGGAAGTTAAAACCAAGTCCATGATTGAAATTTGGTATGGAGCTTCTCTTAAGCTTAAAACTACATTGGCTTCGTTATGACCCATAGTGCGGAGGAATTTTTCAATCTTCTCCATGGGTATTTTCCCCTTTGACTTGATGGACTTTATCACCCGTTGGGGAAGATACAGTGGATTCTCCTTCGACACTGCAGCAGTTGTATGATAGGTGGATCCTTCAGCTTCTCCATAATTCCATGAGACCTTTTGTAAGCTGATAATAGGATATTGTGGTCTGAATGGCAAGTTGATTGGCTCGGGAGCAGCCACTTTCAAAGGATTGTCAATTCCTTTGAGTTGAATTATTTGCATTGTGAGAGGTTTGACAGTCCCATCAGCCTCAACGGATATAACTGCTACTAATCCCTTCCATTTAGTAGGGAAAGTATTCTCACTCTCAAATGGCATAGTATCGTCGTCTGCTAGCTGCATGACACCGCTGTCAATTAGAATTTGAATGAGGTGGCGGAGTGCCCAACATTCTTCAGTGTTGTGACCGCGAGAATGGGAGTGACACTGGCAAACTCCAACAGAATTAAATCGTCATGAACGGGGATTGATTCAAGGTAGAAGGGATGTGATCCTTCCTTCATTGATCAGCATTTAAGGTATTTCCTCCATAGGTTGGCCCAGGTATGTAAATTCCCTTATGTTAGCAAAATCCCTACGGGCTTTGGCACTTGCTCTCTTCGTCACTTTGTCTTCCAGTGTTTCTTTATCTGAAGGTGACGAGAGAGTATTCACAACAAAAGGGAACAGACTAGCATGCTCCTGGCTGACTAATTGGCGTGTGACTTGATGCTGATAGGTCACCAGTTCTGCCAATTGCTCAATCTATTTACACAGAGTTTTCATCTTTCATTCCATTATGAACTGGAACTTTGCATAATCCCATTTGTCAACACCATCTTTGAGGGTCTGGGAGGATTCATCGTTTAAATTAGAGCTCCGTCCACTGCTCCAATTAATCATGTTGACCTCTTCCTCTTTGTGTTGGGGAAGAGGGTTGTCTTGCATGTGAGGTTGATCTGGTTTGGTGACCACGATCTCATCGTTGTTTATTAAAATTTGGATCTTGTGTTTCAAGGTCCAACAATCTTGAGTATCATGTCCAGGTGCCCCGACATGATAAGCACATTTCTGAGCAGCATTAAAACCCCTCCCATTAGGGTTGGCTGGTGGAAGAAGATGCATAATTTTCTTCTGAGTTGTCAGAAGATTGAGAATGTTCTCGAACGAGTCCCCTAAGGGTGTGAACACTCGAGGGCGTTGGACTTCTCCACCTTTTGGCAATGGAGGGTTTGAAGACTGTGCTTGAAAGGGAGTGTAATTTCTCCTCTGGATAGGCATGTTCTGATTGCCTTTTTGACCCTGTAGTATCAAGGAAACATCCTCCTCTTTCTTTTTATGGACCCTCCGAGGGTTGTTTCCATAATTTCTGGATTAGATGTGCTCGACAACAGCTTTAAGGGCAGCTAGGTCTTGAATCTTTCCTAACTTCAATCCCATCTCAGCCATCTCCCCATGTTTAATCATTTCAGAAAATGGTTTACCAATGCCAACTAAAACTCATTCATAGAAAGGAGCTTCCTGTATGTCTATGAAAGTCATGACCATTTCTGATTCCATCATGGAAGGAATAACTTGAGCATCAAGGCGCCTCCACCTTTGAGCATACTCTCTAAAAGACTCATTGGATTGTTTCTTGACCTTGGTAATCTAGTACCGGTCAGGAGCCATCTGAGACTGGAAGTTGTATTGAGTGAGGAAGCTCCTCCCAACTATAGATCTTTGAGTTGTCCAATCTGGTATACCATGAACGGGTTTCTCCGGTCAGACTCTTTTGGAACAGCTGCATCCTGAGCTTCTCGTCCTTTGCATAAGATCCAAGTTCTCTAATGAAAACCTTCAAAGGTGTGTAAGGATCTCCTAACCCATAATATTTTTTGAAGTCATAAGTTTTAAATTTTTCTGGATAATGAACACCAAGGAATATACAAAGGTCAGCATATGAGACACTCCCGTATGTTCCAATTCCCTTGATCGCACGAAGGGTTTCTTCCATTTGAAGGACTTTCTTCCTGATGTCACCGGTGTCTTGATCTCCTTTGAGATAGGTGATATCATGAATCTTTTTGGTCGTATCCAACTGAAGTTCAGGTTCTATAATGGTTTTATCAGGACCTTGGGTTCCTCCTTGTGTAGAGGATTCAACATGCATAGGTATCCTTGTACCCTGAGTAGACTGGTGTAGTTCTTTAAGCAGAATAGCCAAATCTGTGATTTGTTTAGTTAATCCATCAAATTCTTTGCGCGAAACTGGATTAAGGTCAGTCTGGTCTGATGATGACATAATTGAATGTAGGCTCATGGCCTTTTTGGATTTTGATCGGGTAATAGGTCCGATTGCTTCCCTGCAAAAGACTTGCGTAGTTTAGTCTTTAAGGATTGTGTAAATGTATACATGCTATGTATCCGTCCTAGGAATATTATCCTGCAAGGCAAATGTTAGTTGTTTGTCATAGCATGTTTTAAAATATGTATGTACACATGTTTCTTCATATTTCTCATTACATGGAGATGAATATGGCATGAAGTTACAAGTAATCTACTTTACAAGTAATGAAAAAGCATGAAGAGACTTTCATCCGTGTTTGGTTTATTAGAGGATGACTTATCTTAGGTTACTCTCGCGGCTTTTTGGCATGAAGGTTCCCAAATCATCGCAATTTACTTTGACGGGAAGTTAATCCGATCTTTCAACTAGAGCGAATTTGGGTGGTGCCTTTCCTGAGCCTTATTGGAATTAGTCTTCCTACGAGTCCAGTAATCAAACACCGACAGGATAGCCCCCTGGTGGAGGAACCACACAACATACATTCACATACAACGTGTCTCACCATTTATGAAAATGATGACATGTGTGAAGCACTAATATCACAAGAAGATATAGTGGAAAGCATTAAGAGCAGAAAAATATATGCATTCATACACATTCATCATAAATGTAAATGCAACGTTCACACACAAGCATATAACAGTTTTGAAAAGATTATAATAGCGGCTTAAGTCCTCTAACTAGGTATCCCCAACAGAGTCGCCACCTGTTGACGTCGGGATTTTTATTTGTCCCTTTTCGTTACTTGTTCGTTGGTGTTCTCATGTTAGGTGAGATTTTTTGAAAAAACAAGTGAAAAAGGTCCGACATGTATCATGTCGACGATGAACTGTTAAGAGTCGCCAGTTAGTTTTTTATATGGTTGTACCAACACAACCGAGAAAAGGTTTGTACATTGACCCAGTGATATGGCACTGCTAAACGGGTCGGTGAAACCGAGATTCATTAGGGTCCGGGGACTTAATTATGCAGAGGGAAGGTGTTAGGCACCCCCTGAAATCCGTGTTACCACGGTGACCGCCTCTTTTCAAGAAACTGTTATATGAATATGTGTGTGTGTGTGGATCAATGTGCAATTATTTGGAAGTAGTACGAGGCCTCGTTCATACCTATATACACAGGGTTTGAATTTGGGTGAAAATTTTGTTTTAACATGATATGGCAGTGATGTTTTATAAAAGAGGTTTTTCAAACCCTTGTGCTCAATAGTAATTGAGACCTTTTACACTCCCATTTTTATTAAGTGTTCGGCTTGATTGTTTTTAATTTTCAAGAAGCGAAGCATCTTCAAGAAAATAATATACAAAATAGTGTCAAACTCCTCGTGGGTATGATAACCATCTAAGGAAATTCGAACACCGTGAATAAATTTACAAGTTGCTTACAGCTGAAAATGTCCATCACGGGAACCGAATCTAGATCTAGTAAACTGAATCTGTGATCACATGATTCCTAGGCTCACATGATGCCGCAATTGATAATAAAGCAGTAAGCAGGTATATATATAAAAGCTATAAATATATATATACAAACATGATCAGCCACCACGAAGCACCTCCATGGGGGATCAGAGATGTAAATAAAGATGTAAAAGCAATCAATTACCACGGAGTAAACTCCAGGCGGGACGAAAGGTAAATAAAGTTGTAAAGACGGTCAACCGCCATGAAGTAAACTAAACTCAAATGAATGAATATAAATATATATATATATATATATATATATATATATATATATATATACGAAAGCAAATAAACGCTCCAGACCGAAGTCTAGGTTAAATCGAGGCATAACTCAATAATGTTAGCCCATATATATAATAAATATATATAAGTATATAAATATATATACACAAACTAAAATGAAACCACGGACCGAAGTCTAGGCAAACACAAGCAACACGACTCTCAACGTGAAGAAAAGTGTGTGCAAAGATGAAGAGAAAGGCTTTAAAGTGTGTGAGAAGGCTTACAGTGGGCTACCAAAGAAGACTTCTATATCTTTAAAGGGATGAACACTCGGCTCCCGCCAGTACAAAAAGAAGCTATATGTGAGCTCACAAGTGTTTAAAATAAGAAAGCACTCAGTGTAGGGTGAGTATAGAGCAAATTTGACAGGGCTTCCTCGCCTTTTTCTCTTACAAAATGGCCACCCTAAGCCCTCTATTTATAGAGGGGAGTCAGTAGTGTGTACACATGGCTAGCCGCAGTTGTTGTACTCATGGTGGTCCAAGTTACTCCCGGCTTCATGTCCCCATTGCCTCAAAAAGTACGCACGCATGCATTGTAATGTCTTATTTGAACTTTCAGAATTGCAATCCGGGCATCCGACTGAGGTATGTAAGACTTATTACGGACCGCCGTTGTCGAGAGTTACGCAATGACATGGGATTAGAGGTTGTACAAAGTCAGGAAGATGGGACCATTCCCTCCGGTCTTCAAGCTTCAAATTCTATTTGTTATCCTGTGTAATAGTCACTCGGGATTGGACATCCTTGGTTCTTGTGGGACATTGTTGTGTAGAAATATATGTATAAAATGTTGAGATGGCGCGATGTGGCGTCAAGGTGGTAAGATGAGGACTTTGCCCCTCACCGGGGTTATTGTCGGTTTGGGCTGATAAAGCAGACGTTGCTCAGGGTTATCTCTGAGATTGGACTGCTGCAAGTGTTGAAGGTCCTCAGTGTCATCTCTAAGGTGTGTTTGTCTTCCCGGTGTTATCTCTGGGTCTTATACTGTGTCCCTCGGTGTGAGTGCCAAGGCTAAAGTTGATTGCATTTGAAACAAGCATTTTTGGGGTTATCTCCGGAACTGCATTCCTTGGGGTTATCTCCAAGGTTTGTAACTACTACTCCCAGTGTTGGGACTGAGACTGAATATCTTGGGGTTATTTCTGAGATGGAGCAGTCTTCTCCGGTGGAATTTCTAGTATTGGAACTCCATGCCTCGGGGTTAACTTCGAGGTTGGACCTGATACTCCCGTTGTGTGTTCCGGGGTTGAGGTTGAACTTCCGGTAGTATCCAGATTGGATATGAGCTATCTTCCAAGGTTATCTCTGAAAGATGAATTTGTCCTCCTGCAATGTCAGTGACAGGTGTGCAGAAAATTTTGAGTGTCTACACCATGTATTTGGCGACTCAGAATGGGTTGTGTATACCTATTTTGGGGGCGTCACAGTTTATCTAGTTGGCAGTACCTTGGTTCCTTTGACCGACCTAGGGTAAACATGGCGAATAAGAAATCCAAGGATGGTTCGACTCTGCACTCATGAGAAAAGGCGATGAAGCAGATGAGGTGAATGTAAAAGTTCAACGCCAATTATGCGCATCTATTAAAGCAACGATCCCAGACAATAAGCAAGGTTGGGGAAATTTCAAAATTGGTGACAAACCAATTTTGGGTCCCTTACAACAAGATTGGGGAAATCTCAAAAACAACGACAACTCAACACTAGGGCATTTATCAACCATCTCAAATAGGAAAATGCACCCGTCAGCACCATCAGCATGGTACATCATCATCAGTGCTTCCCTCACATCATCTCACTGGCGATTCAGTATGATCATTTGGTCTTTTCCAATCATACTTTTCTCATAATAAATAATCCACATGTGAGGATATTACTCACTCGCGACTTGGTCACCTATAAGAGAGTTTCTCATACGAATCCCTGGCAACAACATGCGAAAGGACTGGGGCTTTTTCTAATTCAAGGAAAAGGAAGGAGTTTAAGGCAAGATCAAGCCTCTCATAAAAAGAAACGGGAGAACTCCTGAAAGAAATCATGGCAACATAAGTTTGCCCCTACAAAAGAAGGGGAAAATTCTCAAAAACATCCTTAACTCAAAAGCAGAAGCCCAATGACAAAAGGTCTAGCGAATAAAATCCTCATATCAAGTGTGCCAATCGGCGTCAAGTCACAAGTCGAGGCCTCTACACCGAAGTTCTAATCTGTGTAGCGAAAAAATGAGCTGCACCCTCCAGGGATGTTAGCGACATTTAGGTCATCAATTCAGCCGGGTTGCAAATCAAACGCTTAAGGAAATGGGGCACAAACACCCAACAGTGAAAGGAAACTCCAAATCATCTCCAAAAGGGTGAGGCAGAGTCTGGTGAAGTAAACCTTGGAATATTCCTTCAGCGAAGGTATCGGAAGATCCAGTATTCTTAACCATTGGCATCAATTCAATGTAACATCAAGACAATTCAGGGATACCACCATTTGAATGGGAACCGAAACAGTTTGGTGATGTCAGCGTAGTCAACTACCAGCATATGCATCGAAAAGGTCCGGTGATTTCAGAACGTCATCCCCAGTAGAGATGTAGAAAACATCTCAACTTATCTTCATCAAACAAGCATCGGCAACACCGACAAAAAGCCAAATCATTGGAGTCAACACCAGCATAGGCATCAGCAATGATCGGTAAAGGTAAAGCGATTTGTGAAAACATTTTAAGATTCATTATAACATTCATTACACTGCAATTTATAATATGCGAAATGCGATGTGCGAGTTGCAAAGTGTGATTGGTCAAATGCAAAAAGCGAAGTGTGAAGTACGAAATGCGATGTGCGATTTGCAAACTGCGATTTACGAAAACATTTTAACATTCATCATAACAGTCATTACATTACGATTTGGATCATTAGAAATACCTTGTCATATTTCAAGTGTCTAGTAATCTTTATCATGTCCATTCCACTGCATTGCATGAACATGATAAAGAGGGGCATTTGTAGACACTTAAAATTTAGTTTTCCTATTACTAACTATGCAGGAGGACAAAAGCGTCTTTTTCACACTCCAAAGATAACCCTGGAGAACCACAACATCAATCCCAATCCCAGAGACAGCCCCGAGAGATCCAATTTCCAACCCCAGAGATAACCTCGGTAAATAAGTTTCCAACCCCGGACATAACCCCGAGAAAGTCAGTTCCTACCCCGGAGATAACCTCGGAGATCAAGTTTAATGCCCAGAGTCAACCCCGGGAGGTCAAGAAAACCTTAAAGATAACTCTGAGGATAGTCAGAGTCAACAGCAATCAAACCTCAGAGATAACACTAAGAAAAGACTACTATAATTGTGCGAAAACCAGAAACAACCCCGGGAGGGGTAAAATGATCATTTTGCCCAATCAAACTCAAATCAAATCAAATCAACTCATTTCAACTCAAACTTCTTCAAACGAAGTCCCATAACAATCGTATCTTAACTTCCAGGCGCAAACTACGCAAAACAGCTCAACGTATTGCCTGACGAAAAATTGGGAATGCTATTTCGGTCATGGAACCTTCTTTTTAGATTCAAAAATGGTCAAATCCTATGTCATTGCATAGCTCTCGAAAAGAGCTTTCAGGAATGGTATGGCATGCTTAAATCAGACTTCCGGAATAAAAGTTATAAAGGTTCGAGCGAACAGTGCATTGTTTGAGTGCACGTACTTTGAGACGGCATGACCACATTGCAGGGGCACCCCCCAGCGACAGCAGTACACTCACTTGGTGCACGCCACGGTACACATGCACTCCATGCAAGTACACTCATGGCTCCCCCTCTATAAATAGAGGGCTTGGGGTGGCAATTTGTAAGAGAAAAAAGGTGAGGAAGCCCTGTCCATTTTTCTCTGTACACACTATACATTGAGTGCTTTCTCATTTCAAACACTTGTGAGCTTATATATTGCTATTTTTACCGGTGGAAACCGAGTGTTCATTCATCTAAAGCTATTTGAAGTCTTCTTTGGTAGCCCACTGTAAGCCTTCTTACATTTCTTAAAGTCTTTTCTCCACTTTTGTTCACACACAGTTATTCACGTTAAGAGTCGTGTTGTGTGTGTATGCTTGGACCGTCGGTCTGTGGCTTTTATTGCTTTTATATATATATATATATATATATATATATATATATATATATATATATATATATATATAGCTATTTACCACTTTCATACAAACTGCTACATCATTTGAGCCTAGGAATCATGTGATCAAAGATTCAGTCTCCTGAATCTAAATTCGGTTCCCGTGATGGACATTTTTAGTTGTAACCAGCCTGTAAATTATTCACGGAGTTTGAATTTCCTTAGACAGCTTTCATGCCCATGAGGAATTCGTCACTGCTTTTTATCTTATTTTCTCGAAGATACTTCACATCTCGAAAATAAAAGCAATCAAGCCGAATAAATAATAAAATAGAAGTATCAAATGCCTCAATTACTATTGAACACAAGGGTTTGAAAAACTAATTTTACAAAATAGCATTGTTATATCTTGTTAAAATTGAACTTTTATACAAAATTCAAACCCTTTGTATACAGGCGCAAACGAGGTATAGCACTACTTCCAAATAATTGCACATTGACACACACACACACATACATTCAGATAATGGTTTAAATTAAAAAGTGGCAGTCATCGTGGTAACACAGATGTCGGGGGTGCCTAACACCTTCCCTCCGCATAATCAAGTCATCGGATCCTAACTAATCTCAGTTTCACAGACCAGTCAAATAGTGTCACATAACTAGGTCAATGTGCAAACCTTTTCTGGTTAAGTTGGTGCAACAATTTAAAAATACCAACTGGCGACTCTTACAAGTCCCAATCATCGACATATACATGTCAGACCTTTTCACAACTTGTTTTTTCAAACAAATCTCGCCTAACATGAGAACACCAAAAGACAAGAACAGAAAAGGGACAAATAAAAATCCCGACGTCGACAGGTATAATCATGACTTGTAATGTTACAAATGATGTGGTAAAAGTCCTCATTGGCCCGCAGTACATTGATGGATAGTTGTTGACATGATCTTACCACTAGTGATAATAACGAATATCATTGGCCTGTAGTGTATGGATGATTCGTGGATGTGATATTAATAAATATCCTTTGCCTGTAGTGCATGGATAATTCAGTGATGTGAATTTTTTATTGAGATGTGTTACAGAGATAAAATATTGATGAGGAACTTTTAAATCATAGAAGATAGTAGATATCATGTTCTACTTGACTATTCTAATGGATTGTTTGTTACGCTGTAGTTAAACTTTTTGTTTATTGTATTCTATTAGTTTTTATACTGTTGAAGGCTAAGAATAATTTATTTTGCATTATCTTAGTCATAATATTCTTTACTTTTAATTTTAGTTCACCATTTTTTTCTTTTATTGTCTCTTCAGAAATGAGAATATAAATTGAGTATCTAGTCGGGGAGCGGTTGATGGCACCGAGATGGTGGCTATAGTAGTCCTTACTATTCTATGAAATAATGTAATAATAAATGTAATGAGGACTCCATTTGAGTTTGGATATTGTCCACGAGACAATATTTGTGTTAAAACTCTCAGCTATATTTTGTCGTCTGGTATAAATGAAGTTTGTATTTAAATTATGTACCATATATTTGGCGACTCAGAATGGGTTGTGTATACCTATTTTGGGGGACTCACAATTTATCTATTTGGCAGTACCTTGGTTCCTTTGACTGACCTAGGGTAAACATGGCGAATAAGAAATCCAAGGATGGTTCGACTCCGCACTCATGAGAAAAGGCGATGATGCAGATGAGGTGAATGTAAAAGTTCAGCACCAGTTATGCGCATCTGATCCCAACAAAGTATAATACGATGAAATAAAATATTGGAGAGGGAATTGTACCCCGTATTTTAGCATGTATATGGAGACGACAACTCATTCACCCCTCGGGCGCCAGTGCATTCTCTCTAATAGGTTTAGTGCTTGGAGTTCGTACTGATCTGGTATTTGGTATCTGGTACTAGAGTCGGAGGTGGGGAAGTACGCGTTCTAATATAAAGGATCTGGTGTTGATGTGGGAATATGTTTTCTCCCATTGATATTGCTCATGAGTCCTCATCTCTCTGATTTCGACCTCGCTCATCATAGGAGATGAGGTGCCATTGGATGTAGGGGAAGGGTGGAGGGAAGGGAGGACTCGATGATCATAGGGATGTTGGGTTGTGTTATATGGGGGGGGAAGGGTGTTATCGATGATAATGGTTCTTTTAAGGAGTTGACCGTGTTGTTCTTCTAGGGATGGTGTTAGTGGTTGGTATCACCACTGGGGGTAGAACGGTAGAGGTGGTTACAGCGAGGGTTTAGTTAAGGGAGGAGACGGGTTGGATAGAGTGGTCACCAACATGGTTGGGCGATATGCACTGCAATTTGATGAAGGGAATGTGATCGGAAAAGGTTCTCGTTTGGTGTTTAGGAGGTAGTAAATACTTGAACTTTTTGGAAAAACTTGAATGTGTGGATGAGGAGTGGCGGTTCATATTTTTGGAGGAGAAGACTTAAGAGAGGACAACCCTTGTAGGCACGTTTCCCTATTTATGGCGTGGTGATGATACAGGTGGGTCCCAGTCAAACACATGGCATACGAGGGTGATGGTTTGGCTTCTGTAGCAGCAATAAGTTATTAGCTGGTCATTTTTTGTACTTTATTAATTATTTTAAGTTTCTTATAATAAGGGAGTGGGGGAAATGTTGGGGTGTGGTTTATTAAGTCTGGGAGATTTTGTGGGACCTATGACACGTGGTGAAATATCAAAATAGGAAATTTAGCATTCTATAGGGTCTACAGTCCAAACTCTTATGACTCCTTTGTTCTATTTGACTTCCTATTTCTGAGTAAGTTGCATTCTATTCAATCAAGGAATTTATAATTATCTTTACACATGACTCCTAATCTGATTAGGGGGAGGTATGGATGACCTATAAATACACAACAATAATTCATATTCTAGGTAATGACATTTGCCAATTTTTATGCATTAAAACAATTACATGTCTTTATTATTGACGTTTTCTGGATGTTAGGTTTGTAAGATTCATGGATACAATCAAATTACACAAAGTAAGCGGAAACGTGATAAAATAGAGTTTTAAAATTTTACAAACCATATACCCGGATCATCTTTTATGCACAATTATTAATTAAACAAAAAGATGAAGAACAAGAATTATACCATTAAAGATTCGAGCTTCCTCAGGTAGAAGTTCACTTCCAAATCCTTTTTGCGTTCAACTTGAATCCACGGGGTTTGATTCCTTCCTTTGATCAACGTTAGTCACCCAAGTATTTGGCCTCTAGAGGTGATCCACCAAGGAAGAAGAAATATTCAAGAAGATGGGTTTGGAAAAACCCTAATTTTTCTATCTCTATAGAAAAAGGGGCATACTCTCCAACTCTTGGAATTATATTCACGTGCTTTGTGAAAGTGTCAACGACCTTCACCCATAATAAGACTCCTCTTATTTATAGATGTAGGCAACCCTCCTTAACAATTAAGGAATTGAGTTTTATTTTAATTAATTAGGCTCCTAATCTTATTAAGAATAATTAATTAAACTCTTTTAATTAATTAGCCTCCTAATACTATTAGCAATATATGAGAGTACTTTTATTATTTAATCCCCAAACTCCTTTAGGAATTAAATAATAATAATAGTAATAATAATAATAAGACTCCTCTTATTAATTTATATTTAATATTTTCAAAATATTAAATAATAAATATTAAGCTATTTAATTTATTCTATCAACATAGATTAAATTAAATATACTTAACTTATTATTACGATTATGCTATTTGCTTCTTAAATAAATAGTTTTCCTTTTATGGTGTGACCCTTTAGATTCTCCATATTAAATAGGTTGTGAATAAATCAATTAGAATACTTTAATCTTATTTAAATAAATAAATTAAACTATTAATTTATTTAAATAAATAATATTTATTCAATAATAGGGATAAGCCTCCCTAATGATTAACGACTTTCTAGATAATATAGATTTCAACATTAATCATAAAAAAATATTTGAGTAAATAGTTACTGTACAATTCAATCCTTCCATCATATATTGTCCTAATTAAAAATAAGACATGGATTTACTGTCAAGTCTTATTTTATTTAATTATATTTATTTCGATTCTAAAATGCACAACTCCAAATAATGTAAATTAGAAACTCCTCTCTAATTTCATTCTTCCTTGGCCACGGACTATTGGGTTGTCATTTATCGAATCACATATGACATTTCTCTTATTTTACTAGAAGTGGTAGATTCTTTATTGATCATACATTATCTTCAAGTACAACTTATTATACCCAAGCATACCCTTTGATATACCCTAAGGGTCTTAAAGAATAAGTCAAATTATAACTCATTATACATAAGATAATATGATGATCTCAAGTCCAAGGATCACTTGTACTACCATCACTTCAGGAATTCCTATTGACAGGCAACTAAAACTCCATTAGGTATTCCTTAGCGAGCCACGTTCAGTGAACTTATTCTCCAATAAGCACCTACATACTTGCTTTAGTGTCTCTACACAAATGATCATGAGATCAATCATCCTCATCCAATTAGCAAGCAACGTATGTACCAATCTATCCGAATTCACTAATCCCCAATTTAGTAATCCAACGATTGGGAACTATTTTAGTTTTAAGCTTTCTAAGAATTTAGATCTCATTAGAATGATCATCATCAGTATTCTAAAATCATTGCTTAAAACTATGGGTTTATCACATATTATAAAATAGAATCATGTATGTGACGCCCCCAAAATAGGTATACATCACCCATTCTGAGTCGCCAAATATATGGTAGAGAAATAACTACAACTTCATTATTATAATTGTCGTGCAAAATACGACAACACATATACTGTGAGTTTAAATACAAATATTGTCTTATAAACAGTAGTCAAACTCAAATAAGTCATCGTTATAAATATTGATACACTATTTTACAAAATAGTGAGAACTACTAAACAACTTTCTTGATCCATCATTCCATACCCCGACTAGTTCCCGCTATATTCTCTCATCCTGAGAAGAAAAATGGAACAAAAAGGAGAAGGGTGAGCTCAAATAGCCCAGTAAAGAATATTATGACTAAGATAATGAACAACAAATTATCGTTAGCCTTTAACAAATCAGATAAAATATAATGGACAACAAGTTTTTGATCAATATTCACAGCGGAAATAACAATTCATTAAAAGAGTTAAGTAGAGAATGAAATCTACTATCATCTATGAATTTAAAAGTCCATCATCAATATTTTATCCATGTAACATCAATCAATATACATCTTGAATCAAATATTCATCTTTGCACTACGGGTCAAAGATATTCATTTGTATCACCAGTTGGTCATGTTCATCTCAACACCTGTTCATCTTTGCACTACAGGCCAAAGATATTCATCAGGTAATCATTCATCTTTACACTACAGGCCAAAGATATTCAGTTATATCATCATTTAGGACTAAGGATGATGAAAATTATTTTGATGAAATGAATTCAGTGATATAAAAGGACAAAGATTAGGGATTCGTACTTTAGATAATCAAAGTTCAAAAATACTCCATAATAAACCATAGTGGAGTGAAATTCAAGAATGAAGATCAAAACATGGATACAATCAAAGATAGTAACCATAATAGACATCTTGGACAAAGAAGAGAAAATTTTATTTTTCTGTGAATAGTGTTGTATCCGTGAATAGTGTCGTATACGTGAATAGTAACCCCAACACAAAAAGTTAGAAATTCCATAAGAAAAATCTTATTTCGTGAATAGTACTTGTGAATAGTACCATATTCTTGAATAGTATTGTATACATGAATAGTGTCGTATATGTGAATAGTAACCTCAACATGAAAAGGTAAAAATTTTATAATAAAATTCATACCAATATTTCGGCATATGATATTGAAAGAAAAATATCATTTACGAAGAAAATAACATCTCTTACGAGTATTGAAAAAAAATAACTCTCTTCATGAAAGAAATAATGCTCCTTACCTCAAAAGAACAGTACTTCCAGCTGAAATTTCAGGTATAAGGTTGAAAAAAACATGCACTGAATAGCAACTCTTAAAGTATCTAAATACTCACAAAAATACGCTCGATAATATAGAGAGAAAAAGGTTGTGATTCTGGTGTAATTTTCAATTCTAACTAAGCACCCTATTTATAGAAAAATGTTAAAATGCCAAAGCAAACTAACCTGCTACTATTCACGCCCACCACTTTTGAAATAAAATTTTAGAACATTTCTCACCAACCAAAAGTGGGGCCCACCATGTTTTAAATAAAAAAATATTTATTTTTAAAACTTCAATAATTCATAATAAATAGATCTTTTATCAGAAAAATTTGAATCTCATGTCTATTCCATATGAAATTTAATTCTCTACAACTTTGTAGAAGAAAGTTTTTCCAAATTCCAAACAGAAAATGCCCGAAATCCACATACAGACGATTTTTAATACCTCCATTCTGACAAAATAATGATAAAATACCTCAGCATTAATTCCCTCATTTAAATCCACATAAAAATAAATATTTCTTTAACATATAAATCAATAATTAATTATTCATAAATAATATTAGAGAATCATAATTATGACAACCAGGTCGTTCCCAGGAAAGTGGGGGCTTTCCGATAAGGATTTCTCCTTACTGGCGCGCAATTAGGTGACCAAACCCCTTTCCTAGACAGAACTTCCTTAGACATTGCCAATACTGCTATCTAATAATATTATTCAAATAATATGAATTATTGATCTGATAATGGAAAATACTGTGCAGTGATAATTATTGAAACAACAATAATATAAAATATCAATGTAGCAATTATTATATCAATAAAATAAAATATTGAACAGTAATTACTGTAACAATTATTAAGTAGTGTCTTCTTACGTAAGAATCAATCATTCAAAAATACTGTGCAATACTGTGTGCTGCTGTGCAACCACGTGTATTACTGTATTTTAACCACTGGGTATTCCAACAGTGTTAAGGGTAACAACTATGTCGTTATCTGTTAAAACTCAAACTTGTCATTTTCTTCATTCGACCATTTTCTCCTATGGGGCCCACAAATGGTTGCGCCATCGTATGAATATTCCCCAACAGCAAGAATATTCCACGACCAAACGAATATTCCCCGACAACAATGGATATTTTATAACCACTTACTTATTTTGCAAAATTTGCACATTTCACCCATAACGAAAGCATTATATCAAATTAACACCTTATTATTCACAATAATAATTAGAGAAAATTCAATTTTATTAATAAAAAGTTGGGGTCTTACAACTTCCCATACTTATGAAATTTCGTCCTCGAAATTGACGTACGTACCTGGTGTTTTGAAAAGGTGAGGATACATCGTTTTCATTTTCGATTCCTACTCCCAGGTCATTTCCTCAATAGCATGGTTCCTCCACAAAACCTTGACTTGTGATATAACCTTTGTGCGTAGGACATGCTCCTTCCTATCCAAGATCTTGACATGTACTTCTTCGTACGTTAAATCTTCAGCTATCTCGTCTGGTTCTAACTCAATAATTTTGTTCGTATCGTCCACATATTTACGTAACATCGATACGTAAAAAACGTTATGAACACGCGACATACTTAGCAGTAAAGAAAATCTATAGACCACAGTTCCTAATCGATCGAGGATTTCAAATGGACCAATAAATCGAGGGTTGAGATTTCCTCTCTTGCTTCCGAAATAACACATTCTTGTACTTTCTTCTTCATATTCATCAGCTCCGGGTTTGTAGCTTGAGCAGCCTTAACTTTATCTATTAAAGTTGATTCTACTCGTATATTCGTCATCTTCACGTGGGTCTCTAGAGTCTTTAACTCTATCTCCATCATATGTAAATTATACAAAATGGGTCTTTGTGTTAACAACATCGCACTCATACCCGCATACGATCTTCTACTTAATGCGACAGCTACCATATTTGTTTTTCTAGGATGGTATTGAATGGTATGGTCGAAATCTTTCAACAGCTCGAGCCAACGTCGTTGTCGCATGTTGTGTTCTTGGAAGCTCTTCTCACATTACTCGCTTCATTCAAATTTTGTATCTTTTCGAGTGAGTTGAGTTAATGGAGTACCGATTTGAGAAAATCCTTCCACGAATCTTCGATAATAACCAGTTAAGCCTAAAAAGCTACGTATTTCAATTACTAACTTAGAATGCTCTCAAATGTGACTCATATCCCAATCTTGGATAGCACGTCACAATGGCACCTATCAGTTTACCATCGCATGAATATGGTGTCCCCTACGGAGAGTCTGGCTACGATGCATTCCACAAAGGAAGTCATCAGTGAGAGGCTCAGGTACCAACTCTTTTAGTTGGGTTTTTAACTCCTGAAGTTCAATAGGAGCCATTTGATATGGAGTTTTGAAAATGGGTTTTGTATCGGGTTCAAGGTCAATAAAGAATTCAACTTCACATTCTGGGGGGTAGATCAGGAAGTTCTTCAGGAAATACGTCAGGAAATTCACTAACAATAAAAATATTATTCAAATCTGACGTATTTGTGTTCAAGTCCATGACATGGGCTAAGAAAGCTTGATATCCATTTTTTAATAAATGAATGACTTTATGGCTTGATATGACAGTGATTGACTTTAGTGGTTTGGTTGCTTAAATTTGCATAACAGGTTGGTTAGGAATATGAAAACTAACAACCTTATGAAAACAATCAATTTTGGCATGATGAGTGGTTAAACAATTAATCCCTAAAATCACATCAAATGCAAGTATATTTAAAGAGATAAGATCGGCAAGTAATGTGATGGTGCCAACTTGGATCAAGCAAGATTTATAAAAAGTGGATGTAATGAAAGTTTCTCCTAATGGAGTCTCAACAGATAAGTCAAAGTTTAATTTCTCTAGAGTTAAGTTCAAATGTTTAGCACAAGCAAGAGAGATAAAAGAATGGGTAGAATCGGTATCTAATAAGGTATAAACTTCACAAGAGTTTATGATTAGCTTACCCGTGATCACCTCGTTCGGGTTCCTCGCTTTTTGGGAAGTTACAAAAAGCGCTCCCACTTGAACCACCGATTTTGACTTGTCTGGGACAGTCTTTGATGTCATCATTATCGCTAGAATTGACTTTCGCTATAGGGCATATTCCACCATCAACTGCTTCATCGTACTCCTGTTCCATAATCTGAATCATTAATCTTCGATCTATATCGAATTGGGGTTGACCGCAATGTACAGGGTAATTCAAAACTCGATGTTGGGTTCTCTTAATTGTTGTCCAAAAAGAGAAATACATATCTTCTATTTTACCCATGCATCCTTCATTCTCACTCGTTCAGTTGTTTCTTCTTTCAGCTAATCCTTGACATTTGAATTCTCAGATTCTAGCTTTATCATCTTATACTCTGCCAAAGAGTGCTTCTGTTCAAGCATCACATATCGGGTAACACAAGCTTGAATTGTTGCATCCTTTTGCTCCATGACCGCCTGCCGTTCTTCAGCCTGCTCTTCGAACTCATGAATATGATTTTACAATTCTATATTTAGATCATAAAGTTCTCCTAATAAATTCTTCTCAGGTTCCTCTTCTTCCTCACTCTCAGCTGCTACCTTTGCGACTAACTCGGGTGCAACTATTAATTCTTTACTCACCACATGGATATCTCTAATTTCTTCTTCGCCTGACATCACATTATCCTGGTTGGTGATTAGAGGTGTCTCAATGGTCTCATTCACTCCATTGTTAACATTTTTAGCTGTCTTTCTCAAATACTGCCACAAAATAAGGGTTAATTAAAGAAAATGACATACCACATAATACCCTTATATTCTTACCGACCAACAAATAAGCTTAGGTAGGACACACTAGCGAAGGATTTACTCATCTCTCCCCTCCTAGTTCTATTCCCCGATCTCCACCAGATACCATATCCCTAAGCTCTGATACCAACTAAGATGCCCCCAAAATAGGTATACATCACCCATTCTAAGTCGCCAAATACATGGTACAGAAATAACTACAACTTCATTATTACAATTGTCGTGACAACACATATACTGTGAGTTTAAATACAAATATTATCTTCTAGACAGTATTCAAACTCAAATAAGTCCTCATTATAATTATTGATACACTATTTTACAAAATAGTGAGAACTGCTAAACAATTATCATGATCCATCATTCCATACCCCGACTAGTTACCGCTATATTCTCTCCTCTTGAGAAGAAAAATGGAACAAAAAGGAAAAGGGTGAGCTCAAATAGCCCAATAAAGAATATTATGACTAAGATAATGAACAACAAATTATCGTTAGCCTTCAATAAATCAAATAAAATATAATGGACAACAAGTTTTAGATCAATATTCGCAGCGAAAATAAAAATTTATTAGAAGAGTTAAGTAGAGAATGGAATCTACTATCATCTATGAATTTAAAAGTTCATCATCAATATATCCCTATAACATCAATCGATATACATCTTGAATCAAATATTCATCTTTGCACTACGGGCCAAAGATATTCATTTGTATCACCAGTTGGTCATATTCATCTCAACACCCGTTCATCTTTGAACTACGGGCCAAAGATATTCATCAGGTAATTATTCATCTTTGCACTACATGCCAAAGATATTCAGTTATATCATCATTTAGGATTGAGGATGATGAAAAATATTTTAAAGAAACGAATTCAGTGATATAAAAGGACAAAGATTAGGGATTCGTACTTTAGATAATCCAAGTTCAAAAATACTCCATAATAAACCATAGTGGAGTGAAATTCAAGAATGAAGATCAAAATATGGATATAATCAAAGATAGTAACCATAATAGATTTTTTGGACAAAGATGAGAAAATTTTATTTTTCTGTGAATAGTGCCATATTCATGAATAGTATCGTATACGGGAATAGTGTCGTATACGTGAATAGTAACCCCGACACAAAAAGGTAGAAATTCCATAAGAAAAATCATATTTCGTGAATTGTACTCGTGAATAGCACCGTATTCGTGAATAGTACCGTATACGTGAATAGTGTCGTATACGTGAATAGTAACCTCGACATAAAATGGTAAAAATTTTGTAATAAAATTCATACCAATATTTCGACATAATGATATTGAAAGAAAAACATCATTTACAAAGAAAATAACATCCCTTACGAGTATTGAAAGAAAATAACTCTCTTCATGAAAGAAATAACACCCCTTACCTCAAAAGAACAATACTTCTGGCTGAAATATCAAGTATAAGATTGAAGGAAACTTGCACTGAATAGCAACTCTCAAAGTATCTTAATACTCATAAAAATACGCTCGATAACATAGAGAGAGAAAGCTTATGATTCTGGTGTGATTTTTAATTCTAACTATGCACCCTATTTATAGGAAAATGCTATAACGTCAAAGCAGACTAACCTGCTACCTGATGGCTTTACCTGTTACTATTCACGCCTACCACTTTTGAAATAAAATTTTAGCACATTTCTCACCAACCAAAAGTGGGGCCCACCATATTTTAAATAAAAAAATATTTATTTTTGAAACTTCAATAATTCATAATAAATAGCTCTTTTATCAGAAAAATTCTAATCTCATGTCCATTCCACAGGAAAATTTAATTCTCTACAACTTTTTAAAAGAAATTTTTTCCAAATTCTAAACAGAAAATGCCTGAAATCCACATATGGACGATTTTTAATACCTTCATTCCGACAAAATAATGATAAAACACCTTAGCATTAATTCTTTCATTTAAATCCACATAAAAATAAATATTTTCTTATCATATAAATCAATAATTAATTATTCACAAATAATATTACAGAATCACAATTATGACAACCAGGTCGTTCCTCGGAAAGAGGGGGCTTTTCGATAAGAATTTCTCCTTACTAGCGCTCAATTAGGTGACCAAACCCCTTTCCTAGACAGAACTTCCTTAGACATTGCCAATAATGCTATCTAATAATATTATTCAAATAATATGAATTATTGATCTGATAATGGGAAATATTATGCAGTGACAATTATTGAAATAACAATAATATAAAATATCAACGTAGCAATTATTGAATCAATAAAATAAAATATTGAACAGTAATTATTGTAACAATTATTGAGTAGTGACTTCTTATGTAAGAATCAATAATTCAAAAATATTGTGCAATACCGTATGCTACTGTGCAACCACGCGTATTACTGTATTTTAACCATTGGGTATTCCAACAGTGTTAACAATAATAACTACGATGTTATCTGTAAAAACTCAAACTTTTTATTTTCTTCATTCGACCATTTTTCATTATGGGGCCCACAAATGGTTGCGTCATCATACGAATATTCCCCGACAGCAAGAATATTCCACGACCAAACGAATATTCCCTGACAACAATGAATATTTTTTAACCACTTGCTTATTTTACAAAATTTACAAATTTCACCCATAACCAAAGCATTATATCAAATTAACACCTTATTATTCACAATAATAATTAGAGGAAACTCAATTTTATTAATAAAAAGTTGGGGTCTTACAATGTAGATAATTAAAAGCCTTTAATAAACACGATAATTATGTAGAATCATGGGTTTATTGCTTAATTGTCTAGCTAACAATTACCATGATAATCTTTATGAACTCGAGAGATGAAGTATAGATTCAGATCTAATCATAATAGCATGTGATTATGTTTTCTGCATGGCGTTGGAATACATAATTTATGTCTAGGATAGAGGTATACCTAATATCACATGTAATCTGATAGAGAACTTGTGCTTAAAATCCTTTTTAATTATCATTCACATAGAAATATAGTGAATTAGTTAATTAGGGTGTTCTTCTTAATTCTATCATCTATGGATTTAAGTGTATTTGAGTATGATGCATTGAGAGATGGTCATATTTACTTATGTGTTCTTGATTAACAATTCAGAATAGTGAGCACAATTGATAAGAAGTGTATTAATTTAAGTGAAGCAATAAGTGAAGTTGTGATCTTAAATCTCTATAATCTGATTTTTAATTAGACTTAGTGTGATTAAATAATTTAATTCATAATCTTAAATTGATTGTTTAAATAAAATTTGTTTGATTATGAGTTAGTATTTGGTAATTTGTATTAATAATTCCTCGTGGGAACGATACCCAAAGTTCACTTTATTACTTGTTGACCACATATACTTGCATGTTGTGCGTAATTAGATTTTACCCAACAAGTTTTTGGCGCCGCTGTCGGGGAATTAGTTTCATATTGTTTTGCCAATATTAGCTTCAATCAAATTAGTCTTAATTTAAACATTTGTTTTTTATTTTTTTTATTTTATTACCTTCCTATTTTTCTCTTTTCAGGTACTATGGTTTAATGCAATTATCAAAGGCAATATTCGAGTATGACTCAAACAAGGGACATAGGGATATATGGACTCAATAGAAGTTCTGCATTATCAGTACAGCTAGAGATACTTTCGAGGAGGTTGGACGTTGTTGCAGCCCAACGTATTCGAAGGATAGTGGTAGTTTGTAATTTTTTTGCTGGGAATCATCTGAGTAATTAATGCACCGTCAGTTTTGGGCCAGGACAACATTGTGGTGACTACCTCAACGATTATGTATATGAGACTTAGGAACTATTCCTAATTCTTTAATGAACGTTTATCCAAACAATCAACTTGAAGCTTCATTTACAGCTATATACTTTGCCTTTATCACTAAACCAGTAACTCTTTGTTGTTTGTAACCTTTGCAATTCATTGTACCATCATTCAAGGTAACGCTTTACCTTAAAGTGGATTTTTTATCGTCTTGGTCTGTCTGAAAAACTTGAGTCTGTTAAGCCCCTACTATGAATATGATCACATCCTTAGTGCCGATTAAGTACTTTAGGATGTTTTTCACTGACTCATAGTGAACTTCTCCAGAATATGACTAATCAACATCAGGTCTCATACATTTCATTGCATACATGATAGTTACTCATGCGATCTCTCTTTTATGAGTCTATGGGGATTATTAAGATAGATACACTCCATGGCTCATCAATATGAGACAACTCTTGGAGTTTTCCATGCTAAACGACTTTAGCAACAAATGAATATACGTTCCTTGGGTTAAGTCGAGCATCCTCTTGAATCTATCTATATAGATTTTATCCCCAATTAAGATACTCTTTCCAAATCATTCATGGAGGAATGTTTAGAAAACTTTATCTTTACTGATTGTAGCATTGGTATATTATTCCTTATCCGTAGTATATCAACATATAATATTAGGAATGTCACGACGCTCCCACTGACCCTTTTGTACACAATAGGTTCATTCTTATTTTTAATAAAATCAAACTCTTTTGATTATTTCATCAAAACAAATGTACCATTTTTGAGAAACTTGCTTCAATTCATTTCTCTGAGTGTCTACAACTCATACCTCATCATATGTAACTGGTTCATCATCTTATATGATGTGTACCTCATCATCATCATCTGTGATGTATCCATACCTCCTAGGTATCTTTGGTAATATTCCAGATTTACGATTCGATTGTGGTACAATAGGTCTATCTATAGGTTCTTCTTATTTGATTTATAGTGTTTTGCGGTTTTTTGAACTCTTCAAGATGTATTATCCTCCCACTAGCCCCTTCAATGATAAACACCTTTATCTTAGAAGACAGCGTGTTTCGCAACAAACACCTTTTGCTAAGTAGGATTATAGAACATATACCCTAAACTTACTTTAGGATGTCCCAAAAATCTACACTTGTCAAATCTTGTCCCAAGCTTATCCTTTAAAACCTTTTCACATAATTTGGACAACCCCTTATCTTAACATACTTAAGATTAGGAATCCTCCCTTTCCATAACTCTTATAGAGTCTTGGGGTCGGATTTTGAGGTTACCTTTTCAAAGATGTGCAGCCATTTCTAGGACATGATCCTAGAGGGATACTCAGTTCATTATGGACCGCACCATGTCCAATAAGGTATGATTTTTTCTTTCAGATACATCAATCAATCATTGCGTATTAGGAGGCGTCCATTGTGAGAAAACCATTTGAGATGATCTAGAAACTCATTGAACAAGTATTCCTTCCTTGATCCGATCAAAGAATCCTAATACTTTGCTAATTTGTTTCATTTCTGAATTCTTTGAACCTTTCAAATAATTCACACTATATTTCAGCAAATACACACACTCAACTCTTTGAATGATCATCTCCTTTTCTTATACTAGTTTGTTCAATTTACAAAATAATTTTTTGCATAAATCAAGTATAAAAAATCCATTAAGTAATATTCTAGTTCTATACAAAATATTATTATTATAAATAGAAAAACAATTGGTCATAATTATAATACCAAAGATTTCATTGTCCAATAATAAAATGGAAATAATGTTTCCAATGAGAACTGGCATACAATAAACTTATTGGCTTAATAGACTTGCTCGTAGGCAATACTAAACAATAAGTTCATATGGCTAATGTAACAAACCTTTGCTTCATTTCCCACACATAGGATTACTTATCTTTGTTCAGCTTTCTACTTCTGCTTGGTCTCTTCATAAATCTATATTTATTATAACCAAAGTCGGTATCCAATACCCAAGTAGAACCATGACTTAAAGAAAAATTTATTTTAAATCATGAACAAAATTGTATTTGTAACCGAAACTTCACTAAATTTCTTCTGGTTAGCCTCTGTAAGATGCTTCTTACAGTTTCTTTTCTAGTGTCCAGGGTTATTGTAGTGGAAGCAAACTCCTTTGCTATCTGTATCAGTTTGTTCTTATTATCCTTTGTTTTTACCTTTCTATTTACCTTCTTAGAATCGTTCTTCTTTCAAAAGATTCTTTGGCCCCTACCAATAAGACATGGTCTTTCTTGGTTGGAAAGTGACTCTCAACATTTTCAACATGTTAGAAAAATCAACGAGGCTGATATCTAGCTTGTTCATATGAAAAATTCACAATAATTGTGAAAGAAGTCCGGGAGTGAGTGCAAGATCAAATCTTGGCTCAACTCTCCATCCATGACAAAACCCATTGTCCTAATTGTTCAATCAAATTGATCATGTTTAGGATATGTGTTTGTATTGTAGTGTCGTTGGTCATTTTAGATCGAAAGAGCTCCTTAGAAATCTGATATGTATCAGTCCTACTTTCCTCACCATCAACTACTTGATGTGCAGGAATATATTAGGAGCATCCATAGTTTCATGCTGACACTGAAGCACGTTACTCATGGATGCGAGAATGATGCATTGAGCCAACTGTGCATCATCTTGTTACTTTCTAAAAGTAACAATCTCTTCCTCAGAGGCATTGTCTGCAACCATTGCAGGGATAGACGTATTAAGGGCATAAGATAGCTTTTCAGCCATGAGAACTATTCTCAAATTTCTTAACCAATCCATTTCATTCAGTCCGGTTAAATAGCGTCTAATATGCTTCACAGTGATAGTAATTTAGACATTGTAAAATTCTGTAAATGAATTTGTAATTAACAACATTTTAACATACATTGTTTTAAATTAGTATCTCCCACTATTTTCATCAAACTATATTACCCTCACTTATATAGTTCGGCAAAATCTAATTAAAGATTTGCTAGTGAGAATAAGGATCCCATTTCAAATGTATATAGCCTTGTGGTGACACAACAAACTATATATAAATAAATAGGTAGACAACCCTTGTCAATTACATCAATTATGAAACTCATTGTATTTTGCCTCTTAGATTATTTTGATCAAGTGGTGGCACTTCCAAATCAAAATTATCCAAGTTAAGTCCAACCTAATACTCCATATATTCAAAAAAAAAAAATTGTCCTTGTGGTGACACAAGAAAACAACATTGTTCAATTTTCTATATAAGCATCAAATGTGATAAAATTAACATATCAAAGAATTAAGATAAGCCTTGTGGTGACACAATAAACTTATAATAATTAATTGATACTCTATCATTTTTATCATGATAGAAGGCGACGTTCGATATTCCAAATATCTTTGAACGCTTATGACTTAATATAAAAAATTGGAGGGGTTTGTTTGTAATTAATTTATCTCATCTTGTTTAGCTCGCATGCACATATTTATATAAAATATGTGTCATATTATTAAACATGTGAAGCATGTTTGCATAATATAATATATATATATATATATAATAGCATGCATATATAGAATATTATATACTACCCGGATTGATTATGGATTTTTATTTTAGTTTGGTCTACTAGAGCCACGAAGTGAACCAAAAGGTCAAACCCTAGGGGTGCAAGAATTAATATTTAAATATAACTATTACATTTAAACTTGGGCTCCATTACAAACGGGTCTTCAAGCGCTCCTTGTTCCTTGATCTCCAATTCTTCAAAATTAATTCTAACTATTCCTATTATAAAACTATTTAAAATAAATAGAAACCTTGATCAGCAGTCAAGAAAAAGTACATAGGAGGGAGTTAGAATTTACATTAAGTAAAATTTAGAGAAGAGGAGGTACGCAGACCCCATTTAATAAAACTCATACATTCAAGCGTCTAACTAAAATAAAATCCAATCAAATTGGTCAATAGTCCATAATCAATTCCATTTATTATCATACACATCTACATATTTATAATAAATAACATTCATCTCATGAATAATAAACATTCAATATATATATTGATATCATTTAATGGGCAAATTTAGTTAGTATAAAATCTAATTTTGAATCAAAATAAATTCCTTTATTTTAATCCGATTTAAATCAAAATAAACCTCTTTTTATTTTTATTTATCCAATTTTGAATAAAATAAACTATTTTATTTTAATCAAAATAAACTCATTTATTTTAATTAATTATGGAATCCAATTTCAAGTAAAAAAACTCCTTTATTAAAGGAAACACGGATTCTCTTTCCTATTCACAAATAAACTCTTTTATTTTGAATAATATGAAATCTTATTCCATATCTAAATAAACTCTTTTATTTAAGGAAATACGGATTCTCTTTCCTATTCACAAATAAACTCCTTTATTTTAGGAAACATGGAATCCAATTTCAACTCCAATTAGTTATCATGAAATTCAATTCCAACTCTAATTAGTTAGCATAAAATTCAATTTTAAAATTAAAATAAACCTTTTATTTTAAGATTAAAATAAACTTTTTATTTTAATTATTAAATTATTAAAAATATTATATATATTGTATATTCACGTGGGTCACCACGTGAAAAAGGATACTTGAATTCATGTATGCTAATATATATATAGATATAATAGTTAACCAAAGAAAACCTTTCCTGGATAAAAAAACCTTTCTTAGATTCATGATTACATATATTCACCAGCTTACTAGAAACACATGATTCATCCCTTGAACATGCATTCAGAATGAAACTTTGAAATATTAAATCAATAACTTCAAAACACACGGAATCAGTGAAGAACAGATCGCGAAATTGATAACGATTTTTCGTTTTTTTTTAATTTTATACAATAAATTATGCCCAATTAAATTATTCTAAACACATATCAATATACATATCAAATTAAAAATAATTAATAATTCACATAAAGGTTTGGCTCTGATACCACTGTTAGGTTTGTTATATTCATAAACGCAATCAAATTGCACAAAATAAGCGGAAGTATGGAAAATTAGAGTTTTAAAACTTTACAAACCATATAACCGGATCATCCTTTATGCACAATTATTAATTAAAAGAAAATATGAAGAACAAGAATCATACCCTTGAAGATTCAAGCTTCTTCAGGTACAAGTTCACCTCCAATCCTTTTCGCGTTCAACTTGAATCCATCGGGTTTGGTTCCTTCCTTTGATCAATGTTAGCCACCCAAATGTTTGGCCTCTATAGGTGATCCACCAAGGAAGAAGAAAGATTCAAGAAGACGGGTGTTTGGCAAAACCCTAGTTTTTCTATCTTTCATAGAAAAAGAGCGTACTCTCTAACAATTGGAATCATGAATATATTTTGATATCTGATATAAGACTTCTCTTATAAAGATATTAGTTAACCCTTCTAATCTAATTAAAAAATAGGGTATTATTTAATTAATTAAATTCCTTTAATTAATTATGCTCCCTAATCTTATTAGGGATTATTAATTAAACTCTTATAATTAATTTAACCTTCTAATCTTATTAGGATTATATGAGAGTACTTTTATTAATTAATTCCCAAACTCCTTTAGGAATTAAGTAATAATAATACTAATAATAATAATAAGACTCCTCTTATTAATTTATATTTAATATTTTCAAAATATTAAATAATAAATATTAAGCTATTTAATTTATTCTATTACCATAGATTAAATTAAATATACTTAACTTATTATTACGATTATGTCATTAACTTCTTAAATAATTATTCTTCTTTTTATGGTGTGACCCTTTAGGTTCTCTATATTAAACCGGTTGTGAATAAATCAATTAGAACAATTCTAATCTTATTTAAATAAATAAATTAAACTATTAATTTATTTAAATAGATAATATTTATTCTACAATAGGGATAAGCCTCCCTAGCGATTAATGACTTTCCAGATAATATAGATTTCAACATTAATCATAAAATGACCTAGCTTTGAGTAAATAGTTACCGTACAATTCAATCCTTCCACCATACAATGTCCCAATTAAATAAGACATGAAATTACTGTCAAATCCTATTTTATTTAATTATATGTATTTCGACTCTTAAATGCACAACTCCAAATAATGCAAATTAGAAACTCCTTTCTAATTTTATTCTGCCTTGGCCAAGGACTACTGGGTTGTCATTTATCGAATCACATATGACATTTTTTTTTTTACTAGAAGTGGTAGATTCTTTATTGATCATACATTATCTCTATATACAACCTATTATACCCAAGCATACCCTTTGATATACCCTAAGGGTCTTAAGGAATAAGTCAAAGTATAACTCATCATACACAAGATACTATGATGATCTCAAGTCCAAGGATCACTTACTACTACTATCACTTGAGAATTCCTATCGACAGAGAAAGTAAAACTCCATTAGGTATTCCTTAGCGAGCCCACGTTCAAATTGAACTTATTCTCTAATAAACACCTACATACTTGCTTTAGTGTCTCCACACAAATGATCATGAGATCAATCATCCTCATCCAATGAGCAAGAAACGTATGTACCTATCTATCCGGATTCACTAATCCCCAATTTAGTAATCCAACGATTGGGAACTATTTTAGTTTTAAGCTTTCTAATAATTTAGATCTCATTAGAATGATCATCATCATTATTCTAAAAGCATTGCTTAAAACTATGGGTTTATCACATATTATAAAGCAGGATCATGTAGATAATTAAAAGCCTTTAATAAATTTATACTTCTTATTAATAAATGAATAATATTGTTACAAAGTATATGCTTTATTATCAAACATGATTGGCTTGTGTGCATACTACTTTTATAAAGCTGGGTAGATTATTGGTATGATCGTGACTATGGGTTCTCTTTGGCCTGTAGTGCAAAGTTGAATTATTGATTGGTATAATCATGACCATTGAATTTACAATTGAATATCTTTAGCTTAAGTGCAAAGGTGAATTAATCAACATGGTTATAATTATTGTTTATATAAATTTTGAAATGATTAAGTATTTCTTTGAGATATTAATATCTTTGGCCTGTAGTGTAAAGATGACCTGTTGTTGAATATCGTTGGCCCGTGGTGCAAAGATGACCTGTTGTTGAATATCTTTGGCATGTAGTGCAAAGATGAACTGTTGATGAATATCTTTGGTCGTAGTGCAAAGATGAATTTATTAGTATGATTATGAACAAGAACTGTGATTTGGTAAAACCATGATCTTTGATGTTTCAGGTAAAGATATGTGATGAAAATTATCTTCGTCCTAGATGAAAAGAGGAAATTTAGAACTACAATTATGATTATGAGTTACTCACATGATTGTGGACAGGAACTATTCATTGATGTTACAGGGTTAAAACATTGTTGGTGAACTTTTTAACATGGGGAAGATAATAGACTTTATGGTCTATTTGACTCTTCTAATGGATTGCTCGTTCTGCTGTAACTATGGTTGAAAAGTTTTATCATCTACCATATGTTCTAAATCTCTGATTTATTACTGATGAAGGTTATTGATAATTTAATTATCTTTAGTCATGATATTCTTTGTTGGGTTATTTGTGCTCACCCTTTTGCTTTACAATTCCTTACAGGTAATACGAGTGTAGCTGGGTCGAGCGAAGGTAACAGGGGAATAGAACGATGGTCTATAGCTGTTGAGGTTTCCCCTAAAATAATATGGAACTAATTTTATTGAGAATTTTAGATAAGTGTGTCGTATTTTATACGTCATTTAAACGTTGATTTTGGTGAACCGAATAGGGTGAGGTGAACCCAACTTTAGATGGGTGTTTTACCACTATCATACAAGATGTCTAATGACCTACGACTTCGTGTTATCATAAGACAGGGTTGTGCACATCCACTTGTTGATTATATCTATGAGCACTACCTATATAATCTTGGAGTTTGGTTGAAATATAATTCTCAATTGAAGACAATGGAGATATTTATATGGCAAGAGAAGACTAACCATTGAAAGAACATGATAGTAATCTTCTCATTTTTCTTCGGGGTCTATTGGGTCAACCAAGGATAATTCTTGAATCATAAGATATCTATTATAACTTAGATGCATGGCCTCCCATCTACGAAGGTTTCTTTAAGCATTTTCCAAAGATTTTAATTTCTAAAATAGTTATTGACTGTACCTTTATATAAGGTACCATTATAAGGTATCAATGTGATGTGTTATCCAAGTAAAGGGATGAGAGTCACAGTTGGTATCTATTTGTATTAAAACTCACAACATATGTGTTGTTGTATTTTGCATGACAATTGTAATAATGAAGTTTGTTTTTGGAAATTACATTGAGTCTACTTTGTGGTGACTCAGAATAGGTTGTGTGGATTGGACCTATTTTGGGGGTGTCATATTTGGTATCAAAGCTTAGGGATATGGTCGCTGACGGAGATCTGAGTCTAGAACTAGGAGGGGAAAGACGAGTAATATACTTCGCTAGTGTGTGACTTACCTAAGCTGAAATTTCTTACTTAATAAGTTGACAAATTGTGATATGTCAATTAACATTTGTTTTGAAGCTGTATTCTAGAATGAGCAATGGAGAAATCATGATGACAAGGAAGAGGAAATTTAAAATGAAAACAACGTATTCTCAACTCTTCGAAATATCAGGTACATCAATTTCGGGGACGAAATTTCATAAGGAGGGGAGATTGTAAGACCCTGAATTTTATGAAATAAAAGTTTTCAATTTTTCTATTTAGTAAATAGTTAAATTGATAAAAGTTAAAGTTAAGGATGATATATATAAAATTTTAAAAATAAGTAAGTGGTTATAAAATATTCATTGTTGTTCGGAAATATTCGTTTGGTCGTGGAATATGCTTATTGTCGGGAAATATTTGTACGATGGCGCAGCCATTTGTGGACCCCATAACGAAAAATGGTCGGATGAAGAAAATGACAAGTTGGAGTTTTTATAAATAACGACATAGTTGTTACTGTTAACACTGTTGGAATACCCGGTGGTTAAAATACAGTAATACGCGTGGTTGCACAGTAGCACACGGCATTGCACAGAATTTTTGAATTATTGATTCTTACGTAAGAAGGCACTACTCAATAATTGTTATTGTAATTACTGTTCAATATTTTATTTTATTGATTCAATAATTGCTGCGTTGATATTTTATATTATTGTTGTTTCAATAATTATCACTGCACAGTATTTCCCAATATCAGATCAATAATTCATATTATTTGAATAATATTATTAGATAGCATTATTGGCAATGTCTAAGGAAGTTTTTTCTAGGAAAGGGGTTTGGTCACCTAATTGCGCGCCAGTAAGGAGAAATCCTTATCGGAAAACCCCCTCTTTCTTGGGAACGACCTGGTTGTCATAATTATGATTCTGTAATATTATTTGTGAATAATTAATTATTAATTTATATGATAAGGAAATATTTATTTTTTATGTGGATATAAATCAAGGAATTAATGCTGAGGTATTTTATCAGTATTTTGTCAGAATGAAGGTATTAAAAATCGTCCGTATATGGATTTCAATCATTTTTTCTTTGGAATTTGGAAAACCTTTTTTCTACATAGTTATAGAGAATTAAATTTCCTATGGGATAGACGTGAGATTCAAATTTTTCTGATAGAAGGGCTATATTTTTTTTTGAATTATTGAAGTTTCAGAAATAAATATTTTTATTTAAAACATGGTGGGCCCCACTTTTGGTTGGTGAGAAATGTGCTGAAATTTTATTTTAAATGTGGTGGGCGTGAATAGTAGCAGGTAAAGCCATCAGGTAGCAGGTTAGTCTACTTTGGCGTTCTAGCATTTTTTTATAAATAGGGTGCTTAGTTAAAATTGAAAATCACACCAGAATCATAAGCTTTCTCTCTCTATATTATCGAGCGTATTTTGTGAGTATTTAGATACTTTGAGAGTTGCTATTCGATCTGCAAGTTTTCTTGAATTTTATATACGATATTTCACCAGAAATCTTATTCTTTTTGAGGTAAGGGATGGTAAGGAATGTTATTTTCTTCGTAAATGATGTTTTTCTTTCAATATTATTATGCCGAAATATTTGTATGAATTTTATTGTGAAATTTCTACCTTTTCATATTGAGGTTACTATTCACGTAAATGACACTATTCACGGATACGGTACTATTCACGAGTACTATTCACGAAGTATGGTTTTTCTTATGGAATCTCTACCTTTTTGTGTCGGGATTACTATTCACGTATACGGCACTATTCACGAATACGGCACTATTAACAGAAAAATTAAATGTTCTTTTCTTTGTCCAAGTTGTCTATTATGATTACTATCTTTGATTGTATCCATGTTTTGATCTCAATTCTTGAATTTTGCTCCACTATGGTTTATTATGGAGTATTTTTAAACTTGGATTATCTAAAGTATGAATCCCTAATCTTTGTCCTTTTATCTCACCGGATTCGTTTCTTTAAAATATTTTTCATCATCTTCAGTCCTAAATGGTGATATAACTGAATATTGTTGGCCTGTAATGCAAAGATGAGTGAGTATCTGATGAATATCTTTGGCCCGTAGTGCAAAGATGGACAGGTGTTAAGATGAACATGACCAACTGTTGATATGAATGAATATCTTTGGCCCGTAGTGCAAAGATTAATATTTGATTCAAGATGTATATTGATTGATGTCATAGAGATAAATTCATGTATTGATCATATTGTTTTTATTATCATATATAACATTTTTATAATCCTGGTGATGAAATTTCTCTTTCACTTGAGTGTAAAGGTGGGTAGATTATTAGTATGAACGTGACTATGGGTTCTCTTTGGCCAATAGTGCAAAGTTGAATTGTTGACTGGTATGATCATGACCATTGAATTTATAATTGAATATCTTTAGCTTAAGTGCGAAGGTGAATTGATCAACATGGTTATAATTATTGTTTATATAAATTCTGAAATGATTAAGTATTTCTTTGAGATATTAATATCTTTGGCATGTAGTGCAAAGATGACCTGTTGTTGAATATCTTTGGCCCATAGTGCAAAGATGACCTGTTGTTGAAAATCTTTGGCTTGTAGTGCAAATATGAATTGTTGATGAATATCTTTGGTCGTAGTGCAAAGATGAATTTATTAGTATGATTATGAATAGGAACTGTGATTTGGTATAACCATGATCTTTGATGTTTCAGGTAAAGACATGTGATGAAAATTATCTTTGTCCTAGATGAAAAGAGGAATTTAGAACTACTATTATGATTATGAGTTATTCACATGATTGTGGACAGGAACTGTTGATTGATGTTACAGGGTTAAAACATTATTGGTGGACTTTTTAACATGGAGAAGATAATAGACTTTATCGTCTATTTGACTCTTCTAATGGATTGCTCGTTCCGCTGCAACTATGGTTGACAAGTTTTATCATCTAACATATGTTCTAAATCTCTGATTTATTATTGATGAAGGCTATTAATAATTTAATTATCTTTAGTCATGATATTCTTTATTGGGTTATTTGTACTCACCCTTTTGCTTCACAATTCCTTTCTGGTAATAAGAGTGTAGTTGGAATTGAGCGGGGGAGAAGGTGTGAGGGAATAGAGCGGTGGTTCATATAGCTATTGAGGTTTCCCCTAAAACAGTATGGAAATAATTTTATTGAGAATTTTAGATAAGTGTGTCGTATTTTATACGTCATTTAACCGTTGATTTTGGTGAACCGAATAAGGTGAGGTGAACCAACTTTGGAAGGGTGTTTTGCCACTATCATACAAGATATCTAATGACCTACGACTTCATGTTATCATAAGATAGGGTTGTGTACATCCACTTGCTGATTATATCTATGAGCACTACTTATATAATCTTGGAGTTTAGTTGAAATATAATTCTCATTTAAAGACATTGGAGATATTTATATGGCAAAAGAAGACTCACCATTAGAAAGAACATGATAGTAATCTTCTCATTTTTCTTTGGGGTCTATTAGGTCAACCAAGGATAATTCTCGAGTCATATGATATCTATTATAACTTAGATTTATGGCCTCCCATGTACGAAGGTTTCCTTAAGCATTTTCCAAAGATTTTAATTTTTAAAACAGTTATTGACTGTACCTTTATGTAAGGTACCATTGTAAGGTATCAGTGTGATGTGCTATCTAGGTAAAGGGATGAGATTCACAGTTGGTATCTATTTTTATTAAGACTCACAGCATATGTGTTGTCGTATTTTGCATGACAATTGTAATAATGAAGTTTGTATTTGGAAATTGCATTGAGTGTATTTCGTGGTGACTCAGAATAGGTTGTGTAGATTGGACCTATTTTGGGGGCGTTACAACCGTCCTCAAAATTATTGGTGTTATGACAAGGATTCCGAGATTGATGAAGTGCCCGAGCCAAATCTATAACTGGATGAGCCACAAGATATTGAAAAAAAGGAGACAAAGGGGGATAATGAAAACAAGGTCGGCGAAGAACTAACTGTGGGTGCCAATGATGATGAGTCGATGTTATTTATGCCTCAACTGCCTTGTCCACCAAAGTTCAAGGATTCGATTAGATTTGCAAAACCTTTTCTGATTGGTAGTCATGTCGCCGGCAAAGCTCCTGGTGACGTAAGAGCGAGTAAAACTTCGAAGCCATGGTGCGAAGAGTGGGATGAGAAAGATGAAGAACCAGTTATGTTGGAAAAGCCTCAATGCCAGAATCTATTCGCAGACACAATGGAGAAAACACCTAGATGTTGCAAGTTCTTAAATATGATCTTATCTAAATAAAGCATGCTAGGTGACTTTAATGCAATGGTTATCACTCTAGGGGACCTTGTCCAAAGTTACATTTTTTCAGATGGATGGAGGGTTCCTCAACTATCGAAGAGGAATTGGATAGCGTTGACTAGACAAAGTCAGGCTGAAAGACTGTCATTCAAGCGCTAACTAGGAGGCAACCCAAATTTTTTTATATTTATATGATTTACTAGTTTATTTAGTAGATAGGAATTAATTTGCTTATTAAGTTCTCTTATAAATCCAAAGTGTTATTCTAATCCATGTTGTCTCTATTCATTGCAGGTATTGGTGGCTTAATAAATAAGTAAAAGATTATGGAAAGGGAAGCCACCAACCTGAGCCCATGCCACAGTATCCTCCTTTAGATCCCGATGTGGAGGAGTTTTCAGTCTTTGTTTCACAACCACCACCACAAGCTTAACAAATCAGGGAAATCCTTAACTCTTCAATTCTTTTTATTTAAAAAATGAGGACATTGTTCACTTTGAGTTTGGAGGTGGATCATATTGTATTACATAATTGTTTAGTTCACATACATTTCATTGGTTAGTATGTTTAATTTTGCATATTGTAGGCATGCTTCAATTAAAAAAACTTATTTTCTTTTGTATTGAGTGTTTGCATATAGAATGTTTGCATGAATTTAGGTAATGGATTGGTTAGAATTTAGCTCGGCCTATAATAAGATTGGTTTTGTTTGTTAACTTGAACAGTGTTGATAATTGATGATGAATTCTAATTTTAATCATGATGATAATCTGAGCCTGTCTAAAACTTATGTAACTAGTTAGCACTTAAAGTTTAAATGTTTTAATCCACTTGGTTCAAGGGTTTTATAATTTTGTTTCTGGGGGAAAATCTTGGTTAAAATTTAAGGAAATTAATGAACTGGCAGTAAAGGTTAGAATGAAGTAAAAGCTTGAGTTTGGGGGAATCTATGGGGTATATATATTACAAAAGGAAAAAAAAGAGAAAAATGATGGAAACAAATAATAGAAAATCTAGAAAAAGAAAAAAATGAATAAACACTGTGGTATGCTTGTCTAGTTTTGTGGCCTTTGTTACTTGAGTAAGTAAGCCCGAGGGGATTTTCTTTACACCTAGCGCCCTAAGGTCTTAATGGCTTGGGAGTCATTGGTCGAAAGCTCGTTAAGGTAGCATTGAAAAGCCTAAGGAAATAAGACATTGCATAGCCATGAGAAAAATAAAAAAATGAATAAAACACGAGAAAGAGCAAAAATGCCCTCGTGATTGAATAAAAGTAGAAATAAATCCTGTATTTACCCTTAGACTTGGTAATTGCTTAGTTTTAACCAGAGTTGTCATGTTCACAAAAGTAATTAAATTGGAACTAAAATTTTCCTTCTAAGAAGTTTGTTATGTGATTTTCTTGAACTATGGTTGGTTAGAATGGTTAACAAGCACACACGCATAAGCACAACATGGGTGATGACAGGTTTGGATTGACTAGCTGGTTAGAGTTATGGACTTTGACTTGATTGGATATATTATTTGAGTATCATTGGTATCTTTGAGGCTTGTTGTTATATATCATAATGATTTATTACTGGGTTCGTAGGTATATTAGGAAGTAGATCATGTGTATGCATTCATGTAGTTGAGTTAGGTTATTTATTTTTAGTTCTTTTGTGTTTTTGCTTGAGGACAAACAAAGGTTTAAGTTTTGGGGTATTTGATGAGTGGGTTTTATACCCATTAATTGAGTGCATTTGAGCTTAATTTTTTGGAAGTTTTTAAGTGTTTGTGTCTATTCATGCATGTTTTATGTTGTTTTTTAGGAATTGAGATAAAAGTTTCTTGGATTGACGTTTGGGGTTGCTAGATTCGCATTTTCGGCTTGCCATTTACGTAGCAGCCACTTCAGAGCCAATTTCATCATTGTTCCAGCCCTTATTTCAAAAAATTCAAAGAATGAAAGTTGTAGATCTACGTCCCGAAACACCTTAAATCATCGAAATCGAAGTTCAGACGAAGAAGTTATGGACATTTTCCCAAAGGACGTTAGAGCAGAAAATTTCCAAAAAAGGACCGCCGCGGGGGCGGACATTATACATTACAAAACCCCCGCCGAGGCGGGGGTATGGGCAGAAAAAGTAGTTTTTTCAGAATTTGAGTTCAAGAAGGATTGGTTCGAGCTGATTGATTCAAGGGCTTTCAGGAGGACTTAAAGACATATAAAGAGGCATACAAAAAGAGGAGAATAAGAAGGATTAGTGGAGGGAGAGGATTCCATTAGATTAGAGTAGAGTAGATTAGGACCAAAACCCTAGTTTTTTAGGAGATTTGGAGATTAAAGAAACTTGGAGACCATTGAAGATCAAGAGCAGGAGCTTGAGGAAGATGGAGATTTGCTGACAACAGATTTATTCTTCACTCTACTCTTATTTTTGTCTTTTAATATTTATTCAATTGTAGATTCTTTATTTTAATTCATTAATCATGAACTAAATCTTTTATTTAAGATTACAATGGAACTTATTGATGATAAGTAGGTTTTATCCCTACTTATTGGATGTTAACTCACGAGAATTATGCTCATCTTAAGTAGTTTTACTATGTTTTAGTGCATTTTATGTTTATTTAGCATTACTTATAGTGGAACTCCTATGGCAGGGAAAGGCATGGAAAAAGTAAGGAAAGGCATTGACATGATGACATGAAGCTAGCTAAAGGATGGCAAGAGGAACATGAGCAGATGGAGAATGAATGCAGTGAAGAAAAGAAGGGATGAAGGGCGAATAACAACGAATAAGAAGCAGCAGTAGCAGAACATCAGAGGGCAGAATTCAGAAGTAGCGCGGCCGCGCTGCTAAACAAGTCAAATCTTGTGTGCCCACGCTACATGCATACAGAAGCTAAAATTTCAACATTGCGTGGTGGCGCCCCAACAAAGAAGGAATCTTGCGCGCCCGCGTGAAGGCCTCAACAGATACACATATCGCGCGCCCGCACCCATTTTACACTATGATCCCACGCGAGTCCTCTGCAGTCTATTTTGTTGACTTTTGTAATTTGAATTTTGAGCGCTTTAGGCTCAACCAAACAATACTGGTTGGTACCAGATGTTTTTTAGTGGGTCTTTTATCGGTTTTCAAGTTTTAACTAGTCTAGAGGGGTTTTGATCAATTTTTGATACATTATATATCCTCTCTTCACTTTGGGTTATTTAATAATCGTTAGTTTCATTTTTTAGAAATTATTGGTGCTTTGGAACAAACACTGGAACAGATTCAGCAACTGGGTTTAATCATTTCTCTTTCATCTCTTATTTGCATTAACTAATTCCATGTGTTGCTTTAATCCCATAATTGCTTTTTGTTCATAAATGAACTAAATTCCATTATGGGATTCTAATGGATTTTAATATGTAGTCTAAACTTACATGTCTGATTGTTGGTTATATGTTATCATTGGATTACCTATTATGATTGAGTGTAATGAATGAATGCTTGATCACCATTCGTCTTGTATGTTTATATGGATTTGAAAAATGAAATATAAGTATGAATATAATCATAATAGCATATGTTTATGAGGCTGAGATATTTAGCTTTGTAATTCGTGAATCGGATAGAAATATACCGTTTTACCATATGTAGTACTGAAAGAGCATGTGCTTAAATTCATTATTGATGCAATTTCACATAAACATATAGTGATTTGGTAATAATGTCACTTACATGATTTCTATCATAGTGGAGGTTATATAAGTAGGTCATAGTTCATTTAAAAATGGCTATGTCCACTTTTGTGCTCTTGACTAGTTTTCCATGATAAGCATATAAGCATTACATGATGGTTACAAGTTAGATGAAATATGAAATGAAGTTAGAATCCCATTCTTTCCAAATTTGATTATAGTATTTAAGTATCCTATTTTTATTCATCAGTGGAATTTAGAATTAATTATAATTGGGAGTTATTCGTTAGAGCATATGAAAATAGTGACATAGTTGATGTATGATAATTAAAATTTAAAACCTTTTTCCGTGGATCGATACTTTTCTTACTATGCACTACTTGTTGACTCGTGTATGCTTGCATGAGTTAGAGTCCTTTTTGTTTCACTGAAAAGGAGGTAACAAGTTTTTGGCATCATTGTCAGGGAAAGGCACTTATTTTGAATATAATCGTCATCAATTTTAAGCTAGTTTTGTATGACTTAGACAAGTCTTATCTTATCTTATTTCTATTTTTGTGTTTGTTTGAATTTCAGGTACTTGTGCATAGTATATGCGCACTCGGTCATCCAATTCTAATTTGACACCTTCACAGGACAACATCAACGGCAGAGGTTGGAAATCAAGAGCGCGTAAAAATATACAAGTAAAGTTAGAGACCACAACATCCAACATGGCAGCAAAAGAGCCAAGAGAGGAACACATGGCCTTGAGAGATTATTCAATGCCAAATATGAATGGATTACAGTCGAGTATAGTCATACCAGCTTTAGCAACCAATACTTTTGAGATAAAGCCGGTCACTATTCAAATGATGAGGAATTCGGTACAGTTTGGGGGTCCTACTACAGATGACCCGAATGATCATCTGTTGAGTTTTATAGAAATATGTGACACCTTCAGGTATAACGGGGTGACAGAGGATGCAATCATACTTAGATTATTTCCATTTTCGTTACGGGACAAGGCAAGAAGTTGGCTTCACTCTCTATCGTCGGGATCTATTACAACATGGGAGGACCTAGCATAAAAGATTTTAGCTAAATTTTTCCCAATGGCTAAAACCGCTAAAATGAGGATAGCAATCTCCCAGTTCGATCAACAACAGGGTGAATCTCTGTATGAAGCTCTAGAAAGATACAAGGAGATTCTAAGGAAGTGTCCACACCATGGTATGCCGGATTAGATGGTAATTAATACATTCTATAATGGATTGGGATGACAGTCGAGGCTAATTGTAGATACAGCTGCAGGAGGAGCTTTATGGGCAAAGAGCTATGTAGAGGCCTACAACCTTATTGAAACTATGGTAGCGAATGATTTCCAAAATCCTACAGCTAGAATGCCATAGCCCAAAGTTGCAGGATTGTTAGAGGTGGATGCTATCACTCAGTTGTCAGCTCAGATGGCATCAATGGCAAAGAAGATTGACTCTTTGACGGATAGTAAGGTGAAAACAGTTGCTTTCGTATGTGAGATATGTGCAGGGTCACATTCAACCAACCAATGTGTTATCAGTTCAGAGTCTATACAGTATGTGAGCAACTACCAGAAGAATCGAAGTCAGTTTCAGAATACATACAACTCCAACAATTGCAACCATCCAAATTTTAGTTGGTCCAACAATCAAAATAATCAACAAAGTCAGTTTCAACCACAACAACAATTTCAGGCATAACCATCTCAACAACAGTTTGCACCAAGACCACCCTACCCACCTGGATTTTCTCAGCAACAACAACACCATCCACCACCTGCACCTCAGCAAGAGAAGAAGTCAGCGATGGAGGAGATGATGATGAAGTATATGGAAAATACCGAGGTGATGATTAAAAGTCAAGCAGTGACAATAAAAAAATTGGAAACTCAAATGGGACAGATGGCTACCATGCTTAACAACAAACCTCAGGGTTCATTACCAAGTACAACAGAGGTTAATCCAAGAAAGGAAGGTAAGGAACAATGTCAAGCAATAACTCTCAGGTCTGGGAAGCCAACTGCAGAAAATCAGCATGGTGCTCCCGTGCCACTTTTGCAAGGGGAAACCAAGCGGTCATGAAAATTTTTCTAAGGAAAGTTTGAATAAAGAAGGTTCAGAACAGCAGGAAGTGAAGAAGAGTAAAGAAGATTCTTTTTAGAAGCCCGTGAACAAGATACCAGTCGTTTATGAAAGGCCAAACAGTTCAATAAATTTTTGGAGGTCTTTAAAAAGCTACAGATCAACATACCTTTCCCTATGGCATTAGAACAGATGCCTAGTTATGCAAAGTTTATGAAAGGTATATTGACAAGAAAGAGAAGGCTAGAAGATTTCGAGACAGTAGCCTTAACTGAAGATGGAGTGCAGTGCTTCAACGCAAGTTACCTCCAAAACTGAAGAATCTGGGCAGCTTCACGATACCTTGTATAATTGGAAATATGAGCTTCAGTAAATGCTTGTGCGATCTTGGGGAAAGTATAAATTTGATGTCGTTATCAGTGTTCAATCAATTGGGATTACCGGCTCCAAGGCCAACAAATATTTCTTTATAGCTAGCTGACAGGTCTATCACTTATCAACGAGGTATTATGGAAGATGTACTGGTTAAAGTGGATAAATTCATCTTTTTTGCTAATTTCATCATATTAGACTACAAAGAGGACAGAAGTATACCGATCATTCTTGGAAGGCCATTCCTAGCCACAGGAAGAACCTTGATAGACGTGCAGAAAGGGGAACTAATAATGCGAGTACATGATCAGGAAGTTACTTTCAATGTATTCAAGGTAATGAAATTTTCGACATATGAAAAGGAATTGTTCAGGGTGGATTTCGTGGAAAAGGTACTAAATGATGAAGTAGAGAACTTGGTGGATCATGAACCTTTGAGAAATGCTATTATGGGAAATTCAAAAATAGATGATGAGGATATTGAAGAAATTTTTCATATACTTGAAACAACTCCACGGTTCAGGAAGTTCAAGACTCCTGTTGAGCCATTAAAGAAAGCTGGAGAGTCAATAGTGAAATTAAAGTCGTCTCTTGAAACACCTCCTGAATTTGAGTTGAAACCACTTCTAGACCATTTGAGGTATGCATTTTTAAATGAAAATTCAAAATTACCTGTGATTATTTCTTCTGTACTAACATCTTTTCAGGAAGAAAAACTGCTAAGAGTCCTCAGGGAGTTTAAGTCAACAATTGGGTGAACTATAGCAGATATATAAGGGATCAACCCATCTTTTTGTATGCACAAGATCCTCCTGGAAGTTGATAGCAAGCCTTCAGTGGAACATCAAAGAAGACTTAATCCAATCATGAAGGAAGTCGACAAGAAGGAAGTGTTGAAATGGCTGGATGCATGTATTATTTATCCGATTTCAGATAGCTCGTGGGTGAGCCCGGTACAGTGTGTACCGAAGAATGGTGGTATGACCGTAGTATCTAATGAAACCAATGAGTTGATTCTGACAAGAACAATAACGGGGTGGAGAGTCTGCATGGATTACCGCAGACTTAACAAAGCTACAAGGAAAAATCACTTCCCATTGCCGTTTATCGATCAGATGTTGGATAGACTAGTGGGTCATGAGTTTTATTACCTTCTAGAATGGTATTCAGGCTACAATCAGATTTTTATAGCTCTAGAAGACCAAGAAAAGATAGCCTTTACATGTTCGTATAGTACTTTTGCCTTCAGAAGGATGTCTTTTAGTTTGTTCAATGCCCCAGCCACTTTTCAGATATGTATGATGGTTATCTTTTCGGAGATGGTAGAGCATAATGTGGAGGTGTTTATGGATGATTTTTCAATATTTGGTGATCCTTTTGATTTGTGTCTAGAAAATTTAGTGATGGTTTTGAGAAGAAGTGTTGAGATGAACTCGGTGTTGAATTGAGAAAAGTGCCATTTTATGGTACAAGAAGGAATAATTCTGGGACATAAGGTTTCAAAGAAAGGACTTGAGGTGGATAGGGCCAAATTAGAGACCATTGAAAATTTGCCACCACCAACTTCAGTAAAAGGTGTTCGAAGTTTTCTAGGACATGCAGGCTTTTACCGCAGATTCATTAAAGATTTCTCCAAGATAACAAAGCCACTTTGTAGCTTATTGGAGAAGGATGCACAGTTCAAGTTTGATGAGGATTATATGTCTGCATTTGAGCATTTGAAGAGGAGGTTAACTTCAGCACCAGTAATTACAGCACCGGATTGGGACTTACCATTCGAGTTGATGTGTGATGCCATTGATTATGTTGTGGGGGCTGTTTTGAGCCAGAGAAAATATTTTTCATGTGCTATACTAGGACTGAGCAAGTAACCAAATTGGAACCAAAATCGCATCAAAAATCGCATGAACCGCACCAATTAAAACTGCACCAACGGTTCCGGCGTATGTGGTGGTTTTAGGTGGGTTGAATTACCAAATTTACGGTTCCGGTTTGGTTACTAGCCAAAATCGCACACATAAAACCGAAACCGCACCATGTGTGTGTATGTATGTATTATCTCTAGTAAATTCTAAACTTACTTTTCACTTGAACACGCTCAGAGAAAACTCCAGTCTTGCATTGTCATTTTTTCACCAATTGAAAGAAGATGGTTAGAGGTTATAGAGTCAAAAATTAAGCATTTGGGTTTTTGAATTTCAGATTTTTTTGATGCGTTACTAGAGGGGCTTATAGTTGAGGGGCTAAATTTGTTGGTTTGATCACTTGATGCATTGGTTAAGGTCTATGATATAGTAGTAATAGTCTAATAGATTATTTTTCAAATTAGGTATAGTTAGGATTTTATTCTATAAGTCCTACCTGCAATATATAAGATAGAATTTCATTATATCGCCACTATATACTTTTAATTTTTGGGAACTTGATAAATTTTCTTTCTTTTTATTGAATATATGGTCTCCGTTGTTTTATATAGTGCATACTAAGTTAATTGCTCGATGTGAGCTCTATGTTAAATTCTATTGAAGGCTTGGAACTTTTGTTGTTTCAATTAGACCGCACCAAGCGATTTTTGGTGCGGTTTCAACTTCAAACCGTACCAAACCGCATCATGCTCACCCCTATGATATATTATGCAAGCAAGACCCTTACTGATGCTCAGTTGAACTATACCACCACAGAGAAGGAATTATTAGCAGTTGTGTATGCTTTTGAAATGCTTTGAGCTTATCTAATTAGGACAAGGGTGATAGTGTACACGGATCATGCGATAATTCGATATTTGGTGGCAAAGAAGGGTACAAAGCCTCATTTGATCAGGTGGATACTTCTGTTAAAGGAATTTGATTTGGAGATAAAGGACAAAAAGGGAACTGAGAACCAAGTGGCGGACCACTTATCTCCACTAGAAAATCTGGGAAGGGAGGTATGTGACAAGACTATGATTAATGAGTCATTTCCAGATGAACAGTTATTTGTGGTGAAAGGGGAAGTGCCATGGTTTGCAGACTATGCAAACTACTTAGTGAGCAGGGTGATCCCTTCTGACTTAGTTGGACATCAAAAGAAGAAATTTTTGCATGACGTGAAGTGGTTTATATGTGATGAACCATTTTTTTTCAAACAATGTGCTGATTAGATGATAAGGAGATGTATCCCATATAGTGAGATAGAGGGGATTTTGCAGGATAGCCATACTTCATTATATGGAGGTCACTACGGTGGAGAGAGGACAGCGGCCCGAGTGTTACATGCTGGATTCTACTGGCCGATAATTTTTAAGGATGCTTACAGTTTTGTCCAAAGATGTGACAGATGCCAAAGAGTTGGGAATATATCTAAAAGGAATGAGATGCCATTGAACACGATCCTCGAGGTTAAATTTTTTGATATGTGGGGGACAGATTTCATGGGCCCTTTTATTTCTTCATGTGGAAATCTATACATCTTGTTAGCAGTCGACTATGTTTCGAAGTGGGTGGAAGTGGCAGTTCTTCCAACTAATGATGCCAAGGTGGTCCTAAGATTTTTACAAAGAATTATTTTTACAAGGTTTGGGACTCCAAGGGCTATCATTACTGATAAAGGCAGTCATTTTTGTAATAGGCAGTTCACAGCTCTGTTGGCCAAGTATGGGGTAAATCATCGCATTGCTACACCTTATCATCCTCAAACTAATGGCCAAGCAAAGGTTTCAAATCATGAAGTAAAGAGAATTTTGGAGAAAGTCGTGAACCCCACAAGAAAGGATTGGTCATTAAAGCTTGATGATGTTGTATGGGCGTATAGGACAGCTTATAAGACTCCGTTAGGCATGTCACCTGTAAGACCCCAATTTTCAAAAATAAAGATTAATTTTTCTCGAAATATCATTTTTAATATTATGGTGTGATTTTAATATAATGTTATAGTTGTGGGTAATATTTATAAATTTTGCAAAGTATGCAAATTGTTATGAAATATTCGATTGGTCGAGGAATATTCGTTTTAGCATAGAATATTCGTACGACGGCACAATTATTGGTGGACCCCACAGCGAAATTATTGTCAGAGTTAGAAAATGACAGAAATATCTTTTTATAAAAGTAACAGCAAAAGTTTTACCGTTAACTATTGAAATACCCGGTGATGAAAAGTACAGTAATACGCGTGGTTGCATAGTAGCACACGGTATTGATTATTGATGCTTACGTGAGAAATCACTCAGTTATACTCAATTATTGCTACAGTAATTGTTGCATAGTATCTCACGTAATTTGATTCAATTATTGTCAATATTTTATATATTATTAAATCAATAATTGAGACGATACAATTATTCATATTATTATTTGCAATATTGACAATGTCTAGAAAGTTCTGTCAAGGAGAGGTTTGGTCACCTAATTGCGCGCCAATAGAGAGAAATCCTTATCGGAAAGCCCCCTCTTTCCTGGGAATGATCTGGTTGTTAAATATTGTGAATAATAATAATTATGAATAAATGTTGTTAAAAATATTGAGGAGATTTTATGAAGTATTTGTTATAATTTTACTTATTATATGGACCCCCCATTTACCCATTTTTCAAAATAATCAGTAAAAAGTTATTCGGTATAATAAAGGTGGGGCCACATGTGGGGCCCACTAGAAGAAAAATGAATTGGGGAGGAAATCTGATGATTATCACAGGTGGTTGATAGGAAAAGTCTTGGATATATATATATATATATATATATATATATATTATATTTTAGTTTTAATTTTTACTTGATATTGCTTTGAAATTCAATTGCCTGTAATGTTGGTAAGACATCAAGTGAATCGTAATTATTTCGTCCGTGAAAAATTCTTAACAGTGCCCCTTCCATTCTCCTATAAATAGGATGCTTAGTTAGAATTGAAAATCACACCAGAATCAGAGAATTCTTCTTCTATAATATTGAGCGTATTTCTTTAGAGTTTAAGGAAGTTATGAATGTAGAAAACAGTTCAAGTTTTCTTCAAGAATATCCCCGCTATACTAGTTGGAATACTCTTCTTTTTAAGGTAAGGGATATTATTTTTGTTCAGTATTCGTATGAAATAATATTTTCTTCCATACTCTGTAGTATGTAAGTAATATTATTTTGTTTCAGATTTCGAATTCTATACTAATTTTGTTAAGTTTTGGCTTCTATACTCCATGAAATTAGTAGAATATCCTTGATATTTGCGCTTCATCCAGTATCTTTTTCATGGAAATATTATTCTGAGCATTCTTGATAAGTTTTAACCTTTTTATGCCGGGGTACTATTCCCGAATTACTATTCACAAGGCACTATTCACTCGGTTACTATTCACCCGGGGTACTATTCATAACAAAAATTGATTTCTTTTCGGTCCAAATAATTTTTAATACAATATTTTTCTTGAATTTTACTCCACAAAGCAGTATCATGTTGACAATTTGGACATTTTTTATCCTGGATAAATTAAATTATAAATCTTTAAAAATTTATCCTTTGCTTTCATTTAATTGAATTCTTATATCATTCTCATCATCCTCATTCTTATATTATTATGAAAGTCATCTATGACCTGTAGTGCATAGATGGACCTTGGTATGATTATGACCAGGGATTATTCGGTATAATCATGACCGTAATGTTACAAATGATGTGGTAAAATTCCTCATTGGCTCGTAGTGCATTGATGGAAAGTTTTTGGCATGATCATGACCATTGGTGAAAACACGAATATCCTTGGCTCGTAGTGCATGGATAATTTATGGTTGTGATACTAATGAATATCCTTGGCCGTTGTGCAGGGATGATTTGATGATGTGGATTATTTATTATGTTGAGTCTCAGCGATAAAAGTGATGATAAACTTTTTAAATCATAGAAGATAGTAGATATCATGCTCTACTTGACTCTTCTAATGGATTGCTTGTTCCGCTGCAGTTAAACTTGATGTTATTATATTTTATCAGTTTAACACTGTTGAAGGCTAACGATAACTTATTTTGCATTATCTTAGTCATAATATATCTTATTGGGCTAGTTGAGCTCATCCTTTTCTTTCATTGTTCTCTTCAGGAAATGAGAATATAGTTGGGACTAGTCGGGGAACGGAGTGACGGTCGGAATGTTTACATTAGTAGTCCTCACTATTCTGTGAAATAGTGTGATAATAAATGTAATGAGGACTTATTTTGAGTTTGAATACTGTCTAGACGAAAATATTTGTATTGAAACTCACAACTCATGTTGTATATTTAAGTTTGTATTTGTTTTCTGTACCATGTATTTGGCGACTCAGAATGGGTGATGTATACCTATTTTGGGGGCGTCGCATCACCTTTTCAGCTGGTTTATGGAAAGGCTTGTCACCTTCCTATGGAGCTTGAGCATAAGGCATATTTGGCAATTCGGAAGCTCAATTTTGATTTGAAGGCTGCAGGTGAAAAACGCCTACTCCAACTCAATGAGTTGGACGTTCAGATTGCAGGTTTATGAAAATTCCAAGCTGTATAAAGAAAAGGTGAAGAGATGGCATGATCGCAAGATTATAGAGAGAATATTCGAGCCAGGACAAAGAGTTCTGTTGTTTAATTCAAGGCTTAAACTCCTTCCTGGTACGCTCAAATCAAGGTGGTCAGGGCCATTCACAGTGAAGACAGTTTTTCTACATGGTGTAATAGAAGTATTCGACAAATTCCCAGATAAGTCGTTCAAAGTGAATGGACAGCGGCTAAAGCATTATTTTTGTGGAGAGGTTGACAGACAGAAAGTCACCTCCATTCTTTCTTCAACATAATTGAGTTAGAGATAGTCAAGCTAATTGACTATAACTTAACGCTTGATGGGAGGCACCCCATTATTTCTATCCTTACCTCTTGTTAATTCTATTTTAGATTGTATTTGATATTTTATTTTCATGTTTGGTTTTTTTTTATAGCAAAACAAGTGTGGTATGAGCTTTGTAAAACTGATTGCGCATATAGTGATGATTAGGAGTTGCATATAAGGCACTATGTTGGGATAGTCATTCATGCATATTAACTAGTTTAAGTTTAGATTTTGGAGACTTAATTTCTCATAATGAAATTTGTTGATTGAACAGGTGTATTGGAGATGATTCATAGCTATTTTAATATGTTTAAGATATAGATCAGTATGGTTGGATACAAGGTCGTGCAACCGCGTAAGGAATTCAGTGTAAAATGGCGCGCCCGCGCCATATTTCTGTGCAGCAAAGCCAATTGCGCGCCCGCGCCACTTTTCAGTTCAAATATCACGCGGTCGCGCCCGAGACCGAAATTTGAAAAAAAATCAGTTTTAAAGACGTGTCTTTGCCATCTCTTATATCAGTACAATAGACTCGTGCGTATCCCTTGCTCTCCACAGACGCATGACTCCTCTCCCAACCGTTCCATTTCAAAATTTTAACTCCTCATCCGACTACGATTATCTCGCATCTGTTTCCTACTCACGTTCCAACTCTTTAACTGATAAAGTTAGGGTTTTTCAGAGGGTGCGTGAAAAACAACAAGTTTGGGTGGTGTTCATTGTGTGTCAAAAAATACAACCTTTGTTCCATCAGTAAAGTTTTTCTTCTTCTTCATCAGCATCATGGGACCAAAATGTCTCATTCTCGCACTCCAGAGTCGTCTTCTGCAAGTAGCTAGAGTGGTGACAATGTCGATTTTTCCAAGTTTGTCAGTCTTGATGCCCAATTAGAGTATTACAGAATCGTGGCTAAATCTTTTGTTAGAGAAAGAGGGTTCAAACCAGAGGCACAAGATGGGCAATTGAAAGACATGATCAGGGAAAGATGTTGGCATGGAGTCTACTCTACACCCATAGTTGCACCCATGGCCATTGTATGGGAGTTTTATGCAAATGCAAAGGAGACGATGAATGGATTTTCTTTTGTCAGGGGGTTCAAGTAGATTATCGCCCAAAAGCAATTCATGGCGTCTTCAATTTACCCAACCCTCCAACAAAACGTATAAATTGGGTTGAGGCAGATAGAATAGAGACATACTTAGATGAGGTTATCACTGATTTGTGTATACCGAGAACACAATGGACTTACAAGCCCGACACTAATCAACCCAAGATCTTTCCGGCTTCAACTCTCAATCATTTTGACAAGGCTTGGAATCTCTTTATTTGTGCAAAACTCATGCCATCATCCCATCAACATGAGATTACAACTGAGAGAGCAATCATTCTTTGGGGGATTGTTAAAGGGAAATACATTGGAATTGGTCATCTCATTAATCATAACATGTTACGTTATATGCGGGGCAGCACTATACGAAGTATACCACATGCCTCGATTGTTACTCATTTATATGCTCAAGTAGGATGTAGGTGGTCTGATGAACAACTGCAATTCCCAAGTCAGGATATCACTCATGCCATGATAGAAAATTTTGAAGATTGGGCAGGAGGTACGCCGCACCCAAGGGGTAAAGGTTTCATCCTGCGTCATCTGCACCATCACCACAGCCTTCATGGACAAATTAAGCAGGCATGTCAACTTAAGCCACTGCTACTACTGAAGATCGACATCTCCGAAGGTTGGAGAGGAAGGTAGACGTTATGTACAACAACTTTACAGCATTTGCCAATAGTTTGATGATGTCTCTAGTAGAAGCTTTCGTGCAGTAGGGAACCATGCTTGAGTGGCCATAATTTGGGACAGCCATACCATATCCACCTCCGGATTCACCACCCAAAGGGGGTGGTACAACTGATAACTAGGGGAGTTCCTTTAAACCCTTTACCTTCATTCATTGGGATAATGAATAGTTTAAGTTTAGGGGTATTGGGTAGTAGTGTAGTTGCATATAGTTAATTTTAGTTGCATATAGTTAATTTACATATTTTTACATGTTTAGTTAATTTTTGCATGTTTAATTGTTTAGTATGTGTTTAATTAATAATTGCAGAAATTTTTTCTGTTTTTAGTAGTTATTATATGTTTTAGTTATGTGTTTAGTTGCATGTCCCAAATATCTAGCTTTATTGAGTTTTAGTCTAGCTAATGATGAAATAGAATTTTGAAGGATTTTCGAATTTAGTGGATAACATGAGCTTAGCTATAATGTTTTACATGATGTAAGTCATGTTTGTTGTTTAGATGCTTTCGGTTATCACATACATACATGTTTACATGTGCTTGTTGTAATAAGAATAGTGTGTTTTTATTGCTTAATAGAAAATGTTGTTTTTAAAAATAGAATTGTGTAGAAAGTGAACTTAGGCTATGAAAACATTGATAATCAAGCTGTGAGAACACATGGGTATGCTTATTGTGTATAAAAAAAGGGAAAAGGGGAAAAAGGAAAGAAAAATCTCTCTTGGAACCTTCCTGAGCTGAATTATTTAATCCTTGGAAGGGGCGAGATGGAGCGTAAAACTCATTCGCTGCATATAGCAATAAACACCACGGGAAAGTGAAAAAATCGCCCTCGTGAGTAAAAATAAAGCATAATAAACCCATTGTTGAACCTTAGTTTGTTTTGATGTGTTGGAGTAGTTTTTGTACATTAGCATACATGGTTCTTGACTTATACTTCAATTTTCTGTTTTTAGCAGTATAACATGTCTAGTCTTTATCGTGGTTAAGTATATTGGTGAACACAAAACACACACACAGCATCTTTATAGTGAATATGGGTTATTTGATTGTATGATATTATGTCTATAGCTTAGTTTAAAATTTTATTCTTCAATCTGGATAATTCGTTGAGGCACATTGGATTAGAATTCTATTTTAGCAGGAAAAATTTGGGACTCATTTCTATAGTAGTTTAGTTTGCATATCATGTAGTTGCATTGCATTGTTTACTGTTATATGCATTGCTTGAGGGCAAGCAATGGTTCAAGTTTGGGGGTATTTGATAAGTAGGTTTTATACCTACTTATTGGATGTCAACTCACGAGAATTATGCTCATCTCAAGTAGTTTTACTATGTTTTAGTGCATTTTATATTTTTTTAGCATTACTTGTAGTGGAACTCCTGTGGCGGGGAAAGGCATGGAAAAAGTAAGGAATGGCATTGACATGATGACATGAAGCTAGCTAAAGGATGGCAAGAGGAACATGAGCAGATGGAGAATGAATGCAGTGAAGAAAAGAAGGGATGAAGAGCGAATGACAACAAACAAGAAGCAACAGCAGCAGAACATCAGAGGGCAGAATGCAGAAGCAGCGCGGCCGCGCTGCTAAACAAGCCAAATCTCGTTTTCCCGCGCTACATGCATACAGAAGCTAAAATTTCAACATTGTGCGGTCGCGCCCCAGCAAAGAAGGAATCTTGCGCACCCGCGCCAAGGCCTCAGCAAATACACATATCTCGGCATACGCTTTTTTTATTGTGATCTCGCCTTGTGCCATGAGTCCTCTGATCTATTTTGTTGACTTTTTGTAATTTGAATTTTGAGCGATTTAGGCTCAACCGAACAATACTGATTGGTACCAGACGTGTTTTAGTGGGTCTTTTATCAGTTTTTATATGAGTAATTAGGGTTTTTCAAGTTTTAACTAGTCTAGAGGGGTTTAGAACAATTTTTGATACATTTTATATCCTCTCTTCACTTTGGGTTATTCAATAATCGTTAGTTTCATTTTCTGGAAATTAGTGGTGCTTGGAACAAACACTGGAACAAATTCGGCAACTGGGTTTAATCATTTCTCTTTTATCTCTTATTTGCATTAATTAATTCCATGTGTTTCTTTAATCCCATAATGGCTTTTGGTTCAGAAATGAACTAAATTCCATTATGGGATTCTAATGGATTTTGGTATGTAGTCTAAATTTACATGCCTGATTGTTGGTTATATGTTATCATTGGATTACCTATTATGATTGAGTGTAATGAATGAATGTTTGATCACCATTCATCTTGTATGCTTATATGGATTTGAAAAATGAAATATGAGAATGAATATAATCATAATAGCATATGTTTATGAGGCTGAGTTATTTAGCTTTGTAATTCGTGAATCGGATAGAAATATACCATTTTACCGTATGTAGTACTGAAAGAGCATGTGCTTAAATTCATTATTGCTGCAATTTCACATAGACATATAGTGATTTGGTAATAATGTCGCTTACATGATTTCTATCATATATGGAGGTTATGTAAATAGGTCATAGTTCATTGAAAAATGGCTATGTCCACTTTTGTGCTCTTGACTACTTTTCCATGATAAGTATATAAGCATTACATGATGGTTACAAGTTAGATGAAATATGAAATGAAGTTAGAATCACATTCTTTCCAAATTTTATTATAGTATTTTAGTATCCTATTTTTATTCATTAGTGGAATTTAGAATTAATTATAATTGGGAGTTATTCGTTAGAGCATATGAAAATAGTGACATAGTTGATGTATGATAATTAAAATTTAAAACCTTTCTCCGTGGATCGATACTTTTCTTACTTTGTACTACTTGTTGACCCGTGTATGCTTGCATGAGTTAGAGTCCTTTTTATTTGACTGAAAAGGAGGTAACAATTGCATAGTTTATTTTTAGTATGCTTCTCTATTAATTATTGTGATTATTCTTGGATTTTCTATTATAGTTTGTGTTTATTTCTTAATTGCCTAGCTAACAATTATCATGATAATCTATATGAACTCGAGAGATGAAGTATAGATTCAGATCTGATCATAATAGTATGTGATTATGTTTTCTGCATGGCATTGGAATACATAATTTATGTCTAGGATAGAGATATACCTAACATCGCATGTAATCTGATAGAGAACTTGTGCTTAAAATCTTTTTTAATTGTAATTCACATAGAGATATAATGAATTAATTAATTAGGGTGTTCTTAATTCTATCATATGTGGATTTAAGTTGATTTGAGTATGATGCATTGAGATATGGTCATATTTACTTATGTGTTCTTGATTAACAATTCAGGATAGTGAGCATAATTGATAAGAAGTGTATTAATTTAAGTGAAACAATAAGTGAAGTTGTGATCTTAAATCTCCATAATCTGATTTTTAATTAGTGGTAATTAGAATTAGTGTAATTAAATAATTTAATTCATAATCTTAAATTGATTGCTTAAATAAAATTTGTTTGATTAAGAGTTAGTATTTGGTAATTTGTATTAATAATTTCTCGTGGGAACGATACTCTACTTTCACTTTATTACTTGTTGACCACGTATACTTGCGTGTTGTGCATAATTAGATTTTACCCAACATCTAATAGAAAAATGGGCGTACTCTCTAACTCTTAGAATTACATTCACGTGTTTTGTGAAAGTGTCAACAACCTTCACCCATAATAAGACTCCTCTTATTTATAGATGTAGGCAACTCTCCTTAACAATTAAGTAATTAAATTTTATTTTAATTAATTAAACTCTTTTAATTAATTAGGCTCTTAATCCTATTAGAATAATTAATTAAATTCTTTTAATTAATTAGCCTCCTAATACTATTAGGTATATATGAGAGTACTTTTATTAATTTTCCAAACTCCTTTAGGAATTAAATAATAATAATAATAATAATAATAATAATAATAATAATAATAATAATAATAATAATAATAATAATAAGACTCCTCTTAATAACTTATATTTAATATTTTCAAATTATTAAATAATAAATATTAAGTTATTTAATTTATTCTATCACCATAGATTAAATTAAATATACTTACCTTATTATTACGATTATGTCATTTACTTCTTAAATAAATATATTTCCTTTTATGGTGTGACCCTTTAAGTTCTTCATATTAAATGGGTTGTGAATAAATCAATTAGAACAATTCTAATCTTATTTAAATAAATAAATTAAACTATTAATTTATTTAAATAAATAATATTTATTCTACAATAGGGATAAGCCTCACTAGCGATTAAAGACTTTCCAGATAATATAGATTTCAACATTAATCATAAAAGAACATTTGAGTAAATAGTTACCGTACAATTCAATTCTTTCACCATACAATATCCCAATTAAAAATAAGATATGGATTTACTGTTAAGTCTTATTTTATTTAATTATATGTATTTCAATTCTAAAATGCACAACACCAAATAATATAAATTAGAAACTCCTTTCTAATTTCATTTTGCATTGGCCAAGGACTACTGGGTTGTCATTTATCGAATCACATAGGACATTTCTCTTCTTTTACTAGAAGTGGTAAATTCTTTATTGATCATACATTATCTCCATGTACAACTTATTATACTCAAGCATACCCTTTGATATACCCTAAGGGTCTTAAGGAATAAGTCAAAGTATAGCTCATTATACATAAGATACTATGATGATCTCAAGTCCAAGGATCACTTGTACTACTCACTTCAAGAATTCCTATTGACAGGCAAGTAAAACTCTATTAGGTATTCCTTAGCGAGTCACGTTCAGTGAACTTATTCTCCAATAAGCACCTACATACTTGTTTTAGTGTCTCCACACAAATGATCATGAGATCAATCATCCCCATCCAATGAGCAAGCAACGTATGTACTAATCTATCCGGATTCACTAATCTTCAATTTATTAATCCAACGATTGAGAACTATTTTAGTTTTAAGCTTTCTAAGAATTTAGATCTCATTAGAATGATCATCGTCATTATTCTAAAATTATTGCTTAAAACTATGAGTTTATCACATATTATAAAGCAGCATCATGTAGATAATTAAAAGACTTTAATAAATTAATACTTTTTATTAATAAATGGATAAGATTGTTACAAAGTATATGTTTTATCATCAAACATGATTGACTTGTGTGCATACTACTTTCAATGACATGTACTTACTCTCACACCGAAGCTATCCTCCGATGGGCCCGGCTATCAAGCTTTTGCAGTGTGATCGTTTGTTCACTGTGCATGTTAACTTCGTTGTTTGGTGATTCGACGAGCGGACAGATTTAGGTGTTAACACTCTCCTTATTTTAAAATATAAGACTATTATTGATTTTTTAAAGTTATCTTAAGACATTTTAAAACTTAAATTTGGCATAAATTCTTTTAATTTTAGTCAATATAATAATGAATATTCTAAATTATTTGAAAAGTACTACTTATTATAAAATTTATTGTTTCACAATTTCTACTAAATCTTCTCAATTTGGAGTTAAAAATATTTGAAATTGACTTTCACAATTAATAATGATCATATAATTTGAAATGAATATAGTATTATTTGAATAATAATAAAAAATTCTTATACTCAAAATTGTAGGTATACTTATATTTTAATAATAATAACAAATTTAAGTTTGAAAAGACTATATTTTGAGAAAATTATTTTCTTCTTAAGTTATATTATGATAGTAGTAATAAAATCTTACTTAAATTCACATACTTCTTATTATTATTATATTTTATATTTTATAATTGTTTTCTTATTAAAAAAAAGTAGTACTAAATTCTTGTTTCTAACTTGGTTAAACCAATGACGAATTAAATTGTATTTTTAATTACTATATGGTAAAAAGAGATGTGTGAGAGACACTTTTAATTGGGTAAGTTACCGCATAAAAACGACATTGTTCTATATAAAAAAAAAAGTACAGTTTCGCACATGTGTATAAAAAGGTGTTTAGTAATTTTTAAAAAAAGTATTATATTGGGGAACAACTCACGTAAAATTATGAGATATCTCTCACACAATAGTGTAATTTGACACGTGTCCGCACGTGTATTTTTTTGAATTGTTCCCAAAATTTTGCTTCTCCACATATTTGAACTTACAATTTCTTGTTTGAAACTTTGATCATATGACCGCTAAAGTAACCTTGTCAACTATTAATAATATTAATAATAATAATAATAATAATAATAATAAAAATAACAACAACAACAACAACAACAACAATAATAATAATAATAATAATAATAATAATAATAATAATAATAACAGTCATAATAATAATAGTACTAATAATAATAATAACAATAACAATAATAATAATAATAATAATAATAATAATAATAATAATAATAATAATAATAATAATAATGTTCGGGAGCATTTTACCGACCTTCACGTGGGCCGAAGGCCTGACTTTAGAAGGGCTTTAGGGAGACCATCAAATTTGAAGCCCATGGAGAGGTCGAGTTGTTTGGGTTGCGTCCGAGTCCTTTTGGTAGGAGCCTCATCTTAGTGGATGTCTTGGGTTAGATGCTCCCGAGCCCCTCGGCCGAGCCTTACCTTATCGTGTGGGGTTCGGGGTCAGGCCTTCGAATCCTTTGGACCGAAGCCCAGACCTGATGGTGAGATTGTTTGGGCCTGCACAGTGGGCTCTCCTGCGTGTAGAGTTCTAGATCCTAATCATAATTGAATAAGGTAACTCCAAAGGTAGTGGTTGGGTTGGATTCCACCTGCACCTTTTAAGGAGATTGTGTTGGACCCAAATTATGGTAACTACCATGATTTGGAGTCTTAATCCGACTCGGAGAAGGATTCTAAGGTGGAGAGAGTACTATAAATATAAGGTCAAGGTTACAATTAACAGGTAATACCTACTTTTGAGCACTAAATACTTAGCCTCCATTGTTAAACCTTATAACGGCTTGTACTTATTCTCACACCGGAGCTATCCCCCGGCGGCACAAGCCGTCAAGCTTCTGTGTGATCTGTTATTGTGAAGGTTCTAGCACGTGAATTCTGTGATTGGATGCGTCGGCGAAACTTGGCATTAACATTAGCGCTAGAAGGAGGGCTTTTAGTGTTCTTCCAATCACAGTCAGACTTTTCTGGTAAGAGGCTATGGCGAGCGTGGAGTATGCTGTCTCTGACCACAAAAAGGCCAAAACACACCAGACCACCCAAGTGAGGGGGTCGGTGAAAGACAGACTGGGTTCCAGAATCCAGGGAGGTCAGGTGGAACCGGCTGGTTTCCCCCGGAGAAGACTCTTCCATGACAGCCATCATTACCCCAACCAGGCTAGTCGTGCGGATGAGAACCGTTCTCGGGCGCTGGAGGTCCACGGGAAGGACCAAGGGGAGAACAGCCGAGATCCAAGGGAATTCATTCTGTTGAAAAAGATGCAACAGAACAAGGACGCCATGCTGGCCCTGCGCCTTCAGCAGGAAGAACTCGAACAATAGATGGCAAATATGGCTGGGGAACAAGAGGCATCCTCAAAGAGGCGTACGCATCGGAATAGATCTCGGTCACCTCGACGGGGAGAGGCGGATAAGGAAAGGAGTAGGTACCGAAGCCGCTCGAGGGATGGTCGAAGCCGGAAGAGAAGCCGATCAGCAGAGCGACGATCAGAACATCCAGGCAGGTCGGGGCAGAGGAGGAGGGACGCGACTCCTGAACATGGGAGGGACAGACCCCGATCGTCCCCCCATAAAGGAGAGTCCGACCCCCTCGCTCGAAGGGTGGCAGAATTGGAAAAATTACTGTTGGCAAAGAATTCGACGGGGATGCCTTCAGCCTGCATAGGGTCGCATTTCTTGCCGAAGATCAATCAGGAGGCAGCCGACCCCAAAAAGAAGATGCCCCTGATGGAGACCTACGACGGGATGGGGGATCCGTATGACCACTCAGACGAGTATGATAGGCTGATGACATATTACGGCCATTCTGATGCGGCCAAGTGTCACATGTTCGTGAATACTCTGACGAAGAGCGCCCGAGAGTGGATGGGAACCCTGGCGACGGGATCAATTAATTCATAGAATGATCTTTGGGAGAAATTCCACGCTCGATTCGGGAGTAATAAGAGGCGGGGAAAAATCACAGCCTCCCTCATGCAGGTCAAACAGAAACCAAATGAAAGTCTAGGACAATACGTCAAGAGGTTCTGAGAGGCTGAGGTGTCGGTGGCAGGATTAAACTCCCCACAAGCCCTGGGTTTCTTCACGACTGGCTTAGACATTGGGAAGTCAAAGAAGTTTATGAAGGATTTGGTGATCAACCCTCCGGCAGACTTGACAGAAGCCTTCCACCGAGCTGAGGGACATATAGCAATAGAGGAGGAGATGGGAAACTTTAGACCCCACCCCCAATCCTACAAGAAATCTAGGGATCGGGATAAACAGAATTTTCAGAAGTCAGACAGTCAGGGGAGGTCAGATGGCTATGGTAAGAAAAGTTATACTGGGGGAGGTTCGGGCAGTGGACGACCACCTTTCCCCAACAAAAATGTCAACAAAGTCTACACCGCACTCAACACGGATCGGGCTAAAATACTGGAGGAGATGCGAAACAAGCCCTTTTTTGAACCATGCCAAGTGATCCCGAAGCCTGGGAAGAGGGGTCGGAATAAATATTGTGCGTATCATCAGTCTCGGGGGCATACGATGGAGGAATGCAACAACCTAGAAGATCTGATAGAGAAGAACGTCCAGAATGGGCAACTGGTGCAGTATGTGGTCGGTCGAGAAGGTTCGGAGGCCCCCTGGGAGAAGGTTTGGAGGCCCCCCGGGAAACACATCCGTAACCGCACCCACAAGCCCGAGGAGTGATTGATGTGATTTAAATGCTTCGGAGGGCGGTAGTCGAAAAAGAAGAGTGGGCATCTCAAGTGCCGTGGTCAAGTAGTTGGTTCATCGCCCAGGAAGGATAGGGCATATTGGGAGTATCCATATCCTTCTTGGGATTTAAGACTATCTGAACCACATCGAACCACATGATGGGGCACTGGTAATAACGACACTGGTTGGGCCAGTAGATATGAAAAGGATGATGATCGACAACGGGTCCTCGGTCGATATACTCTACATGCATGCCTATCAGAGGATGGATCTAGGAGGAAAGAAAATGGAATTGGGAGGAGAGGGTCCGTTGTATGGTTTCAGTGGCAACCCGGTGCATGTGTCAGGTACGATAGAGCTACCAGTCAGGTTCGGTACAGCCCCTCAGGAAGCAGAAATAAGGATAAAAAATTTTGTAGTAAAAGTAGATTCGGCCTACAACGCCATATTGGGGAGGCTGACATTAGTAGCATTGCAGGCAGTGACGTCTATACCTCACTTCAAAATCAAGTTTCCGACACCAAACGGGATCGGGGAGGTAAAAGGTGATTTGGACATTGCCCGAAGGTGTTATCGGAATACTTTGATTTCCTCGGGTCGTGGTCAAGACCAAACAAAAAGCAGAATAATGGCCATCGAGATAGAGCCATTCACTGAGAGAAGTATTGAACCGATGGCACTGCCGGCAGAGGAGACAGAAGACGTGGAGTTGTTACCTGGGAACCCAGAAAAACTGATCAAAATTGGGGCGGATTAGCGAACCGCCGCGAACTGTGCGGTGGATTTACTCCGGGTTTCTGCGATATCTTCGCATATGGGAACCTAGCGACATGCCCGGTAAGCGAATCGGTGGCACCCTTTGCACATAGGCTACATCACGGACCGAAGAGGAAACCAGTGATCTGAGAAAGAAGGGTCTTCACCCCGAAAAGGCAGAAGATCATAGATGATGAGATCACTAAACTACTGGAGGCGGGGTTCATCTTCGAGATCGACTATCCCGAATGACTGGCAAATGTGGTATTGGTTCAGAAGCAAAATGGGAAGTGGAGGTTGTGCATCGACTACACGGATCTGAATAAAGCATGCCCAAAAGATTTCTACCCTCTACCCAACATAGACTAGCTGATTGATGCCACTTCGGGGTATGGGATGTTAAGTTTCATGGACGCTTTTTCTGGATATCACCAAATCTCGATGCACAAGGATGATATCCCGAAGACTAGCTTCATCACTCATCGGGCTATATATGCGTATCAGAAGATGACATTCGAATTGTTGAACGCGAGGGTAACTTATCAACGAATGATGAACTTTGTATTCAGAAAGCAGCTAGGCCGAAGTATGGAAGTGTACGTGGACGACATGATCGTAAAAAGCATGTCAGTCCGGCATCATTTGGAAGACCTAGAAGACTGCTTCGAAACAATAAGGAAACACAAACTCAGACTGAACCCGACCAAATGTACCTTCGGTTTGGGCTCAGAAAAATTTCTGGGATACTTGGTCAGCAAAAGGGGAATCGAAGCCAACCCAGAGAAGATTTCGACAATCTTAGACATGAAATCTCCAAAGACATTCAAAGATGTGCAGAGGTTGACGGGCCGGATAGCTTCCCTTCGGAGATTCGTGTCAAGGTCAGCCGAAAGATGTTTACCCTTTTTGACACTCTCAAGGGGCCAAAAAACTATTAGAGTTTCCAGTGGACTTCAGAGTGCGAAGATGCGTTCTAAGGGATCAAGAAATATCTGAGTTCAGCACCACTGTTGATGAAACTGATCCCTTCGAAACCTTTATACTTATATTTGGAGTGCGAGCGATGGCGATGAGGGGCGGCAAAGATGCGCACGTGATAAGGGAGGAAAGCAGTTCCCGGTGTACTACGTCAGCCACGTACTTTGGGACACAGAGATCAGATACCCGAACCTGGAAAAATTTGCCTATGCCTTAATAATTGCCAGCAGGAAGCTCAGGCACTATTTCCAGGGTCGGCTAATAGTGGTACACACGGATCAGCCGTTAAAGAAGATTTTACATAAGCTAGAGGTATCGGGTCGGTTGGCCGCTTGGGCGATGGAATTAACACAGTTTACAATAGAATACCATCCCCGAACGGCAATCAAAGGGCAGGCCTTAGCAGATTTCTTGGTAGAGTGTTCCTTTACAGAGTCAGACGTAAGTATAGTGGCCGAAACCCAACAAGGTCAGACCTCATGGACCTTATACGTCGATGGATCAGCAACTTCAGACGTCAGTGGGGCAGGGGTCATTCTGACAAGTCCCGAAGGGTTCAAGGTATAGCAGGCCATTCGATTTGGGTTCAAGGCCATGAACAACGAAGCAAAGTATGAGGCCATCCTAGCAGGAATACGGTTGGCCCGGAGCTTGGAGGTACAGAAGTTGGTCATCTACAGTGATTCGCAACTGGTGGTCAAGCAGTTGTCGGGTGAGTATGAGGCTTAGGGAGCAAGAATGTGACGCCCCCAAAATAGGTATACATCACCCATTCTGAGTTGTCAATACATGGTACAGAAACAACTACAACTTTTTATTACAACAGTAAAATTGTGAGTTTGAATACAAATAATATCTTCTAGACAATATCTATACTCAAATAAATCCTCATCACATTTATTGATACATTATTTTACAAAAATGGTGAGGACTACAAAACAACTCTCTCTAGAACCTTCATTCCATACCCTGACTCGTACTCGCTATATTCTCGCCTCCTGAGAAGAAAAATGGAACAAAAAGGAAAAGGGTGAGCTCAACTAGCCCAGTAAAGAATATTATAACTACGATAATATACAACAAATTATCATTAGTCTTCAACAGGGAAAAAATCTAAAAGAATACAATAGACAACAAGTTTTAAATCAATATTCGCAGCGAAAATAATAATTCATTAGAAGAGTTAAGTAGAGAATGCAAACTACTATCTTCTATGTATGAATTTAAAAGTTCATCGTCTATCTTTTATCCCTGTAACATCAATCAATATATATCTGGAATCAAATATTCATCTTTTCGCACTACTGTGCCAAAGATATTCATTAGTTGGTCATACTCATCTAAACACTGTTCATCTTTGCACTACGGCCAAAGATATTCATCAAAATCATTCATCTTTGCACTGAGTGCCAAAGATATTCAATAATATCATCATTTAAGACCGAGGATGATGAAAATATTTTTAAAAAAGCGAATCTAGTGAAACAAAATGACAAGGATTAAGGATTAAGGATTCGTACTTTGTTTTATCCATGTCAAAAATACCTCAAAATAATTATAGTGGTGTAAAATTCAAGAATGATCAAAACATGGATACAATCAAAGCTAGTATCCACAATAGATATTTTAGACGAAAAGGAAAATTTTCATTTTTCGATGAATAGTCTGCCGTGATTCGTGAATAATTGTAAGATATCGTGAATAGTGTTGTATCGTGAATAGTAACTCAGACACCAAAAGTTCCAAATTTGATAAAACTTCAGATCAATATTTCAAAGATAATGATATTGAAGAAATAATATCATTACTGAAAAAAATAATATCCCTTACCTCGAAAGATCAAGATCTTCTAATTTGAAACAGGATATAGGCTATAACTTGAACTTGCACCGTATAACAATACTCAAAGTATACTCAAAATACTCACAAGAATACACTCGATAATATAGAGAGAGAAAACTTCAGTATCTGGTGTGATTTTCAATTCTAATCTAAGCACCCTATTTATAGAAAAATGCTTAGAACACCAAAACAGAAAATTTAATATAATATTATTATTTATTAAAATTCTATACGCCCACTTTTGGAGATCTGATTTCAGCAATCAATAACACATGCTAGACCCACTTAACACACCAAAAACGTTTTTCTTTAAAAAAATAATTAAAACTTCCAAAAATCAATTATTTCGGAGCTTCGGAACTTTAATAATTCATAATAAATAGCCCTTTTGTCAGAAAATTCGAATCTCACTCATTTTTATAGGAAATTCAATTCTCTACAACTTTGCAGAAGAAAGTTTTTCCATATTCCAAGCGTAAATTGACCAAAATCCACAAAGCAAGCGATTTTACAAGCTATAATCAAATTTTGATTCGATAATTGTGTCCACTGACACACAAAATATGTGTTAAACATTTAATGCCACAAAAATACTCTTCCTCCTCATATACTCATATATCCCACATTCATTATAAAAATATCACCGTTAATATATTATTAAAATAATATATTTAAATGAATTATTTTATCGAGAAAAAGATAAAATATTAATTTTCAACAATTGTCATTTTAAAATTTTCTCCATCTATATCCACATAAAATTAATATTTTTCTCATCATATAAATCAATAATTAATTATTCACAAATAATATTACAGAATCACGAAGATTGTGAGCAGTAGTTCTCGAGGAAAGAGGGGCTTTCAATAAGAATTTCTCTCCTTCTTTGTTGCATGCAATTAGGTGACCAAACCTCTCCTTAGGCGTAACTTTCTAGACATTGCCAATAATGTTATCTAATAATATTATTCAGGATAATATGAATTATTGCTTCGATAATGAAAATCTTGTGTAATGACAATTATTGAAACAACAAAGAATATAAAATATCAACGCAACAATTATTAAATCAATAAAAATCTTGAGCAATAATTACTATAACCATTATTGAAGTAGTGCCTTCTTACGTAAGAATCAATAATTGGTGCAATCTGGTAATCTGTTGTGTTTTAACCAAGAGTATTTTAAAGATAATACTAGAATAACAACTTCTGCCAGTTATTTTTAAACAACTTATATTTGTCGTTTTTTCTTCATCCAATCGCTTTCAGTTATGGGGCCCACAAAAGATATGGCAGTAAATAATATTCCCAAATGTTGAAAGAATATTCCACAACCAAACGAATATTCCCCGATAACAATGAATATTTTATAACCACTTGCTTATTTTAAAATATTTATGTATTTTACCCATAACTATCCACATTTAATCAAATCAACCCTTACTATTTCAAAATAGAGAAAATTAAATTTCATTAATAATAAGTTGGGGTCTTACACTTTCTCTCTTTCTCTCTCTATATTATCGAGCGTATTTTTGTGAGTATTTAGATACTTTGAGAATTGCTATTCAGTGCAAGGTTCCTTCAACTTTACATTCCGGTTAAAAATACTGCTCTTTTGAGGTAAGGGATATTGTCATTATTATGGTAAGGGATTTTAAGGGTTAATATATTTTTCAGTTTCGTAATTTTTCTGACCTTTAAAAATTCTGGAAAAATTTGAAATAATAATTTGATGGGGCCCACACATGGCTGCGCCGTCGTACGAATATTCCCCGACAGTACGAATATTCCACGACCAAACGAATATTCCCCGACAACAATGAATATTTTATAACCACTTACTTATTTTGAAGTATTTGCGTATTTTACCCTAACTATCCACATTAATCAAATCAGCCCTTACTATTTCAAAATAATAAATAGAGAAAATTAAATTTCATTAATAATAAGTTGGGGTCTTACAACCTCCCCTCCTTATGAAATTTCGTCCTCGAAATTGACGTACGTACCTGGTGTTTCGAAAAGGTGAGGATACCTCGCTTTCATTTCCGTTTCTAACTCCCAGGTCATTTCCTCTATAGCATGATTCCTCCACAAAACTTTAACTTGTGGTATGACCTTTCTTGGCGTAGGGACATGCTCCTTCCTATCCAAGATCTTGACAGTACCTCCTCATCGTTAAGTCTTGACTATCTCGTCCGGTTCTAACTCAATAACGTGGTGGTTGGTCTTTCACATATTTACAAAGTACGAGATATGTGAAACACATTATGAACACGAGACATACTCGAAGGTAATGCAAGTCTATAGGCTACATTTCCTACTCGGTCAAGAATTTGATATGGACCAATAAATCGTGGATTAAGCTTTCCTTTCTTCCCAAATCTTGTAACTCCCTTCCATGGAGCAACTTCATGACAATACATGATCCCCTATACTAAATTCCACGTCCTTTCAATGAAGATCCGCATAACTCTTTTGTCGATCTTGTGCCGTTTGTATACGTTGTCGAATCATTTGGATCTTTTCGGTAGTCATACGTATTTTAACTTCGGGTCCCAACAATGTTGCTTCACCCACCTCATCCCAACATATTGAGAAGCGACACTTTCGTCCATATAATGCTTCAAATGGAGCCACACCTATACTTGCTCGATAATTGTTGTTCAGGAGAATTCCACCAATGGTAAATACTTATCCCAAGCGCCCTTGAAGTCTAGGACACGAGTCTTAATAAATCTTTAAGAGTTTGAATAGTCCTCTCGATTGTCCGTCCATTTGAGGATGGTATGGAGGCGAATAAATAAATCCGTGCCCATAGCTTTTTGCAAGCTAACCCAAAATCTTGAAGTGAATCTTGGGTCACGATCCGAAACTATGGATCTTGGCATGCCATGCAACCTCACAATCTCATTCACATACATACTAGCAAGACGCTCAAGGAATAAGTCTCCGTGATCGGCAAGAAATGAGCGGACTTGGTTAATCTATCAACAATAACCCAAATAGCATTGATACCTTGAGAAACCGTAGGAAGACGTAATGAAATCCATGGTAATGTGTTCCCACTTCCATTGAGAATCTCAAGTGGTTCTGCGGACCCTTAGGTACTAGATGCTGCTCGCCTTTACATGTTGGCAAGTTAAAAACATCGAGATAAACTTTGCAATCTCTCTCTTCATATTGTTCCACCAAAATGTATGTAGAAGATCACGATACATTTTAGTACTTCGAGGATGGATTGCAAATGGTGTATTGTGTGCCTCCACCATAATCTTGTACTTCAAATCGAGTCGTTAGGAACACAAAGTCTAGAGTGGACTCAAGTATTCCTTCTTCATCAATTCTCACTTAGGAATAGCTCCTTCTTGTACTTTCTTCTTCATACGATCAGCTCCCGATTCGGTGGCGAGCAACCTTAACTTTTTCTATTAAAGTTGGCTCTATGCGTATACTTGACATCATCGCACTCATTCCCGCATATGATCTTCTACTCAACGCGCGTCACTACCACGTTCACTTTTCCGGGATGGTATTGAATAGTGTGGTCGTAGTCTTTCAATAGCTCGAGCCAGCGTCATTTGCCGCATGTTGAGTTCTTTTTGAGTGAAGAAATATTTAAGGCTTTTATGGTCCGAATATATCTCCACTTTCTCCCCATATAGATAGTGCATCCATATCTTTAGCACGAAAAACGATCTGCCGCTAACTCTAGATCATGAGTAGGATAATTCCTCTCATATTCTTTAAGTTATCGCGAGGCATAGGCTATGACTTTCCCCGTTGCATGAGAACACATCCTAACCCTTTGCTCGAAGCATTTCAGAGATAACAAATCCATCAAGAACCGGATGGTATTGTTAGAACAGTCTGCGAAATAAGTCTCCTCTTAAGCTCTTGGAAACTCTTCTCGCATTCTTCGCTCCAAACGAATTTTGTATCCTTCCGAAGTAATTTGAGTTAATGGAGTAGCGATTCGAGAAAACCCTTCCACGAATCTCCGATAATAACCAATTAGACCCGTAAAGCTACGTACTTGATCACCGACTTGGTTGCTTCAACTTTGTATTGCTTCAATCTTCACCGGGTCCACGGATACTCCATGTTTTGACACTGACGTGCCCAAGAAATGCTACTTCCTCGCCGAACTCGCATTTCTTCAATTTGGCATATAGTTTGTTTTCACAAAGCCTTTGGAGTACCGACTTCAAATGGTGCTCATGATCTTCACGACTTTTGGAATATATGAGGATGTCATCAATAAAGACAACAACAAACCGATCCAAATATTCCTTGAATACTCGGTTCATCATATCCATGAAAGCCAAGAAGAGCATTAGTCGATCCGAAAGACATGACTAAGAATTCATAATGCCCATCTACCGAGTTCGAAGGCGGTCTTTGGAATATCCTCGGTTCTAATCTTGGTGATGATATCCGAGCGAAGATCAATTTTGAAAAGAATTGTGCCTCAGAATTTGGTCAAACAAGTCATCAATACGAGGTAGAGGATACCTATTCTTGATGGTGACATGGTTCAATTTCGATAGTCAATCTAAAGTCGCATACTCCCGTCTTTCTTCTTTACTGAATAAAGCAGAGCACCCTGAGGAGATGTACTTAGGACGAATGAAACCGATGTCCAACAATTCTCGTAGTTGGACCTTTAACACCTGAAGTTCAATAGGAGCCATTCGATATGGGGTTTTAGAAATGGGCTTTGTGCATTGGGTTCAAGATCAATAAAGAATTCAACTTCACATTCGGGGTAGGCAAGGAAGTTCTTGAAATACGTCGGAAAGTCAATAACAACAGAATATTATTCAAATTTGACGTGTCTTTATTCAAATCCATAACATGGGCTAAGAAAGCTTGACATCCATTTTTCAATAAGCGAATAGCTTTATGATTAGATATGCGGTGATTGATTTTAATGGTTTAGTTGTTTGAATTCGCATAACGGGTTGGTTAGGAATATGAAAACTAACAACCTTACGAAAACAATCAATTTTGGCATGATGAGTAGTTAACCAATCAATCCCTAAAATCACATCAAAAGCAAGTATCTTTAAAGAGATAAGGTCAATGTGTAAGGTGATGGTGCCAACTTGAATCAAACAAGATTTATAAAGCGATTGGATGTGATGAAAGTTTCTCTAACGAAGTTTCCACAGATAGGTCAAAGTCTAATTTCTCCGGAGTCGAGTTTAAGCGTTGAGCACAAGCAGGAGAGATAAATGAATGGGTATGCCGGTATCAAGTAAGGTATAAACTTCGCAAGAATTTATAAATAGCTTACCCGTGATCACCTCGTTTGGGTTCCTCGCATTTTGACCGATCACAACAAACGCTTCTTCCCGAACCATTGACTTTGACTTTTACGGGACGATCTTTTTGAGTCACCGTCCCATTGAACTAGGTTTCGCCTACCGTACAATCTCGGCGATATGTCCTTCATTTCCACAATTATAGCATACCTGAACTGTTGTGGGACGGTTTGGATGATATGTCCTCTTTCCGCATTTATAGCATATAATGGGGTGGTCGTTCTCCTCCCTTAGAATCGATTCTTCTTGCAAGACCTTTGTCGTCTTCACATGGTCGTTGCTAAATCTCCTCTTTTAAAATCTCTCCTCGACTCGCTTCTTCTATTTTCATGGCCATGATTACCACCGGAGTGGTTACCATTTTTGTCCGTCTGTTTCTTTCTCTCATTTGGTTATCGTTATTACATTGATTGCTATCTACGGTATGATCTGGTTATGGTCCCTCGGTTGAACATACTCGTTATCTCGCTCTAACAATTGAGCCACATTAACAACATCCGAATAGAGAGAAAATTTATGAGAAATGAGATCTTGGCGTATCTTAGGGTTTCAAACCTCTAAGAAACATCCGCGTCATCGTTCTTCATTCTCCACCAAATGAGGTGCAAACACGGATAACTCTGCAAACTTTGCCTCGTCATTGAGACACCGTCATATTGTTTTGTTCTAATCGATGAACTCCACTTCCTTCATATGTGAACACTTTCGGAAAGTATTTGTCATTAAATAGTTTCAAACGTCTCCCAAGACATCTTTGAGTCTTAGTTTGGATGGAGTGCGCTTCATGAGACTCCACCAGTGAGTGCGCCTCGCCATGAAACATAAAGGTGGCGAATGGAACCTTCATTCCTCCGTGCATCCCAAGACATCGAATATCTTGGTAATTTGCTTGACCCATGTTTCCGCCATGATCGAATCGGCTTTCCTTAAATTCTGGTGGTCCTGACTCTTTGAAGCTGCTTTGTGACAACCCGTGAATTGCTATCATTTCTTCTGTATTTTGAACACGAGTCTCCTAAATCTCGATTTTGCATGAGCGTGAAAAGCTTCTAAACATCCCTCGTTCATCATCGCTTTCGATTGGTGTTGTTCACGGGAGGAACATTGCCAGCCTGTTGCACGTTCTCCTCGTTGGTGAGTACAGGTGTCTCCACGGTCTCATTTCCATTGTCAATATTCTCAGTCGACATTCTCAAATACTATCATAAAACAAGGGTTAATTAAAGAAATCAATATATCACATAATATCCCTATATACTGACCAACTAACAAATAAGCTTAGGTAGGACACACTAGCGAAGAATTTACTCGTCTTTCCCTCCTAGTTCTATTCCCCGATCTCCGCTTGAAGATCATATTCCTAAGCTCGATACCAATTGTGGCGCCCCCAAAATAGGTATACATCACCCATTACGAGTTGTCAATACATGGTGCGAAACAACTACAACTTTATTATTACAACGATAAAATTGTGAGTTTAAATACAAATATTATCTTCTAGACAATATCTATACTCAAATAAATCCTCATCACATTTATTGATACATTATTTTATAAAAATGGTGAGGACTACAAAACAACTCTCTCTAGAACCTTCATTCCATACCCAGGCTAAATACTCATTTATATTCTCGCCTCACGAGAAGAAAAATGGAACAAAAAGGAAAAGGGTGAGCTCAACTAGCCCGGTAAAGAATATTATAACTAAGATAATATACAACAAATTATCATAAGTCACAGACAGGAAAAAAATCTAATAGAATACAATAGGCAACAAGTTTTAAATCAATATTCGCAATGAAATAATAATTCATTAGAAGAGTTAAGTAGAGAATGCAAACTACTATCTTACATGTATGATATTAAAAGTTCATCGTCTATCTTTTATCCTGTAACATCAATCAATATATATACGGAATCAAATATTCATCTTTACTACTCTGAGCCAAAGATATTCATCGATTAAGTCATACTCATCTAAACACTGTTCATCTTTGCACTCACGGGCTAAAGATATTCATCGAAATCATTCATCTTTGCACTACGGCCAAAGATATTCAATAATATCATCATTTAAGGCGAGGATGATGAAAAATATTTTTAAAGAAAGCGAATCCGATTGAAACAAAATGACAAGGATTAAGGATTAAGGATTTGTACTTTGTTTTATCCATGTCCAAAAATACCTTAAAAATAATCATAGTGGTGTAAAATTGAGAATGATCAAAACATGGATACAATCAAAGCTAGTATCCACAAAGATATTTTTAGGCGAAAAGGAAAATTTTCATTTTTGATGAATAGTGTAAGTATTCGTGAATAGTGTCAGTATCGTGAATAAAGTCAGAAGTATCGTGAATAGTAACTCAGAACACCAAAAGTTCCAAATTTGATAAAAACTTGGATCGATATTTGAGATAATGATATTGAAGAAATAATATCATTACGAAAAAAAATAATATCCCTTACCTCGAAAGATCAGTACTTCTAGCTGAAACACCGGATATAGGCTATAACTTGAACTTGCACCATATAACAATACTCAAAGTATACTCAAAATACTCACAAGAATACGCTCGATAATATAGAGAGAGAAAACTTCAGTTTCTGGTGTGATTTTCAATTCTAACCTAAGCACCCTATTTATAGAAAAATGCTTAGAACACCAAAACAGAAAATTTAATATAATATTATTATTATTTATTAAAATTCTATACGCCCACTTTTGGAGATCTGATTTCAGCAATCAATAACACATGCTAGACCCACTTAACACACCAAAAACGTTTTACTTGAAAAAATAATTAAAACTTCCAAAAATCAATTATTTTTTGAACTTGAACTTGATAATTCATAATAAATAGCCCTTTTGTCGAGAAAATTCAATTCTCTACAACTTTCTTACGTAAAGTTGTAGAGAAATTGAATTAATTTTATAGGAAATTCAATTCTCTACAACTTTACGAAGAAAGTTTTCCAAATTCCAAGCAGAAATTGGCCAAGAAATCCACAAACGAGGCGATTTTACAATTTATAATCAAATTTGATCGATAATTGTGTCCACTGACACACAAAATATGTGTTAAACATTTAATGCCACAAAAATACTCTTCCTCCTCATATACTCATATATCCCACATTCATTATAAAAATATCACCGTTAATATATTATTAAAATAATATATTTAAATGAATTATTTTATCGAAAAAAGATAAAATATTAATTTTCAACAATTGTCATTTTAAAAATTTTCTCCATCTATATCCGGATAAAATCAATATTTTCCTCATCATATAAATCAATAATTAATTATTCACAAAAAATATTACAGAATCACGATCTTGGCAACCGGTAGTTCTCGGGAAAGGGCTTTCGATAAGAATTTCTCCTTCTTGTAGCGTGATTAGGTGACCAAATCTCTCCTTAGGCAGAACTTTCTAGAAATTGCCAATAATGTTATCTAATAATATTATTAGGATAATATGAATTATTGCTTCGATAATGAAAATCTTGTGTAATGACAATTATTGAAACAACAAAGAATATAAAATATCAACGCAGACAATTATTAAATCGATAAAATATTGAGCGATAATTCTCGTAACCATTATTGAGTAGTGCCTTCTTACGTAAGAATCAATAATTGGTGCAATACTGTGTCTGTTGTGTGTTTTAACCACGCAAAGTATTTTAACAGATTATACTTGAATAACAACTTCTGTAGTTATTTTTAAACAACTTATATTTGTCGTTTTCTTGACGAATCGCTTTTCGTTATGGGGCCCACAAAAGGCTGGCTGGCGTAAATCGCACGAATATTCCCCGACAAGCGACAAGAATATTCCACGACCAAACGAATATTCCCCGACAACAATGAATATTTTATAACCACTTGCTTATTTTAAAATATTTACGTATTTTACCCATAACTATCCACATTTAATCAAATCAACCCTTACTATTTCAAAATAGAGAAAATTAAATTTCATTAATAATAAGTTGGGGTCTTACACTTTCTCTCTTTCTCTCTCTATATTATCGAGCGTATTTTTGTGAGTATTTAGATACTTTGAGAATTGCTATTCAGTGCAAGGTTCCTTCAGCTTTACATTCCGGTTAGAAATACTGCTCTTTTGAGGTAAGGGATATTGTCATTAATATGGTAAGGGATTTTAAGGGTTAATATATTTTTCAGTTTCGTAATTTTTCTGACCTTTAAAAATTCTGGAAAAATTTGAAATGATAATTTGATGAGTTTTCTTGATTGTGTCCAAAAATGGCAATTTTTGGATGTATAGATTAGGATTTATGAATTTTATGAGAAAAGACTATTTTAAAAGTAAACCCTTGTAACTCCTTGTGGTTAACTCCAAAATTGATAAAATTTTTATTGGGAGTACATCTATATAATATCAGTATACTCTGTAAATTTTGGAATTTTTGGACGAAAGTACAATTTATGATAATTGTCTAAATATTCGGCAGATTTGGCCATATGAAAAATAGTAAATGAATTTTAAAAATTTTGAGAAAAAATATATGTTCAATATGGGACTATGTTCTGCTAAATCCCAGAAAAAAAAAATTGTTTGTATTGATTTGGTATTTTTCATGAAAATAGACTAGTTATGAGTAAATGAATTAAATATATTATGTGAAGTAACAAAATTGGAAAATAGGATTTTATGGCTTGGGAATCCTATATAAGGTATATGCAGATTTTTTACGTGGGTTTTGGTTATTGATAATGAAATCTTATGAGTTTGACATTTTAGGATGATTAAATGCATTAATTAGTAAAGTGTAAATAATTAAAATAAATTATTTATAAGTTTAAGAAATGATTAATATATTTTAGTAATATTAATAATATTAGATTATGAGATTATTAAGTGATTTATAACATTTGGATTAAGGTGTTATGAATCATTGATTTATGAATCTTACTCTTGAAATTAAATCCATATTTTGATCATATTGTTTTTATTATCATGTATAACATTGTTATAATCCTGGTGATGAAATTTCTCTTTGACTTGAGTGTAAGGATGGGTAGATTATTGGTATGATCGTGACAATAGGTTCTCTTTGGCAAGTAGTGCAAAGTTAAATTGTTGACTGGTATGATCATGACCATTGAATTTACAATTGAATATTTTTAGCTTAAGTGCAAAGGTGAATTGATCAACATGATTATAATTATGGTTTATATAAATTCTAAAATGATTATATGTTTCTTTGTGATATGAATATCTTTGGCCTGTAGTGCAAAGATCAATTATTGATGAATATCTTTGGCCCGTAGTGCAAAGATGACCTGTTGTTGAATATCTTTGGCCCGTAGTGCAAAGATGACATGTTGTTGAATATCTTTGGCCTATAGTGCAAAGATGAATTGTTGATGAATATCTTTGGCCCGTAGAGCAAAGATGACCTATTGTTGAATATCTTTAGCTTGTAGTGCAAAGATGAACTGTTGATGAATATATTTGGCCTGCAGTGCAAAGATGAATTTATTAGTATGATTATGAACAGGAACTGTGATTTGGTATAACCATGATCTTTGATGTTTCAGGTAAAGACAGGTGATGTAAATTATTTTTCGTCCTAGATGAAAAAAGGAATTTGGAATCACAAATATGATTATGAGTTATTCACATGACTGTGAACATGATCTGTTGATTAATGTTACAGGGTTAAAACATTGTTGGTGGACTTTTAACATGGAGAAGATAATAGACTTTATGGCCTATTTGACTCTTCTAATGGATTGCTCGTTCCACTGCAACTATGGTTGAAAAGTTTTATCATCTACCATATGTTCTAAATCTCTGATTTATTACTGACAAAGGCTATTGATAATTTAATTATCTTTAGTTATGATATTCTTTACTGAGCTAGTTATGCTCACCATTTTGCTTCACAATTCCTTTCAGGTAATAAGAGTGTTGCCGGGTCGAGCGGGGATAATAGGGGAATAGAACGGTGGTCTATAGCTGTTGAGGTTCTCCCTAAATAGTATGGAAATAATTTTATTAAGAACTTTAGATAAGTGTGTCGTATTGTATACGTCATTTGATATTTAATTTTGGTGAACCGAATAGGGTGAGGTGAACCCAACTTTGGAAGGGTGTTTTGCCACTATCATACAAGATGTCTAATGACATACAACCTCGTGTTATCATAAGACAGGGTTGTGCGCCTCCACCTTCTGAGTATATCTACGAGCACTACCTATATGATCTTGGAGTTTGGTTGAAATATAATTTTCAATTGCAGACAGTGGAGATAGTGATATGTTAAGAGAAGACTCACCATTGGAAAGAACATGATAGTAATCTTCTCATTTTTCTTTGGGGTCTATCAATTGACTAAGGATAATTCTGTGGGCATATGATATCTATCATAACCTAGACACATGGCCTCCCATGTACGAAGGTTTCCTTGAGCACTTCCCAAAGATTTTAATTTCTAAAACAATTATTGACTGTACCTTTATGTAAGGTGCCATTGTGACATGCTATCCACGGTTGGGACATGAGTTACAGTTGGTATATATTTGTATCAAACTCACAACATATGTGTTGTTGTATTTTGCACGACAATTGTAGTAATAAAGTTGTAGTTGTTTTATGTACCATGTATTTGGCGACTCAGAATAGGTTGGATGGATTGGACTTATTTTGGGGGCGTCACAATAGATATCAAGAAAAATATAAACTTGTCCACAAAACATACAATCATCAATAACAATTATTATAATTCACCACACCACCACAATAATTATTATTATTGTTATTATTATTATTATTATTATTATTGTTATTATTATTATTATTATTATTATTATTACTACTATTATATTATTATTATTATTATAATAATTATTATTTTATTATTATAATTATAATTATTATTGTTATTATTATTATAATTATAATAATTATTATTTTTGTTATTATTATTTTATTATATAGATTATTATTACTATTATTATTATTAATATTATTATTATTATTATTGTTGTTGTTGTTGTTGTTATTATTATTATTATTATTAGTAGTAGTAGTAGTAGTAGTAGTAGTAGTAGTAGTAGTAGTAGTAGTAGTAGTAGTAGTAGTAGTAGTAGTAGTAGTAGTAGTAGTAGTAGTAGTATTAGTAGTATTATAATTATAATAATAATTATTATTATATTATAATTATTATTATTTTGAATTAAAATTAGAATAAATCTGAACCGTACTTGTGCTTTCCCGCCCAATTCAATTAAAATGAATCTGAATCTTTATTATATAGATTACTCTTACTATCACTACAAGAAAATCGCCTATTTCCGACTGACGTATCCTCGACGGATTAAATTCGGTCAAAATAGGATTAAGTCCGAGGGAATAATGTGTCGGATATAAGTCCTCGGAAATACATTAATTGGGATGAATTGATCGAACTTAGTCCTCCCGGTTGGCGCCATCATGAAAAAGTAATTTCGACGAAAAAACATTAATTCCGAGGGACTTTTCATCGAACGTAAGCTATTTCCGAGAGACGTATGTCCGACGGACATTCCGTCGGAGATAAAAATAAAAACCTTTCACCTTTTGCCTTTTTATTTCAGACGCTCGTTTAATTTATCTCTCTCACTCCTCCTCGATCTCATCCTCACCGCCCCCACCCTCTCTCATTCTCTCAGTCAATCTCCTTCCCTCTCTCATCCTTCCCATCCCCACACCGGTCCCCCCAATACTCTCCTTCCCTCTCTCATCCTCCCCACCCCACCCATCCAGTCACCGGCGGTCACCCGCCACCGTACGTTCGATCACCTCTTGTATGAGAACTATTTATTTGAGGAATTCAGAGTGGTGAGAAGCTGTCTATATCATGGATTGGACCCATATGGGGAGATAATTCATTCCTAGCAGAGAAGTGATCGTTCGTTCATCTAGAGAGTTGCTTAAGCTGAAACTTTGTTCAATAGCTTAATGGAATAGTGTGATATACGCAGCTTCTCGGCAACAAGGTTACAAAACGTGGGGGGAAGGAGAAACATGTTCCCAGGAAAATCTTACGGTACTTTCCACTGTTAAATACAATTATTACAGATGCACCTCGTCGACGACATCGAGGGATGAACCTCGGTATCTTTGGTCGTTCGCTGACAGTGCCACTTACAGTACTGGTGTATGTCATTTCCCAACAGTAAGTGTTAATATATTTGTACTATTTCTATCAGTTATTGCAAAACACAATTCACATAACACATACTGTAATACTTTTTCTGTAGTATACTAGACCCGGTGGCTAAGCACACCCTACATGTGATTTGTTTGACGCATCTCCCGAGACGGTGCATGCGGTTCGGTCGATATCTGTGATGCGATGCCACTTTTATGCAGACCATCTTGCGGGAGTTCCACGTAAGTTAAGCATATTATCACCACATAGTTGTATTGGGATAACGAAATCAATTGTTCTTAATTTTAAATAATCTTTTGTTATAGGTTTATTATCAATTTGACCTGAGAATCTCTTAGTCAGCTGGCGATGATGTGATTGAGCATCACGTCATTTGTGAATTACTTCTGGATGGCTATATGAGATGACGGAAGATGTAGCCCGGCGGTTGTGGACCCGGCCGGGACCACCATCGAGATCATCGGCCCGCGTAGTCTACGATTTAGCACAGGAGGCTATATGTGCGCCTTTGGGAGGTTGATGACTTCAGAAAAAGTCCGAAGCGATCGAAGAAGAAGCCGTGGTCGACTCCGGATAGTACACACCTTTGGTTCTCGATCGTTCGAGGAGGCGAAGGCGGTAAGTGCGTTGTATTTAGTTATTTATGTGTCAAGTTCTCACACAAATACTTAAGACCTATTTTATGAATGTTTGTATTAGGCATTGGGGAGGACCTTGGGCCAAGATCCTACCATGATAGAGTTTTGGGATCGAGCCCACACGCCTAAGGACGATCGTGCTTTGTCTCAGGCAGCTTTAGCTTTATGGGTAAAACTCATCTTACTATTTAGCTTTTAATAATATTCAATCATAAATAAAATGATATAATTAACATATCGTATCTGGAATACATTCTGAGACCGATTTGAAGCTTCGGGACGGCGTATGGTGGAAATTTGGAGACTATTAGGAGGGTTACGAGTAGTTAGATTCCGCCACCCTCTTCCCGATATTGTATTAGATCGGGATGAGGAGTGATACTTTGGGTCGCGTCTCGGGATCCCCTACTAGCGATGCAAGCGAGATATCGAGTTTGGGTGCTGAGAGGATATCCGCATATACACTTCACGGAGGTAATATTTTTTATGTTTCACGAAATTATCGAATTTATCACATTATATAAATTATTATTAGTAATCAAATTTGTATCTCTTTATAGGCTCAATGACGCCTTGACGTCAAAACACATGTCGGACCATCTCATACTGGTATGTTGGCTTGGATAGCGATATCTTGGCTTGGTGATAAGTGCCGTATCGGATAGAGTTCCATCTGCGATCCGGTCTTCGGCGTCGTGATTGCCTTCAGTTCTCGTCTTCACCCGATTGCTCGAGGATATTATAGCAAAGGCCTGCAGAGAAATGCAGGATTACCTCGGGAGGCGATTAACGCTTGGAGCAAGAGATGCTCGGGATGGTGATTACCCTCTTGGAGGAGACTTTTGTCGCCCCACTACTCGAGGTATTCTTATTGTTTATGTTTTTCAATTAAGGCTAGTTTGTTAATCTCTCTCTCTCTCTCTCTCTCACACACACACACACATATATATATATACGGATTAATGATTTATATTTTGATTTATCAATGCGAGGTGGCGATAAAGCGGCGGTGGCGATGATGAAAGCGAGAGCACGAGGGTGATTTCATATACACAGAAAGCGTCGTTCACCTCCGCCCGATGATGATACTTTTACTAGTTTATAATTCATATGAAAGACCCCGAATTTTATGAAATAAAAGTATTCAATTTTTTTTAATTACTATTAATGAGTTCTTATTTCATGAGTTACTTATTCACTAGTTACTATTATGAGTTACTATTCATGAGTTACTTATTCATGAGTTCTATTCACGAGTTCTTATTCACGAGTAGTACTATTCATGAAGCATGATAATTTTTTTCGAAGAAGGCATTACTCAATAATTGTTACGGTAATTCTTTTCAATATTTTATTTTATTGATTGATAATTGCTTTCTACGTTGATATTTTATATTATTGTTGTTTTGATAATTGTCACGTACGATATTTTCCATTATCAGACAATAATTCATATTATCGAATAATATTATTGGATAACATTATTAGCAATGCCTAGAAAGTTACATGCTCTAAGGAGAGGTTTGGTCACACTAATTACGGCGCATGATGAGAGAAATTCTTATTGGAAAGCCCCTCTTTCTGAGGCTACTTTGGTTGTTAATATTGTGATTATGTAATATTATTTGTGAATAATTAATTATTGATTTTTATGATGAGAAAATATTTATTTTATGTGGATATAGATGGAGAAAATTTTTAAAGTGACAATTGTTAAAAATTAATATTTTATCTTTTACGATAAAATAATTCATTTAAATATATTATTTTAATAATATAATAATGGTGATATTTTTACAGTGAATGTGGAATATATGAGTATATGTGGAGGAAGAATATTTTTGTTACAATAAATGTTTAAAACATGTTAAACATGTAAATTGGACCCCATTTCTTATTTGAAATTTGATTATAGACTATAAAATCGTTCGTTTGTGGATTTCGGTCAATTTTTGTTTGGAATTTGGAAAACCTTTCTTCTGCAAAGTTGTAGAGAATTGAATTTCCTATAAAAACTCGCGAGATTCGAATTTTTTGATAAAAGGACTATTTATTATGAATTATTGAAGTTCTGAAGCTCTGAAATAATTGATTTTTGGAAGTTTAAAATAATTTAAATAACAAAACGTTTTTTGTGCAAGTTTTGTGAGGTGGGCTGTTTGGTGGCTGAGGTTTTGAAGCAAAATAAGTGTGCTTTGGAATAAAAATAATATATATTAATATTTTATTAAATTTTCTGCTTTGGTGTTCTAAGTATTTTCCTATAAATAGGGTGTTTAGGTTAGAATTGAAAATCATGTAAAGCGAAGTTTTCTCTCTCTATATTATCAAGCGTATTCTTGTGAGTATTTTGAGTATACTTTGAGTATTGCTATACGGTGCAAGTTAGATTCGACATTATTCGGTCGAAATCTTGCTCTTTTGAGGTAAGGGATAGTAAAGGGATTTTAAGGGTTATTATGTTTTAGTTTCGAAATTTTTCTGAACCTTCAAAAATTCTTAAAAATTTGAAATGATAATTTGATGAGTTTTATATATTGTGTCCAAAAATGGCGATTTTGGATGTATAGATTGAGAGTTATGAATTTTATGAGAAAAGACTATTTTAAAAGTAACTATTTATAACTCCTTGTGATTAACTCCAAAATTGATGAAATTTTTATTGGGAGTACATCTATATAATATCAGTTTACCGTGTAAATTTCAGAATTTTTGGATAAAAGTATAATTTATGATAAATGTTTAAATATTCGGTGGTGTTGGCCATGTGAAAAATAGTAAATGAATTTTTAAAATCTGAGAAAATATATATTCAATATGGAACTATATTCTGCTAAATTCCAGAAAAGAAATATTTTTGGAACTGATTTGGTATTTTCATGAAAATATTCTAGTTATGAGTAATTGAATTAAATATGTTATGTGAAGTAAGAAAATTGGAAAATATGATTTTATGGCTTGAGAATCATATATGAGGTATATGCAGATTTTTGATGAGGGTTTTGGTAATTGGTGATAAAATCTTATGAGTTTGGCATTTTAGATGATTAAATGCATTAATTATTAAAGTGTAAATAATTGGATTAAATTATTTATAAGTTTAAGAAATGATTAAAATATTATTATAATATTAATAATATTAGATTATGAGATTTCTAAGTGATTTATAACATTTGGATTAAGGTGTTATAAATATGGATATGAATTTTATTATGAAACTTTATCTTTTTAGGTATCGAGGTTCTTATGCACGATATACGGTACTATGTATGAATACGGTACTATTCACGACAAATTGGTTTCTTCTCGACCAAATTATCGTTGATTTATGAATCTTACTCTTGAAATTAAAACCATGTTTTGATTATATTATTTTATATAACATTCTTATAACCCTAATGATGATATTTCTCTTTGACTTGAGTGTAAAGATGAGTAGATTATTGGTATGATCGTGACTATAGGTTCTCTTTGGCCGAGAGTGCAAAAGTTGAATTGTTATTTGGTATGATCATGACCATTGAATTTACAATTGAATATTTTTAGCTTAAGTGCAAAGGTGAATTGATCAACATGGTTATAATTATTATTATAACTTACGAAATGATTATGTATTTCTTTGATATATGAATATCTTTGGCTCGTTGTGCAAAGATGACTGTTGTTGAATATCTTTTGCTTTGTAGTGCAAAGATGAATTATTGATGAATATCTTTGGCTCGTAATGCGAAAGATGACTGTTGTTGAATATCTTTAGCATGTAGTGTAAAGATGAATTGTTGATGAATATCTTTGGTAGTGGTGCAAAGATGAATTTATTAGTATGATTATGAGCAGAGGCGTGATTTGGTATAACCATGATCTTTGATGTTTCGAGGTAAAGACGGTGATGAAATTATCTTCGTCCTGGATAAGAAGAGGAATTTAGAACTACAATTATGATTATGAGTTATACATGTGATTGTGGACAAGAATTGTTGATTGATGTTATAGGGATAAAACATTGTTGGTGGACTTTTAACATGGAGAAGATAATAGATTTTATGGTCTATTTGACTCTTCTAATGGATTGCTCATTCCGCTGCAACTATGGTTGAAAAGTTTTATCATCTACCATATGTTCTAAATCTCTGATTCATTACTGATGAAGACTATTGATAATTTATTTATCTTTAGTCATAATATTCTTTACTAAGCTAGTTGTGCTCACCCTTTTGTTTCACAATTCCTTTCAGGTAATAAAAGTGTAGCTGAGTTGAGCGGGGATAACAAGGGAATAGAACGGTGGTCTATAGTTGTTGAGGTTCTCCCTAAAGAGTATGAAAATAATTTTATTGAGGGCTTTAGTGTGTTGTATTTTATACATCATTTAATAGTTATTTTTGGTGAATTAAATAGGGTGAGGCGAACCCAACTTTGAAAGGGTGTTTTGTCACTATCATACAAGATGTCTAATGACATACAAACTCGTGTTATCATAAGACATGGTTGTGCTCATCCACTTGCTGAGTATATTTACAAGCACTACCTATATAATCTTGGTGTTTGTTTGGAGTATAATACCCAATTAGAGACAGTGGAGATAATGATATGTTAAGAGAAGACTCACCATTGGGAAGAATATGATAGTAATCTTCTCGTTTTTTTCTTTGGGGTCTATTAATTGACCAAGGATAATTACGTGGCCATATGATATCTACCATAACCTAAAAGCATGGCCTCCCGTATGCGAAGGTTTCCTTGAGCACTTCCCAAAGATTCTAATTTCTAAAAGCAGGTTTTTTGACTATACCTTTATGTAAGGTGTCATTGTGACGTCTTCTGATTGGTGTATATTTGTATCCAAACTCACAGCATATGTGTTGTATTTTGCACGACAATTGTTGTAATAAAGTTGTAGTTGTTTTTCGTACCATATATTTGGCGACTCAGAATGGGTTGGATGGAATGGACCTATTTTAGGGGTGTCACATCATATGTATATATTCATGTTATTGTAGAACTTTTGTATATATTGTATTATCTAATTGCGTCTGTACAACTATTATAAATTATATTGTTTAACATTTATGGAACATTAACTTATATTTGTAATTGATTAGCTTATAATACGTTTTGGTGGATATTTGAATGTGAATGTGAATGATAATGAGTTGAAGATTACGTTTTAGTGCTACGTTGCATATTTGAATGTGAGATATAGGTTTATATTACTGTGTATTGGGTTGTGACAGGTTACAGGTACATTAATGGGTTTAAACACCTGGAAACTGAACTTTTAAAATATGTACTTAAAAAAAAAATTAGTTAGCTTATGAATAGGGTATTTTTAATTGGAACTTCCTCGAGAGATAAAAATAACCAATTTTTAATAAATACCAAAATATTCTAATTTCAGTCGTAAATACTTTATCTTCGACGGAACATATCCGTCGTAAATAATCTATGTCCGACGCAAATTCTGTCGAACTTAATAAATAGTCATTTTTATAAATATTGGGTTATTTTAATTTTTAGTCGGAAATAAGATAATTCCGAGGGAATAATGCCGTCGGAAATTGGGCCTATTTTATCTGACGAAAAGTTTCGTCCTATATATTCTGTCGAAAATAGTTAATGTTCGACGCAAATCCATCGGAGATAATTTCGTCGAAGATAAGTAATTTTCGACAGAATTTTTGAGGGATCTTATTTTCGATGCGATTATTTACGACCGAATTTCGGACGGATATTTTCGTCGAAAATAGTTTAGGTGCGACGGAATAGGCTTAGGTCCGACGGAATATTCCGTCGGAATTAGCCGGTTTTCTTGTAGTGTATTACTATTATTATTATTATTATTATTATTATTATAAAAATAATAATAATAATTATTATTAGTAGTAGTAGTAATAGTACTATTATAATTAATATTAATATAATTATATTTATAATTATTATTACTATTATTAGTAGTAGTACTCTTATTATTATTATTATTATTATTTGTTTGTGTGTAAAGAAGAGAGAAGAACAAAAGATTTTGTGTGTGAACATGAGAGAGGGTAGGGTGTAGGGGTGAATTTGATTTGGGCGGGAAGAAATATGAGCCTTTAGATTAAGTTGGAAGGATTAAGTTAGAATGAATCTGAACCGTCTTTGTGCTTTGTCAAATGAAACATTTAAAATAGGTTCTGTTTTATTATATAGATAATAAAATTACAATTATAAACTTGATGATATTTTTATAGAACAATTATAATTGACAGATATAATTCTATTTTCAGAATGAAGGTAGTAGTTTGTAGTTAAATAGAAAAAAAAATTCTACCATTATTTAGCAATAAAGTAGATATATGTTGGTAATTTATTAATCCTGAGAAAAAAACGTACTTTAAACGAAAAATAAAATACACGCCCAGTGGGACTCGAACCCACAATCGCCTGATTAGAAGTCAGACGCCTTATTCATTAGGTCACGGGCGCAGTTTAAGAACGTTGCTGCCATAATTTTTTATAGTTGTTAATGGACTGCCTATTTTATTTTCAAATATAACGGGAATATGATTTTTTTTATTATCAGTGAAGGCTATTTTATTCCTTATTTCGTCTTTTGTTTGCTGACTATATTTTATCATTTTAAGATTATTTAATGATAAAATATAATCTCAAGTGAAAATGTGAAATTATATAATTCATCTTTTGATGTATCAACTAACTATAAAGCATTTGTTACAGGTCATGATGAATACCCACCTAAACACACTACTTATATCTGATTACAAGTAATAGAAAATGATTATATTATGTCATTTCTATTTGGTATAAAATATGTGATTATCAGTAATTACTATTGTGATTGTTTGATATGTGAATTCAAGACTATTGCTTTTTTTTTCGATATTGATCTTTTACTAAAATATCCTTATACTAATTTTAGTTGAATGATTCATCCATATGATTATTGTCAAATGTAATCACCAATCATCAAAGTACTATCGAACTAATTAATTTTCGTATTAAAAATTTTAATATGTTTATAAAATAACAATTTATGATTTATTCAATTATTAAACACAAAATTTTGAAGTATGTCCTTAATAATAAATTAAACTTACATTAATAAATAACAAACAACATCACATATTTGTATGAACAATAAGTTAATTTAGTTAAACTAAATATGTCAACGAATAAAGAAAATTAATTAATTAATTAAATCATGTAAATTATGTGACTAATAAGGATATTTATGTCCCAATATTAAATATAATTTTTTTTTTTGTCTAAATAAAAATTCTAAGGGGTAATCTCAGATTACCACCTATTTTTTTGGTTATTTGATTACCAAAAATCTTGACACTCTGTAAGGTATGTGATTACTGACAATGTAAGATTAACAAACAAGATCTTATAAAGATTACCATGCTTTGAGATACAAAACCATATAAGTGCATTTTGAAAATTAACATCTAATTGGAGAGGGGGAGATAGAGAGGAGAGACCTCGCAGCTCTTCCAGATGAAGTGAAGCATATAATAGCAGATGCCTTCACCATGATGGCAGCTCGCACCAAGATTTAAATTTGGGACAATCAGGAATCATTTTCTACTACTTACGTGTATCTCAATAATCCATATCTTTCTTCACAATAGAATGCCTAGGTAGAGCATTAGACATGTGAGTGGAACTATTACAGCCACCAGTTAAAGACAACACAATGACAGATATATACCCTGCACAAAGCAAAAGCTTAACCTTCATGAAAAAATTTGAACGGACTGAAGCTATAAACTAATTAACAAACCCCAACCATTTATTATTTTTAATGGGAAGTGTAGGAAACAATTTCCAAATAAATTAATAATTTTTATTTTTAAAAATTATTATCCCTAGGTCTTTCTCATAATTTAGTATAATCAAAAAATTAAATAAATTATATTTACATACCTCGTGCTTTGTTGTAGCACAATGGAAATTTTTTTGTTTATTCTGATGATGTCTTTTCTTTTCTTTCCTCCTGGTCTTCTTCCCTAGGACCTTTATTTTGATATTACATATTTTTCTGAGTGTGGGCTCAAAATACTGCAGAGTGATATAATATATAGAGTCCTCAACTCCCTGATATTTTTCAGGATGATTTGAAAACTCTTGAGATATATCTTATCCTGCTATTTTGTTATATCTTAATAAGGGCTAGAGTGGGGATCAAGTATGATTTTACAATTCTAGCTCCAATATAATACTAATTTTTTATTAACTCTTTAATCAATTATAATTATATTAATTATAACTAATTCCATCAAATAGTTATAAATTGCACTCTAGAATTAATAGAATTAAAATTAATTAATTAAATCCTTCCACTATTAGTATCTTGCAAAAATACTCCTCTCTAGTAATATCTATAAACGCGTGTAGGAATAAAACTGTTAACTCAGTACGTTTATTGCTTATACCCTCAACTACATAATTTATAAACTTTTGATCACACATTAATTTAATAAATTAAATTGATACTTCAGTAATTTGAATTACTAAAATACTTTGCCAAGATTCTGGTGATCAACTAATAAATTATATAAAGAGGATATTATAATTTAATTATAGAATTCCATCTTGAAAAATACATGTTCCTAATTTCATAACATATATATATATATATCATCCAACATATTGAGGTATTGATTGTATTTAAAATTTCACTCTTTAATATATTAAAGTGACATACATTATAAAATCAAGTTCATTATTCTCTCGGGATTAAGAGGAATTGCACATTAATAGTAATTGAAAAATTATTTGTAATAACAATTATTTAACAAATAAGTTTTCGTAACGTTCGATTCTATGTATTTCAAAAATACACCAATACACTATATTAAAGTCTCCACTTTACATGATTAAGATAAATCATCCAATCAAATATATTACAATATATTAGAATGATTTGTCCATTTTCATCTAAGATTGAGAACAATATATTTCTTTAATTATACATAACATATCATTTATGTTTTTTGTATATGACACTTCTTCATATACATAAATTATAAAATGTATAATTTTGGACAAAATTTATGACACATTTAATTATGCAAAATGAAATTAAACTTTATTATTAAAATAATAAAATAAATATCAATATTGGATTTTTCTGGGCTTAAAACCTTACAATCTCCCACTAGCCCTAAATCCAATCTACCATATGTCTAATACCCATCCTCTCAAGATGAAAATCAAAAACTTTAGAAAATAAAGTCTTCGTAAAAGGATCAGCCAAATTTTACGCTAAAGCTATCTTTGAAACTATCACATCTCCTCGTTGAACTATATCTAAATGTTATTTTGAATAATAAGGTGTGGATTTGATATAATGCTATAGTTATAGGTGATATGTCCAAATTTTGCAAGCAAGCAAGTTGTCATAAAATATTTGTTTGGTCAGAAAATATTCTTTTTGTTGGGGAATATCCGTACGATGGCCCAATCATTGGTGGACCCCACAACGGAATTACTGTAAGATATAGAAATCGACAGAAATAACTTTTTTATAAAAATAACGGCAAGACTTTTACCGTTAAACTATTAAAATACTCGGTGATAAAAGTACAATAATACGCGTTGTTGCACAGTAGCACACGGTATTGTATAATATCTCTAATTATTGATGCTTACTTAAGAAGTCACTCAGTTTTATTCAATTATTGTCACAGTAGTTGCTACATAGTATCTCATATTATTGATTCAATTATTTTCATAGTATCAGCTGCACAATATTTTATATTATTAAATCAATAATTGAGACGATATAGTTATTCATATTATTATTTGCATTATTGACAATGTCTATAAAGTTCTGTCGAGAAAATGAGTTATGTTATTTAATTACGCGCCAATAAGAAGAAGTCCTTATCGGAAAGCCCCTCTTTCCTAGGAATGATCTGATTGTTAATATTGTGAGTTATAATATTAATAATGAATAATTGTAGAGAGATTAAAAATGTGTTTATTGAAGATAAGCGATTTGTGATAAATATTTATTCAATTTTTGATATAAATAGAGGGGTTTTTCATGAAGTATAACATGTAAGTTTAGCTTATTACATGGCCACTTACTCATTTTTCAAAATCGCCAGTAGAAAGTGGTCTCAGTTTTTGTTTTATTATTATGATAATAGTAATAAAATAGAAAACTTTTTATATAAAACAGAAAACTTTTTATACAAAACAGAATACTTTTTATATTATATATGAAGTTATTCGTTTTATTAGATTATAAATAGAATATATTATATTTTATATAAAGTTTTTGTTTTATTAGAAAATTTTATTGCATAGTGCTGCATAATGAAAATCAAATTTTTGACGAATTCATCCGCCCATGAATTTCTTTTCGTGCATCTGTGATTTCCTAAATAGTAACTGTCGACGTCGGAATTTTTATTTGTCCCTTTTCATTACTTGTTCTTTGGTGTTCTCATGTTAATGTGAGATTTGTTTGTAAAAATAAGTGAAAAAGTTCTGACAAGTGTAATGTTGACGATTTGACTTTAAGAGTCGCCAGTAGGTGTTTTTAACTGGTTGCACCAACGCAACCGAAAAAGTTTGCACATTGACCCATTGATGTGACACTGCTAAACGGGTCTGTGAAACTGAGATTCATTTAGGGTTCGGGGGCTTGATTTTACGGAGGGAAGGTGTTAGGCACCCCCCGACATCCGTGTTACCACGGTGACCGCCACTTCTCAAAGAAACTGTTATATGAATGTGTGTATGTGTGTGTGTGGATCAATGTGCAATTATTGAAAAGTAGTGCGAGGCCTCGTTCGTACGTATATACACTGGGTTTGAATTTGTAGAAAAATTCAGTTTTAACCAAATATAGCAATGAAGTTTTGTAAAAGAGATTTTTTCAAACCCTGTGCTCAATAGGAATTGAGACCTTTTCATACTTCCATTTTATTGTTAAATGTTCGGCTTGTTTGCCATTATTTTTGAGATGCGAAGCATCTTCGAGAAAACAATATACAGCAGTGCCGAACTCCTTATGGGCATGACAGCCATCCAAGGAAATCCGTACACTGTAAATAATGTACAAGCTTCTTATAGCTGAAAAAGTCCATCACGGGAACCGAATCTAGATTCATTAGACTGAATCTGTGATCACATGATTCCTAGGCTCACATGATACTGCAATTTGTATGAAAAGCAGTAAGCAGTTATATATATATATATATATATATATAAATAATATATATATATATATATATGTGTGTGTGTGTGTGTGCATGATCAGCCACCACGAAACAACTCCATAGGGGATAAGAAATGTAAATAAAGCAGTAAATGCCATCAACCGCCACTGAGTAAACTACAGGCGAGACTTGAATGTAAATAAAGGTGTAAAAGATATCAACTGCCACGAAGTAAACTCCAGGCAGGACCAAATGTAAAGAAAGCTGTAAAAGGCCACGGAGTAAACTCCAGGCATGACAAAATGTAAAGAAAGCTGTAAAAGGCCACGAAGTAAACTCCAGGCCTGACAGAAATGTAAATATATATATATATATATAAAAGCAGTAAATGCACCGGATATAAAATCCAGGCTCATCGGATATGTCCGACAACAATTATATATAAGTATATATATATAAAAGCAGGTAAACGCACCGGATATAAAATTCAGGCTCATCAGATATGTCTGACAACAATTATATATATAAGTGTATATATATATATATATATATATATATATATATATATATATATATATAAAAGCAAATACACGCTCCAGACATAATTCTAGGCTCAATTGAGCCATAACTCGATAACTTTAGTCCATATAAAAATATATACATATATATAAGTATATATATACATACAGAAATGAAAACCACGGACCGAAGTCTGGGCATACGCACACAACATGACTCTCAATGTGTATAATAGTATGTGCAAATATGAAGAGAAAGGCTTTATAGAGTGTTAGAAGACTTACAGTGGGCTGCCAATGCAGACTTCTATGACTCTATATGGACAAACACTCAGCTTACGATGGTAAATTTATAACTGTATGTGGGCTAACAGGTGTTTAAAAAGAGCAAGCACTCAATATAGGGTGTGTAGAAAATAAATTGGACAGGGCTTCCTCGCCTTTTTTCTTTTAAATATGGCCACCCTAAGCCTTCTATTTATAGAGGGGGGAGCCGCAGGTGCACCTGCGACTGCCCGGGGTGCCCCGGGCTCTGCAGGTCTCATTGTCTCGAAGTACGTGCACTCGTGCACTGTGATGTCCGCTCGAACTTATAGAACTTCAATCCGAGCATCTGAACAAGGTGTACAAGACCTTCTTCGAACCGCTTTTGTCGAGAGTTATGCCATGACATGGGATTTGCCCTTTTTGATTCCAGGAAGATGGGTCCATGATCGAAATGGCATTTTCGGGTTTTCGTCAGGCAGTCCGTTGAGCCGTTTTGCGTAGTTTGCGCTTGGAAGTTGAGATATGGTTCTTGTGGTACATATTTTGATGTGATTTGTATTTAAATGAGTGTATTTGATTTAAAGTGAAGTTGAGTAGGCAAAATGACCATTTTGCCCTTCCCGGGGTTATCTCCAATTTTTGCACATTTGTAGCCGTCTTTTCGCAGGGTTATCTTTGAGGTTGTCATATTGTTAACTCTGAATATTCTCAGGGTTATCTCTGAGGTTGGAATTAATGTTTTTGCCCTCTAGGGTTATCTCTGGAGTGAAAAAGATGCTTTTGCCCTCTTGATTAGTTAGTAACAGGAAAAGAAAATTTTGAGTGTCTATAGATGCCCCTCTTTATCATGTTCATGTAATGCAATAGAATGGACATAATAAAGATTAGTAGACACTTGAAATATGACAAGGTATTTTTAATGATGCAAAATGTAGTGAATGTGATGATGAATGTTAAAATGTTTTCGCAAATCACAGTTCGCAAATCGCACATCGCATTTCGCACTTAGCATTTCTCTTTTGGCCAATCGCACTTCGCAACTCGCACATCGCATTTCGCATATCGTAAATCAGAAATCGCAAATCGCATTGTAATGAATGTTATGATGCATGTTTAAAATGTTTTCGTAAATCGCTTTACCTTTCTGGGAGATTCTTTGATGCCTATCTTTGGTGTTGATTCTGACGGTTTGGCTTTTTGTCGGTGTCGCTAATGCCTGTTTGATGAAGAGAAATTGAGATGTCACTGATGCATACGCTGGTAGTTTATAATGGTGCCTACCCTGATGGTAGTTTGACAACAGATCCTATCTTGCTGGTAGTTGAATACGCTGACATCGCCCAATTATTTCGGTTCCCACTCGAACGGTGGTATTCAAAACTTTCATGACTGAACTGTCTTGATGTTGCGCTGAATTGAAGATAATGGTTTTGAATACCAGATCTTCCGATACCTTCGCTGAAGTAATATTCAAAGGTTTGCTTCACCAGACTCTGCCTGATGTTACGCTTGATAGAAATGTACGTTGATGTAGCGCTTCACCCTTTTTGAGGCAATTTAGAGTTTCCTTTCGCTATTGGGTGCTTATGCCCCATTCCCTTGAATATTTGATTCGCAACCCTGCTGAACTGATGACCTAAATGCCGCTGATATCCCTGGAGGGTGTAGCTTGCTTTTGAACTTCAGTGTAGAGGCCTCAATTTATGAGGATTTGACGCAAATTAACACATTTGTCGGTGTAGATTTTATTTTCCAGACCTTTTGTCATTGGCCTCGAGTTAAGAACATTTTTGAGAATTTTCCCCTTCTTTCGTAGGGGCACGCTTATGTCGCCATAATTTCTTTCAGGTGTTTTCTTTCTTTTGATGAGAGGCTTGATCCCACCTTAAAAGCCTTCGCTTTTTTGGAATCAGAAAATGCCCCAATCCTTTCGCATGTTGTTGCCGGGGATTCATACGAGAAAGTCTCTTTGTTGACCAAATCGCGAGTGAACAATATTCGAATCGCCAGTGAGATAATATGAGGGAAGCTCTGATGATGATGGACCATGCTGATGGTGTTGACTGATGCATTTTCCTCCTTAGGATGGTTGATAAATGCCCCAGTGTTGAGTTGTCTCTGTTTCCGAGATTGCCCCAATCTTGTTGTAAGGGTCCCAATATCAAGTTATCGCCGATTTTGAAATTGCCCCAGCCTTGCTTTTTATTTGGGATAGTTGCTTTGACAGATGGGTTGAATAAGATACCGAGCTCGTAAGAGGCTTTTACCTCCGTACCAGATGGTGAGCAGGTAGTGGATTTAGGCTTGGATGTCCTCAATCATTGTTCTTGACTTGTTCGCGCAATCGGCTTTGATGATTTTCTTCTGATTTGATGAAGACTTGTGATTGAGGGTGTCGGCTCTTTGAAGGTCCTCACTGCTGGTTGTATTAGTGTATCGCTGTTTCTTCCTTTCTGCGATTTTTGTCAAAATTGATGGAATAAAATTGAAGTGTTGTTGGGTCTTCTCCACATGGGTCACTGACTTGGAGGGTTATTCTTGGGCGTAGACTTGGGATTGATGTTTGGGTGTGGATGTTTCTTTTGAGGTTCAGACCGCACCACTGATGGTTGCCTACGTACTCCTGTATGTGAGGGAGATCAGGTCTGCGTAGTTCGAACCTGGTGTAAGAGGTTCAATGCTGAATGATGTAGAAGGGTGTAGGAATGATTTTGTTATTTTTGTTTATGTAGAGAAAGGGCAGAAGTGTTTTTGTTGTTTTTGTTTTTGTTTGGTTTAACCGCACCATAAATGGCTGCCTACGTACTCCTATTGGAGAGGAGATCAGGTCTTTCGTAGTTCAGGCTTGATGAGCTGAAACCTGAATGACTTGATTTTTGATTTTTTTGATTTTGATTTTTCTTTGATTTTTCTTTTTTTTTTCTTCTTTTTTTTTTCTTCTTTTTTTAATATTTATATGCATGGAAAATAAAAGACATACTACGAAGAAAGTGATACCGTCCCAACATCTTCTGGAACTCGCGACTTTATCCCTTGGATCTACATCTTTTTGGCTAGTTGAGGCCTAATAGTCCAGTCGTCAGTGGTTGTGTTACCTTCAAGGCTCGCGACAGAGGTTACTTCTTGGTTTTAAATGTCTTCACTTATGGCCATAACTTGATCGCTTCCTGGTTTAGTACATTCCTTAGGGATGCTTGAGCTAGACCCATCGCAAAAAGGTATGAACTCTTGATTCTTTGATCGGTTGGTTTCCCCGACAACCTCACCACCTTTTCCTTCATCTGTTCCTTCACGCTTTTCCTGGGCTTGAGAGGATTCGACCATGAAATCTCCCTCGAACTGTCATCGCATTTCTTGTAAGGAATTTTTCCTTTTGGCTTTTCCTTCCTTGGACATGATTAGTATTTCCTCCTCATCATCCAAGGTGATAAAATCAGGAACGTGGTTGATATCTTTGGACCAGAAGATGTTTGATGTTGGCGGAGGAATATCCTTTGGGGATTCCCATGTCTCCTCTGTCATTTCCTGCATTAGGATCATTCCATCTTGTGTTCTGCTAGGATTATCTCCCATAGCCTTCACCTCATCTGAACTGTATGTCTCGAGTGGACATCCTAAGCTTTTTATTTCTTTTTTGCCTTTTTTGGTCATGGAAAATTCTATCTCCAGCTCTCCATTTTCAATGAGATCCTGGATTTTATGCCACAAAGACCAGCAATCCTCAGTCGTATGTCCAAGTGAGTTAAAATGGTAGAGACATATCTTGGTGGAATCGTCACTTTTTATCTTGGGATTTATAAGAGGCAGTAACTCAGTAATCCTTCCTTCGCTTATCAGAAAGTGTAGCATTTCTTCATTGGATTTGCTTAGAGGGGTGATGTAAAGCCCCCAAAATCCGGGTGCTTGAAACCCGAACTCGGTGCTTCACGATACCATTTCTATGAGAAAAATAATACTAATAATAATAACAATAATATAAATATTAAACTTAATTTACATAATTATCAGAGTCTAGCTCCCAAGTGCGTAACCTTTAATCATTCCTTACAATACATGATAAATAATATATATCATTGTCTTAATAATATCAATCTATTACATAAGATAACGTTGCAATCATTCAACAACCTTTCCTTTTCCCTTGATCTTAGCAGAGCCTTCATGTTGTTCACACTTAGCTGAAAACATTTAAATTAAGCAAGGATGAGCATTTGAGTGCCCAACAAGTAATAACAATTATAAATATTAGCTGAAAGGGTTAAATGTTTTCTTTGTACTACCCTTCTACAACAAGTCAATAGTTGTGAAGTAATCTGAACTGATAATAATGACATAACAACTCTCTACCAAATTTTTTGAAACTACGTATTGACTATAAATAGGGTTAAGGTGACATGCTATGTACATTGTTTTCTATTTTTGCAAAGGTTTAGCAGAACTTCATCCGCAAACCGTCATAACTTACGGGCACGGGGGGTGATCAACCCATTGTACCCTGTACTGATCAATACTACATGCAAGAACGATATCATCGTTCACTTTCTCTACCTTGGGCACATAAAAATTTTCCCATGTTCGGGATGTTCATACTTAGTCAGGAATCCAAACCAAAATAATTTAATTGGATACAAAAAGTTTTTATCATATTCAACGATATTTCTAAATATGTGTCTAGCTGATCAAATAGCTTCGACGACTCATTGTATTCGTATACATATTGGGGATCAATAGGTATATATATATATATATATATATATATATTAACATGTGATTAAATAGAATGATTATCCAAGTGGGGACACTTGTATAACCATAATTAGAAATTAACGAACAAAATATATATATCTGAATTACAATATAGTACCATGGTGATAATCAATGATCGGATATAACATTTATAACAATAAGGTTAATAATATGGTAATAGTAATAATATAATTCTAAAACTTCTTACTCATGTCCACTGCATAAAGAAAATGCAAAGGTAAGATACTTACCTGGTATGCGGCTTACAATTCGCAACTTAGTTTTATCTTTTATGTAATCACCTATCAGTAATAAGATCATTTTACTGATTAGAATAACATATCACAACACATTATACTGCCTATTGCAGTCAGCACATAACCTAATCTCCTTGTCACACATATCCCACAGTCATTGAATCACAAACAATCATTAATACAGTCAAAATATCTAAGTCCAGATCAATTTCGAAAATACGATTGTGCAAAAAGCGGTTTTATCGAGTAATAATCAGTCTAAGACTCTATCCAGTTAGTTCAATAAGCTGTAATTATCGGTCATATTATTTTTAAATGACTTAAAATAATTTTTAAACACTTATTATAATTTATCATAATTTTCAAACATCGGAATCATAATTAAATGATTTGAATATTAAACAATTCTATTATCATTAATATTTAATCAATATTAAACTATTAATGAAACCATTGCCAAAATATTAAAGTTATATATAATAACTCAAAATATTCTTAAAGTATTAATATTACCCTTAAATGATTTTTAAAACATTTAAAATCATTTTAAATAATTATCATTAATATTTAAATATTAATGTACTATTTATCCAAATATTAAAAGTCATTAGTTATAACTTTAAAATATTTTTAATTCATTTATATCCTTTTTAAATAATTTTAGATTATTAAAACCATTTTAAAACTATTTATTTAATATAATTATTAAATAAATTTAATATCCTTAATATTACATTATTATCATTAATATTTAATTATTAATGAAATTATCCTTTAAATATTAAAAGTTATTTTTTATAACTTAAAATATCTTTAACCACTTTATTTTCATTTAAAATGATTTTCTAATATTAAAATCATTTTTAAATTACTTTATTTAATATAATTATTAAATAATCATAATATCATTAATATTAAATTATTAATGAAAAATTCCTAAAATATTAAAAGTTATATTTTATAACTCAAAATATTTTTAAATACATTATTCTTATTTAAAAAGATTTTTCATAATGTTAAATTATTTTCTCTAATTTATTTAATATATTAATTAAATAATTTAAATCTCATTTTAATCAAATAACTAATATTATTACTAAAAAATATTCCAAATTCTTAAAAATTATTTTTCATTATTTAAAATAATTTTTAAAACTATTTTTAGTAATTTTTTTAATTTATTTTTATTTTTAAATAATTTCTGAAAAATAAAAATCAATAAAATTATAAAGTCTGTCGCTATAGTCTTTAGCGACAGAAAGTGTAATCTAATGTGTTCTTGAGCCTTCATAGATAGTTTCTAGATACTAACTTTGACCATGTTTAATTTCAGCTTATGATGTTTCTGGGTGTTCCATAGCTTTGATCTTGTAGTACTCATTTAGTACTACAAGAATCAACAATAACCTGGGTCAAACAACATCAAAATAGCAAGTTATAAGCCTGCAAACTAGGTGTCAAAAGTGTTCATCAAGATTCTGGGTTGCCTATAAAAATTTAGTCATGGCCGGTCAACGCTTTTCAAGGCCTCATTCTAGTCAATAGGTTCGTGTTATGGGTGGTCTACACGTCAGGATGTGTAGATTAACTAACAGAGAACATGATTCATGCCATTTTTAAGTCTAAACATCAACAACAAGAAAGATATCAGTCATCAAACTCACTGTCAGAGAGTTTCTGGGTTTTCCCAGAAACCCAACAATCCGAGTAGCCACTTCCTAGATTAATTTTCTATATTTTCTAGTCATGATTAATGTGATATAGTGGTTCAAGTATGAATTCCTTATGTCAAGGAACATTACTAAATCAATAGATCAGTTTAACATCAACAGGATCATCACATAATATACAATCAAACTCTGTCAGAAGGCTGTTCTTCATGTTTTCTGGAAATTCCCAGAAAATGAAATCGTGATCGAGTGGCCTGGTTTGACCACTCACTACGTTCTATCAGTTGATGATTTAGGGGACTTTAAGGCATAAACATGTAGTTCTTATACCAAACTACAACTTAGATACAAAAACAAGGACAAAACATTAAACAACTGACAGATCCAAGCCCATGAACTTCTTGTCAGGCGTTTCTGGGAACGACCTGGGTTTTCCAGATTTTAGAAAGTCATGGTCGGTCAACGACCTTTGACCATGATTATCTGAGATTCTAAGCATGATCTGGTCCTGCTAGAAGTTCTAGATTACAGACCTCATAGCATACTACAAATCCAAAACATAAAACACACTAAATTATAACCAGAGAGAGATCTACAGCCTCTGACTTTTTCTTGTCAGACACAAAATAATTTTTTTTCCAGATTTTGAAAAATGACAAATCCGAGCGTCTAGATGTTATGTATCTAACATCTAACAACCCAGATCACTTAAATAGACTACAAACAACATATTTTTAACAATCAATTATAACATCTAAGATCAAATCACAAAATTTTTAAGTTAGGGTTCTTTTGTACCTTTTTGCACCTTGATTCTTGATTTCTTGCTTCTGATTTGATATAGATGTTCTAGGAGCTTGATGTGGGACTGAATTACTAAAGAATTTCGTTGGTGAGGAGAGAGGGAGTCTTGGTTATGTGTTTGAAAAAAATAATTGAGCTAGTTTTGCTTTCCTCTCTCTCTCTAATCTTGTATAACAATTAGTACAATGCATGTGGCTGGTAGATTAAATCAGATTGCTGGCAATGCTATAGCTCAACATAGCCTAGACTGGGTGGTTGCAAGATATTGCTAAGATCTCCCAACAATAATACACCAAATGGGACAAAAAGGGCAAAATGGTAATTTTGCTTAAAATCTCAAGGGTATTCTTGTCCAAGGTACTTAAATCTAGGGTTTAATCATTAGATTTTAAATCTTAAGGTTTCCCAAATAATTTCTAGGGTTTGAAAAATTAAAATTAAAGTGTAATAAAATTTTAATTAAAACACATTAATTTAGAATTAGGGTTTTAATAGAAAATTAGGGTTCTTAAATTAGGGTTCCTTAATATTATTTGGGTTCCCAAATTAACAATTAGGGTTTCTAATTATCATTATAATTTACAAAAATAATAATCAGGGTTTCTAATTTTAGCAAATTAGGGTTTTCAAATAATAATTAGGGTTTCTCCAATTATAGAAATTCTATAATACACAGTAAAATTCATATAACACAATTACTACATAGTCTCGAACTTATAACTGAGTTTAACAATTAGGGTTTAACAACATGATATAAGGGTTATGACATAATTTACCATAATTGACCAACCATTATTAGTCTACAGATATACAGTACATATTTATAGCATTGAAAAATCAAAATATAATTAATATTATATTATTATTCTCATTCCTTGATCAAAACTCAGATTTAGGGTTTGGATTCCATATCTGATTTATCTTTCATATACAACGTAACATCAATAATTAAGCTAAAATAATTAACTTAAATATTCGAACAAATTCATATAATAAAATATTTATTGTTATCATTCTAATAATCATTTCATATATTATTTAAATAATATAAAATCATATTTTCATGGAAAATAATTAATAAAAACATTTCTGCTTACAAAAATTAATTACAATAAGAATGTAATTTGTAATGATTAATAATTCTAAAATTATTTATAATTTTTCAAGTACTAAATATATTTGCATTTATCATACACATTACTTGACACATATTCCCATCATTAAAATAAAATAAAATAAAAATTTATATGCAAAATTTCTTATTTATTTATATGAAAAATATCGGGTTATTACAAGTGAATTTTTGGGCTCTTGTGGAGGTTGTTTGATCTTTCTTCTTTGAGAATTCACATTCCTCCGAGCGATTATTTCGTTGGTGAGATCTTCTAGCAATTTTATCATCCCCCTTTTCTTGGCCTTCTGATAGTTGAGTGAAAAACTGCCTCGTATCCTGATGTTGTCGCACTATCAGCTTAGCTAGTAGATTTACTTGATTCTGGATCATCTCTAATTTTTGCATTTCTGTGATACCCTCCTCCAAGTTTTCCCACTTTAGGATATTTGTTCTGTGCCTTTGGGGGTAGTCCTCTATCCTTCGTATGCACTTACGAATTGGATACATTTCAGCGCTTCTTGACCCGATCATGTTTACTTCCCCCGTATCATGCTGTAACGGAAGGTTGGTGTTGACATTTTGTTGATCAGGTTGCTGAACCATAATACTGCCACTTTTGATCATATTTTGAGTTTTATGCTTTAAAGACCAACAATCTTGTGTATCGTGTCCTGGAGATCCTGAGTGGTAAGCACATCTTTGGCTTGGATTGTATCTTTTGCTCCCTGGTTCTAGAGGTGGAGCTAGTTCGGTAATTTGCTTATAATCCATCAATATCGCCAACACATTTTCAAGAGAATCGCCTAGTGGAGTGAACACCCGATTTTCCGTTCTCTCAAATTTTCTTTTCCTGTCCAGGAATTGGTTAAAGGCAGCCTATTTTTGAAATGGCAGATTATCTTACTTTTTCCAAATGGGGGGACTGTAGGTTGGTCTACTATCTTTCCCCTGTACAACAAGGGATACCTCTTCACTGCCTTTATCGGGTACCCCCTTGGGATCGCTCGTATACTTGCCAGTCTGTATATTCTTGGCTACTGCTTCTAAGGCAGTGAAGTCTTTAATCTTGCCTGCTTTCAGGCCCATCTCTGCCATTTTTCCGTGTTTGATCATTTCTGAGAATGGCTTTCTTATGCCTGTTAGGATCCTCTCGTAGTACGGAGCTTCTTGGATATCAATAAACGTCATTACCATCTCAGTTTCCATCATTGATGGAATGACTTGCGCTGCGATGTGACGCCTCCAAAATTAGGTATACATCACCTATTCTGAGTCGCCAAATACATGGTATAAAATACAAATACAACTTAAGTATACTAACGTCATGTAAACAATACGACAAAATATAGCTGAGAGTTTTAATAAGAATATTGTCATCTAGACAATATCCACACTCAAAGGAGTCCTCATTACATTTATTGTTACACTATTTAACAAAAATGTGAGGACTACTAATGCTATCATCTGGAACGTCACTCCGTTCCCCAACTAGTCCCTGCTACATTCTCATTTCCTGAAGAGAACAATGAAAGTAAAAGGGTGAGCTCAACTAGCCCAGCAAGAAATATTATGACTAAGAAAATGCAGAATAAATTATCATTAGTCTTCAACAATGTTAAACTGATAAAATACAATAGACATCAAGTTTAACTGCAGCGAAACAAGCAATCCATTAAAAGAGTCAAGTAGAGAATAAAATCTACTATCTTTTATGATTTAAAAAGGTTTTTCATCACTTTTTATGGTTGAGACTCATGTTCAAGTTGTTAAGGAAGAACTCCTCCAAGAAATGGAACGAAGAGTGTCAAAAAGTCTTCCTTTCAATCAAAGAGCAACTAGTCAAAGCTCATGTCCTGGTACCTCCCAGGGATGACGTTCCCTTATTTATGCACCTGTCAATCAATGACAATGCCATGGGCTGCATGCTGCGACAAAAAGATGATAGAGGCCAAGAAAGAGATATCTATCACCTCAGCAAAAGATTTAGCATCATTGAGTACAAGTATACTTTGATTGAGAAGACTTGTTGTGCATTAGCATGGGCTGCCATGAGATTATAACATTATCTCCATGGTTATACAACCCATCTCATATCCCACATAGATCCTCTTAAGTATGTGTTCAGCAAACCTGTGTTGAATTATCGACTGTCCAAATGGCATTTGATCCTCCATGAATTTGACATCATCTACGTGACTCAAAAGTTTATCAAATGTCAAGGAATTGTTGATCAACTGGCCGCAACACCATCTGAGGATTTTAAACCCTTGGAAACATATTTCCCCGATTAAGGGGTAATGACAATTCAGCAACACCATCAGGACAATACACCGTAGTCATGGAGGATGTATTTTGATGGAGCTGTAAACATGGAAGGTGTAGGAGCTGGAGCAGTCTTGGTATCTATCTCGGGATAAGTTATCCAGATGGCTTCAGAATTTGAAGAAATATCCTTCCTCCACATTCCTAGGAACAAGAATGACTTTGCTGACACATTAGCAACTTTGGACTCCTTGATCAACAAAAAGGAGAAAAGGAATATTATAAATATCACATTTGCCAGCCAAAAGTCCCCAACCTTTGGGAATTACATTGGAGAAGTATCGGATGAACTGCCTCCCATCCAACATCGTTAGTACCACTCCATCAAGGAGTATCTGTGAGATGGATCTACGCCCACTAGGGCTAGTCAAGCTGATAGAAAGCGGATCCATATAATGGCCATGAAATTCTATCTGGGTGGAGATCGACTCTGTCATGCCCCGAAATCCAGTTTATCTTCACACCCGGATTCCGTACGTTACGAGTACATCATTCATCCAAATATACATCATTATATACTAAAATATAACAACATACATTCTCAATTCCCAGGTTCTAAAACCTTATAACCTCTTTCATTACAAATAATGTTAATCACATTATTCTTTACATCTTACACGAGTGACTTTTATCTGCCACCGAGGATACATAATTATTCATTAAACTAGTCTATAGTTTAATTCTACTATTATACATTACAATTCTTCAACAAAATATAAACATGAGGATGATGACAATGATATAAGAATTCAATAAAACAAGTTCAAGAATTAATTTATTCAGGAACTAATAACCTCCAAATTGTTAACATGATACTTCTTTGTAGAGTAAAATTCAAGAATGTTCAGAAGAATATTTCCATAAAAAGATACTGGATGAAGCGCAAATATCAAGGATATTCCACTAATTTCATGGAGTATAGAAGTTAAAACTTTAAGTAATCGAGTATAATAAAGAATGGAATAACAAAAGAAATCACCATGCATGCGGTACTTCACATGACAAAGTTATTCCAATAGAATAATAAATAACGGAACCGTGTCAAAGTAATGTCATGCATATGCATGTGATATTCTAACAAAATAATAAAGAATGGAATAACAAAGAAATCACCATGCATGCGGTACCAGATAGATAAGTTATTCAATAGAATAATAAATAACGGAACCGTGTCAAAGTGAAATTGCAACCCAAGCGGGATGTTCCAATGAATAATAAAGAATGGAAAAACAATGAAATCACCATGCATGCGATTGCTGCGCATGTAGGCGAGTTATTCAATAGAATAATAAATAATAGAACCAGTCGCGTGCAAAATTGCACCAAGCGGGATGTTTCAACATAATAATAAAGAGGCGAAACCAGTCCCAAGCGTAATAACGCATGCACGAGGATATTCCAATAGAATAATAAAGAATGGAATAACAGAAGAATTTCACCAAGTATACCAGGTATTTAGGTTATTCCAACAGAATAATAAAGAATGGAATAACAGAATTTCTCTTCATGAATACGAAAGAAATAATACCCCTTACCTCAAAAGAAGACTGGATACTGGAATAGTGAGGGAGCAGACTTCTCTTTTTCTTTCTCTCTATAATTTCTCTCTATAATATTGGCTCTAAAGCTTTAGTAAATTGGTGAGAAATGAAGGAAGAATGAGCTTCTATTTATAGAAAAATATAGTTTTGATAATTGCACATTTTGGGGCTCAAAATATTACAGAATAATACCTCTAACTTTTCTTTCATTTTTAATTTAGTCCTGCAAGTATTATCAAACTTGCACCACCTCCCCTAATAGTAAATTATGTGAATCAATAGTTCAATCATGTGATTCAATAGTTATAATTATGTGAAAATACGAATTACGGTATAGTACCTCCATCTATACCTCCATCTTTAACTTAGTTATGCAAGTATTATCAATCTTGCACCAACTCCCCTAATAGTATAAGAATGTGATTCAATAGTACACACATGTGAATAAATATTTATATAAGCATGATAATTAGTAGCAATTAATTGCTCATTTATCCGATAAATTCCCCGATTTATCAATATAACCCTCAGACATCAATTATCATCGGAATAGATGTCGATTTTCACTAACACTAATAATCCCAACACAATGGAACTATCAAATTCATCTTTAATTAACACGAACTTATTCATCATTAATATTATAACTCACAATATTTAACAACCAGGTCATTTTCAGGAAAGCGGGGGCTTTCCAATAAGGATTTCTCCCCATTGGGGCGCAATTAGGTGACCAAACCTCTCAATGACAGAACTTCTAGACATTGTAAATATTGCAATTTAATAATATGAATAACTTTGTCGTCTCAATTATTGATTTAATAATATATCATATAATGCAGATGATACTGTGACAATAACTGAATCAATAATATAAGAGATATGATGCAAAAATTATTGTAGCAATAATTGAGTATAACTGAGTGACTTATCACGTAAGCATCAATAACCAATTCCGTGTGATACTATGCAACCACGCGTATTACTGTACTTTTACTACCGAGTAGTTCAACATTATTAACGGTAAAACTTCTGTTGTTATTTTCATTAAAATAATTATGTCGTTTTATTACTACGACAATACTTCCGTTGTGGATTCACCAATGATTGTGCAGTCGTAAGGATATTCCCGACAAAAAGAATATTCTCCGACCAATCGAATATTATATAACAACTTACATACTTTGCAAAATTTGTAAATATCACCCACAACTAAAACATTATAACAAATCCACACCATAATATTCAAAAAAATATTTCAAGAAATTTAAATCTTTATTCATAAAATCTGCGGTCTCACAATCTCCCATCCTTATGAAATTTCACCCTCGAAATTTACGTACGTACCTGGTATGCCGAACAGATGAGGATACCTTGACTTTATTTCAGATTCTAACTCTTGAGGTATAACCTTTGAGTGTTGAATACGATCCTTCTTATCCAAGATTTTAACACGTATCTCCTCATACGTTAAATCTTCTGCTATCTCGTTAAGTTCTAATTTAGTAATGTGGTTCAGGTCGTCCACATATTTACGTAACATCGATACTTGAAAAACGTTATGAACACGCGACATACTTGTCCTTAAAACGATTCTATAGGCCACAGTTCCTACTCGATCGAGGATTTCAAATGGGTCAATTAAATCGAGGGTTGAGATTTCCTCTCTTCATCGATTCTTACTTCTAGAACAACGCCCTCTTGAACCCTTTCTTCACAATCATCAGCTCTGAGTATGTAGCTTGAGTGGCTTTAACTTTATCGATTAAAGTCGATTCTATTCGTATATTCGTTATCTTCACGTGGGTCCCTAGAGTCTTTAACTCTATCTTCATCATTTGTAAGTTATACGAAATGGGTCTTTGTGTTAACAACTTCGTACTCATAAACGCATACGATCCTCTACTCAACACGTCAGCTACCACGTTCTCTTTTCCACGATGGTATTGAATGGTACGATCGTAATCTTTAACAGCTCGAGTCAACATCTTTGGCGCATGTTACGTTCGTTTTAGTTGAAGAAATATTTAAGGGTTTTAGAAATGGGGTTTTGTACTAGGGTCAGTACAAAATTCGATTTCACGCTCTGAGGTAGGCCAAGGAGTTCTTCAGAAATACGCCAAGAAATTTATTAATAATAGAAATATCATTTAAAAACTATGACTCTCATCCAAGACTTGGATAACACATGTAATGAAGGTTTCTCCTAACGGAGTTTCAACTAATAAGACAAAGTCTAACTTCTCTAGAGTCAAATTTAAACGTTGAACGCAAGCAAGAGAGATAAAAGAATAGGTAAAACCAGTATCTAATAAGGTATAGACTTCGCAAGAATTTATAATTAACTAACCCGAGCTAACTTCGTTCGGGTTACTCGCTTTTTGAGAAGTAACGAAAAACGCTCTTCCTGAAACCACCGACTTTGTTTTGTCCGTATCCGCCTTTGGTGCCACCGTCCCAGCTAGACTTGACTTTGGTGCACGTCAAAATCGAGCTAAATAACCTTCTCTTCTTGAAATTTCCACTTCTATTATCTTGGCCATGATTACCACCGAAGTGGTTACCATTCTTGGCATGATAATTTCCCCCACGATGGTTATCATTGTTCCGATGGCCCCTGCCACCGGTATGATTATTATCGTGTTGTTGGTAGTTGCCTTTTGGTTATGCTGACTCATTATCGCGCTCCAATAACTGAGCCCTATTCACAACATCTGAATACAAACACTGTCACAAAACAAGGGTTAATTAACATATCATATATTATCCCTATACTCTGACCGACCAATTAAATACCAAATAAACTTAGGTAGGTCATACTAGCGAAGGAATTCCCCGTCTCTCTCCTCCTAGTTCTAGTCTCAAATCTCAGCCAGGGATCATATCCCTAAGATTTGATACCAACTGTGACGCCCCAAAATTAGGTATACATCACCTATTCTGAGTCGCCAAATACATGGTACAAAATACAAATACAACTTAATTATACAAACGTCATGTAAACAATACGACAAAATATAGTTGAGAATTTTAATAAGAATATTGTCATCTGGACAATATCCATACTCAAAGTAGTCCTCATTACATTTATTGTTACACTATTTAATAGATTAGTGAGGACTACTAATGCTATCATCTGGACCGTCACTCCGTTCCCTGACTAGTCCCTGCTACGTTCTCATTTCCTGAAGAGAACAATGAAAGTAAAAGGGTGAGCTCAACTAGTCCAGTAAGAAATATTATAACTTAGATAATGCAGAATAAATTATCATTAGTCTTCAATAATGTTAAACTGATAAAATACAATAGACATCAAGTTTAACTGCAGCGGAACAAGAAATCCATTAAAAGAGTTAAGTAGAGAATAAAATCTACTATCTTTTATGATTTAAAAAGGTTTTTCATCACTTTTTATCGCTGAGACTTAACTTAATAAATAATCCACATCATCCTTGCACTAAGGTCAAGGATATTCATTAGGGTCACGACCACAAATTATGCATGCACTACGGGCCAAGGATATTCGTGTATTCATTAATGGTCATGATCATGCCAACAATTGTCCATCAATGCACTACGGGCCAATGAGGAATTTTACCACATCATTTGTAACATTACGGTCATGATTACACCGAATAATCCCTGATAATAATCATACCAAGTCCATCTATGCACTACAGGCCATAGATGACTTTCAACAAAATATAAACATGAGGATGATGACAATGATATAAGAATTCAATAAAACAAGTTCAAGAATTAATTTATCCAGGAACTAATAACGTCCAAAATGTCAACATGATACTTCTTTGTAGAGTAAAATTCAAGAATGCTTAGAAGAATATTTCCATGAAAAGATACTGGATGAAGCGCAAATATCAAGGATATTCCACTAATTTCATGGAGTATAGAAGTTAAAACTTTAACCAAGTGAGTATAATAAAGAATGGAATAAAAAGAAATCACCGTGCATGCGGTGCTTTCAGATGATGCGAGTTATTCCAACGAATAATAATAAATAACGGAACGGTCGAGCGTAATCGCACCCAAGCGAGGATATTCAACGTAATAATAAAGAATGGAATAACAATGAAATCACCATGCATGCGGTACTTCACATAGATAAAAGTTATTCTAACGAGAATAATAAATAACGGAACCAGTGCAGCAAAATTCGCATGCAGATGGGATGTTCCAAATGAATAATAAAGAATGGAAAAAAACAATGAAATCACCATGCATGCGGTACTTCACATAGACGAGGTTATTCCAATGAGAATAATAAATAATAGAACCACGTCAAAGTGAAATTGCATGCAAACAAGATGTTCCAACATAATAATAAAAAGCGAAACCTGTGTCCGCGAAAAGCGCTTGCATGACGGGATATTCCAACAGAATAATAAAGAATAGAATAACAGAAGAATTTCACCAAGTATACCATGTATATAGGTTATTCCAACAGAATAATAAAGAATGGAATAACAGAAGTTCCTTTCATGAATCGAAAGAAATAATACCCCTTACCTCAAAAGAAGATCGGATCTTTGGAATAGTGAGGGAGCGGACTTACATTCTTCTTCTCTCTATAATTTCTCTCTATAATAATGGCTCTAAAGCTTTAGTGAATTGGTGAGAAATGAAGGAAGAATGAGCTTCTATTTATAGAAAAATATAGTTTCGATATTTACACATTTTGGGGGTCGAAATATTACAGAATAATACCTCAAACTTTTTTTTCATTTTTAATTTAGTCCTGCAAGTATTATCAAACTTGCACCACCTCCCCTAATAGTAAATCATGTGAATCAATAGTTTAATCATGTGATTCAATAGTTATAATCATGTTAAAATACGAATTACGGTATAATACCTCCATCTATACCTCTATCTTTAACTTAGTCAGGCAAGTATTATCAATCTTGCACCAACTCCCCTAATAGTATAAGAATGTGATTCAATAGTACACACATGTGAAAAAATAGTTATATAAGCATGTGAATTAGTAGCAATTAATTGCTCATTTATATGATAAATTCCCCGATTTATCAATATAACCCTCAGACATCAATTATCATCGGAATATATGTCGATTTCCACTAACACTAATAATCCCAACATAATGGAACTATCAAATTCATCTTTAATCAACACGAACTTATTCATCATTAATATTATAACTCACAATATTTAACAACCAGGTCATTCTCAGGAAAGAGGGGGCTTTTCAATAAGGATTTCTCCCTATTGGCGTGCAATTAGGTGACCAAACCTCTCATTGACAGAACTTCTAGACATTGTAAATATTGCAATTTAATAATATGAATAACTTTGTTGTTTCAATTATTAATTTAATAATATATCATATAATGCAGATGATACTGTGACAATAACCGAATCAATAATATAAGAGATATGATGCAACAATTACTTTAGCAATAATTGAGTATAACTGAGTGACTTATCACGTAAGCATCAATAACCAATACCGTGTGCTACTATGCAACCACGCGTATTACTGTACTTTTACTACCGAGTAGTTCAACAGTATTAACGGTAAAACTTTCGCTGCTATTTTCATAAAAATAATTATGTCGTTTTATTACTACGACAATACTTCCGTTGTGGATTCACCAATGATTGTGCCATTGTACGGATATTCCTGACAAAAAGAATATTCCCCGACCAATCGAATATTATATAACAACTTGCATACTTTGCAAAATTTGTAAATATCACCCACAACTAAAACATTATAACAAATCCACACCATAATATTCAAAAAAATATTTCAAGAAATTTAAATCTTTATTCATAAAATCTGGGGTCTCACAATCTCCCCTCCTTATGAAATTTTGCCCTTGAAATTTATGTACGTACCTGGTATGCCGAACAGATGAGGATACCTTGACTTTATTTCAGATTCTAACTCTTGAGGTATAACCTTTGAGTGATGAATACAATCCTTCTTATCCAAGATTTTAACATGTATCTCCTCATACGTTAAATCTTCTGCTATCTCGTCTAGTTCTAATTTAATAATGTGGTTCGGGCCGTCCACATATTTACGTAACATCGATACGTGAAAAATGTTATGAACACGTGACATACTTGGCGTTAAAATGATTCTATAGGCCACAGTTCCTACTCGATCGAGGATTTCAAATGGGCCAATTAAATCGAGGGTTGAGATTTCCTCTCTTCATCGATTCTTACTTCTAGAATAACGCCTCTTGAACCCGTTCTTCACATTCATCAACTCTGAGTATATAGCTTGAGCAGCTTTAACTTTATCGATTAAAGTCGATTCTATTCGTATATTCGTTATCTTCACGTGGGTCCCTAGAGTCTTTAACTCTATCTTCATCATTTGTAAGTTATACGAAATGGGTCTTTGTGTTAACAACTTCGCACTCATAAACTCATACGATCTTTTACTCAACACGTCAGTTACCACGTTCGCTTTTCCACGATGGTATTGAATGGTATGATCGTAATATTCAACAGCTCGAGTTAACGTCTTTGGCGCATGTTACGTTCGTTTTAGTTGAAGAAATATTTAAGGGTTCTAGAAATGGGGTTTTGTATTGGGGTCAGTACAAAATTCAATTTCACACTCCGAGGTAGGCCAAGAAGCTCTTCAGAAATACGTCAAGAAATTTATTAACGATAGAAATATCATTTAAAAACTGTGACTCTCATCCAAGACTTGGATAGCACATGTAATGAAGGTTTCTCCTAACGAAGTTTCAACCAATAAGACAAAGTCTAACTTCTCTAGAGTCAAATTTAAACGTTGAACGCAAGGAAGAGAGATAAAAGAATAGTTCCGGTATCTAATAAGGTATAGACTTCGCAAGAATTTATAATTAATTAACTTAGTAACTAACCGTTCGGTTACTAACGCTTTGAGAAGTCACAAAAACGCTCTTCCTGAAACCACCGACTTTGTTTTGTCCGTATCCGCCTTTGGTGCCACTGTCCCAGCTGGACTTAACTTTGGTGCACGACAAAATCGAGCTAAATGACATTCTCTTCTTGAAATTTCCACTTCTATTATATTGGCCATGATTACCACCGAAGTGGTTACCATTCTTGGCATGATAATTTCCCCTACGATGGTTATCATTGTTAGATGATGGCCTTTGCATAGGTATGATTATTATCGTGTTGTTGGTCGTTGCCTTTTGGTTGTGCTGACTCATTATCGCGCTCCAATAACTGAGCCCTATTCACAACATCTGAATACAAACACTGTCACAAAACAAGGGTTAATTAACATATCACATATTATCCCTATACTCTGACCGACCAATTAAATACCAAATAAACTTAGGTAGGTCATACTAGCGAAGGAATTCCCCATCTGTCTCCTCTTAGTTCTAGTCTCAAATCTCAGCCAGGGATCATATCCCTAAGCTTTGATACCAACTGTGATGGCCCCAAAATTAGGTATACATCACCTATTCTGAGTCGCCAAATACATGGTACAAAATACAAATACAACTTAATTATATAAACGTCGTGTAAACAATACGACAAAATATAGCTGAGAGTTTTAATAAGAATATTGTCATCTAGACAATATCCACACTCAAAGGAGTCCTCATTACATTTATTGTTACACTATTTAACAGAATAGTAAGGACTACTAATGCTATCATCTGGACCATCACTCCGTTCCCCGACTAGTCCCTGCTACGTTCTCATTTCCTGAAGAGAATAATGAAAGTAAAAGGGTGAGCTCAACTAGTCCAGTAAGAAATATTATAACTTAGATAATGCAGAATAAATTATTATTAGTCTTCAACAATGTTAAACTAATAAAATACAATAGACATCAAGTTTAACTGCAACGGAACAAGCAATCCATTAAAAGAGTCAAGTAGAGAATAAAATCTACTATCTTTTATGATTTAAAAAGGTTTTTCATCACTTTTTATCGCTGAGACTCAACTTAATAAATAATCCACATCATCCCTGTATTACGACCAAGGATATTCATTAGGGTCACGACCACAAATTATCCATGCACTACGGGCCAAGGATATTCGTGTATTCATCAATGGTCATGATCATGCCAACAACTGTCCATCAATGAACTACGGGCCAATGAGGAATTTTACCACATCATTTGTAACATTACGGTCATGATTACACCAAATAATCCCTGGTCATAATCATACCAAGTTCATCTATGCACTACAGGCCATAGATGACTTTCAATAAAATATAAACATGAGGATGACGACAATGATATAAGAATTCAATAAAAACAAGTTCAAGAATTAATTTATCCAGGAACTAATAACGTCCAAATTGTCAACATGATACTGCTTTGTAGAGTAAAATTCAAGAATGCTCAGAAGAATATTTCCATGAAAAGATACTAGATGAAGCTTAAATATCAAGGATATTCCACTAATTTCATGGAGTATGAAGTTAAAACTTTATCCAATCGAGTATAATAAAGAATGGAATAACAAAAGAAATCACCATGCATGCGGTGCCAGATAGGCGAGTTATTCCAACGTAATAATAAATAACGAAAACCGAGTCGGCGAAGTTCTCACCAAGCGAGGATGTTCGACGAATAATAAAGAATAGAATAACAACAAAAATCACCATGCATGCGCAGACTTGCAGATAAACAAAGTTATTCCAATGGAATAATAAATAATGAGAATCGGTGTCAAAGTGAAATTGCGCAAGCGTGGATGTTCCAACATAATAATAAAGATGGAACCGGTCAGTCCGTAAAAGAAACGACAAATGAGGATATTCCAATGTAATAATAAAGAATAGAATAACAGAAGAATTTCACCAAGTATACCACGTATACAGGTTATTCCAACAGAATAATAAAGAATAGAATAACAGAAGTTCTCTTCATGAATTCAAAAGAAATAGTACCCCTTACCTCAAAAGAAGACTGGATACTGGAATAGTGATGGAGCAGACTTCTCTTCTTCTTTCTCCCTATAATAATGGCTCTAAAGCTTTAGTGAATTGGTGAGAAATGAAGGAAGAATGAGCTTCTATTTATAGAAAAATATAGTTTCGATAATTGCACATTTTGGGGCTCAAAATATTACAGAATAATACCTCCAACTTTTCTTTCATTTTTAATTTAGTCCTACAAGTATTATCAAACTTGCACCACCTCCCCTAATAGTAAATCATGTGAATCAATAGTTCAATCATGTGATTCAATAGTTATAATCATTTGAAAATACGAATTACGATATAGTACCTCCATCTATACCTCCATCTTTAACTTAGTCATGCAAGTATTATCAATCTTGCACCAACTCCCCTAATAGTATAAGAATGTGATTCAATAGTACACACATGTGAACAAATAGTTATATAAGCATGTGAATTAGTAGCAATTAATTACTCATTTATCCGATAAATTCCCCGATTTATCAATATAACCCTCAGACATCAATTATCATCAGAATAGATGTCGATTTCCACTAACACTAATAATTCCAACACAATAGAACTATCAAATTCATCTTTAATCAACACGAACTTATTCATCATTAATATTATAACTCACAATATTTAATAACCAGGTCGTTCCCAGGAAAGTGGGGGCTTTCCAATAAGGATTTCTCCCTATTGGCGCACAATTCGGTGACCAAACCTCTCCTTGATAGAACTTCTAGACATTGTAAATATTGCAATTTAATAATATGAATAACTTTGTCGTCTCAATTATTGATTTAATAATATATCATATAATGCAGATGATACTGTGACAATAACCGAATCAATAATATAAGAGATATGATGCAGCAATTACTGTAGCAATAATTGAGTATAACTGAGTGACTTATCACGTAAGCATCAATAACCAATACCGTGTGCTACTATGCAACCACGCGTAGACATGTGCACTTTACTTTACTACCGAGTAGTTCAACAGTATTAACGGTAAAACTTCCGCCGTTATTTTCATAAAAATAATTATGTCATTTTATTACTACGACAATACTTCCGTTGTGGATTCACCAATGATTGTGCCGTCGTACGGATATTCCCGACAAAAAGAATATTCCCCGACCAATCGAATATTATATAACAACTTGCATACTTTGCAAAATTTGTAAATATCACCCACAACTAAAACATTATAACAAATCCACACCATAATATTCAAAAAAATATTTCAAGAAATTTAAATCTTTATTCATAAAATCTGGGGTCTCATATGTGAGATGTCTCCACCTTTGGGCATAATCTCGAAAAGATTCAGTACTTTGCTTTTTAACTTTAGTCACTTGGTATCGATCCGGCGCCATTTGCGACTGAAAACTGTACTGATTTAGAAAGGCGTGGGCCAATTCTTCCCAGTTATGGATTTTGGAATTGTCAAGTCGGGCATACCAGACTTTATCCTCTCCAGTGAGACTCTTTTGAAAAAGCTGCATTCTGAGGCTTTCATCTTCAGCATAAGACCCAAGTTTGCCAATGTACACTTTCAGATGCGTATAGGGATCGCCTTCCCCATTTTACTTTTCAAACTCTGGGACTTTGAATTTGGTAGGATATCGAGCCCCTGGGAATATGCAGAGATCTGAGTAGGTGACACTCCTATAATTTCCAATCCCTTTGATTGATCGGATGGTCTCCTCCATTTGTTGGACTTTCTTTCTTAGATCCCCAGTTTCTCGATCATCCTTGAGATTTGTGATTTCTTTATTGAAATGAGGTTTAGGTATCTGGGTTTTCATATTTTTGCCAATACCCTGACTGCCCCCTGTTGTGGATGACTCTGGTTGAGTAGGCATTGTTTGGCCCTAGATTCCTCCATGTGCTGAGGATTCTAGGTGGATGGGTATTTGGGTACCCTGACTGGATTGGTGTAGTTCTTTAAGCATAACAGCCAACTCTGTCATTTGATAGCTTAATCTTTTGATCTCCTTGCGAGAGACAAGAGTAGGATCAGGCTGGGCACTTTTATCCATGTCTGACTGTGGGCTTAATGCCCCTTTTGGACTTTGGATGGGAAAGAGGATCAATTGCTTCCCTACAAAAACTTATGTAGTTTAGTCTTAGGGAAATGTATAAAAATTTTACATACTATCATAACGTGTCCATTTTAGGAATATTATCCCGCAAAATGGGTGCCATTTGATAGCATGTCAAGCCTTAATATGCATTTATACATATTCTTCATATTTTCCATTACATTGAGATTGACAAGTAATTACAAGTAATTTAAATAGGAAAGTATGAAGAGACTTCCCTTCGCGTTTGGTTTATTAGAGGCTGACCTATCTTAGGTTACTCTCGTGGCTTTTCAGCATGAAGGTTCACAAATCATCGCAATTTACTTGACGGGAAGTTAATCCGGTCTTTCAACTGGAGCGAATTTGGGTGGTGCCTTTCCTGAGCCTCGTTGGAATTAGTCTTCCTACGAGTCCAGTAATCAAACACCGACAGGATAGCCTCCTGGTGGAGGGATCACACAACATACATTCACATACAACATGTCTCACTGTTAATGCAAAATGATGACATGTGCAAAGCATTAATATCACAGATAGATATTTAACAGTGCAGTAAGTAAGATGCATTAGTACACATTCATCATAAATTTAAATGCAACATTCATACACAAGCATATAACAGTTTTGAAAAGCTTGTAATAGCGGCTTAAGCCCTCTTACTGGAGTTCCCAACAGAGTCGCCACCTGACGACGTCGAGATTTTTATTTGTCCCTTTTCGTTACTTGTTCTTTGGTGTTCTCATGTTAATGTGAGATTTGTTTGAAAAAATAAGTAAAAAAGGTCCGACATGTGTAATGTCGATGCTTTGACTTTAAGAGTCACCAGTTGGTGTTTTTAACTGGTTTCACCAACGCAACTGAAAAGGTTTGCACATTGACCCAGTGACATGACACTGCTAAATGGGTCTGTGAAACCGATATTCATTTAGGGTTCGGGGGCTTGATTATGCGGAAGGAAGGTGTTAGGCACCCCCTGACATCCGTGTTACCACGGTGACCACCACTTCTCAAAGAAACTGTTATATGAATGTGTGTATGTGTGTGTGTGGATCAATGTGCAATTATTTGAAAGTAGTACGAGGCCTCGTTCGCACATATATACACCGGGTTTGAATTTGAAGAAAAATTCAATTTTAACCAAATATAGCAATGAAGTTTTGTAAAAGAGGCTTTTTCAAACCCTGTGCTCAATAGGAATTGAGACCTTTTCATACTTCCATTTTATTGTTAAATGTTTGGTGTGAGACCCCAGATTTTATCAATAAAGATTTAAATTTTGTCAAAATAATTTTTTAATATTATGGTGTGAATTTGAGATAATATTATAGTTGTGGGTAGTATTTATAAATTTTGCAAAGTATGCAAGTGGTTATATTATATTCGATTGGTCGGGGAATATTCGGTTTAGCGAGGAATATTCAGAAAGCGCTTTCAATCATTGGTGGACCCCTAATGTAATTATTGTCGGATTGAAAAGCGACAAAAATATTTTATTGAAATAACGGCGGAAGTTTCACGAAGTAGTTCTTGTTGAACTACTCGGTAGTAAAAGTAAAAATACGATGTCGTGTGGTTGCATAGTAAGTACACGGTATTGATTATTGATGCTTATGTGAGAAGTCACTCGGTTTGATTCCATTATTGTCGATTAATAATATGAATTATTATAGCGATAATGACGTTTTGTTTTATTATTATTATTAGCGTAATAAAAGCGAAACATCTTTTTATATAAAATAGAATACTTTATTAAAGTTATTCTATAAATAAAATATATTATATTTTATTATGCATAGTGTTGCGTAGTGTTTTGCGTAGTGTTTTGCATAGTATTGCATAGTGTTTGCATAGTAAAATGTTTTTATATAAATAGAATATATTATATTTTATTTAAAAGATTTTTCTTTAAATATGGACCGTCAGATTAAAGTAAATCAATCTGGACCGTTCATGGATTAATTCTTATGCATTCCATTTTCCTATAAATAGAAGCTCATTCCTTCATTATTTTGTTACGAATTCATTGAAACTACAGAGAGAAATTATAGAGAGAAGCTATAGAGAGAAAATTATAGAAAGAAGAAGAGTATTACGCTACTTCACTACTTCTATATTAGGAGTTTTTTACGGTAAGAGGTGTTATTCTTTCTTCTTGAAGAGAACTTACATTATTCCATTCTTTATTATTACATTGGAATAACTTTTGTAAAAGTGATATACCTATACATAACTTTTGTATATGCGGCATATCCTATACTTGGTGAAATCCTTATGTTATTCCATTCTTATTTATTACATTGGAATAACTTTTGTATCATGATTTACCTATACTTGGTGACATTCTTCTATTATTACATTGGAACATCACATGCATGTGTTTTTACACCGGGACTGGTTTATTTTTTTATTATTACTGTTGGAACATCACATGCATGTGTTTTTACAGGACTGGTTAAAATCTTTATCATTCTGTTGGAATATCCTATACGTGTGTTTTACCGGATCTGGTTCCATCTTTATTATTACATTGGAACATCCTGTGATTGTGAATTTCACGACTGGGATTATTATTATTATTCTGTTGGAATAAACTTTATCATCTGAATCGCATGCATGGTGATTTCTTTTGTTATTCCATTCTTTATTATATCCGGTTGGTTAAAACTTTGGCTTCTATACTCCATGAAATTAGTAGAATATCCTTGATATTTGCGTTTCATCCGATATCTTTTCACGAAAATATTCTTACGATCATTCTTGAATTTTACTCTACTGAAAGCGATATTATGTTGACAATTTGGGCGTTAATAATTCATGGATTAAATAATTCTTGAACTTGTTTTATTGAATTATTATGTCATTGTCATCATCCTCATGTTATATTATGTTATCTTTGGCTTACGTGCATAGATGAACTTAGTATGATTATATGACGGGGATCATTCGGTATAATCATGACTTGATATAAATGATGTGACAAAAGTCCTCGATTGGCACGTAATGCGGTGATGGATAGTTTTTGGTATGATTATGACCGGGGTGATTCGGTATAGTCATGACCATTGATAACTTGATGAAAATCCTTGGCCAAGTAGTACGGGGATGATTAGATGTGGTGGTTTATTTATTAAAGTTGAGTCTCGGTGATAAAAATTGATGAAAACCTTTTAAAACCTAAAAGATAGTAGACTTTATTCTCTACTTGACTCTGTTAATGGATTGCTTATTCATTGCAGTTAAAGCTGGTTGTCTATTGTATTTTATCGGTTTAACACTTTGTTGAAGGCTAATGATAATTTATTACGCATTATCTTAGTCATAATATTTCTTCTTGGGCTAGTTGAGCTCACCCTTTCTTTTCCTTTATTCTCTTGAAATGAGAACATACATTTGAGACGAGTCGGGGAGCGAAGTAATGGTCGAGAGGATAGCATTAGTAGTCCTCACTATTCTATGAAATAGTGTGATAATAGTTGTAATGAGGACTCCTTTTGAGTTTGTATAATATCTAGTAGACAATATTTGTATTCAAACTCACGGTTTATGTCGTATTGTATACGGCAGTTATATTAGTAAGTTGTATTTGAATTTATGTACCATGTAAGTGGCGACCCAAGATGGGTGGCGTATACCTAATTTTGGGGCGTCACCGGTTGGTATCGAGCCATAAGTGTGAAAAGCCCAGGAGCCTCTCATTTGGTGACTTCTGTTGATGGGGAATGCAAAGCCGGACTCTCTGTAGGGGGCCGCCGTCTTTCGGAGGAGGTGATAGAGTACCAATGTGAGGTCTTGACACAAGTTGGTGTCGAGTCTGAGTTAGTATCGAGCTTAGGGATATGATCCACATTTGAGATGTGAGATAAGAACTAGGAGGGAGAGGCGGGAATTCCTTCGCTAGTATGACCTATCTAAATTTATTTGGTATTTAATTGGTGGATGGTCGAGTATAGGGATAATATGTGATATGTCAATTAACCCTTGTTTTGTGGCGAGTGTTTGAGAATGGCATCTGAAAATCTTTGAGATAAGCAATGAAGCACATGAGAGTGTTGATTCGACTTAAACAAAAGGTAACGACCAACAACACGATAATAATCATCTTTGGTGGTGGCAGCAATTTATCGAATAATGATAACCATCGTGGGGAAATTATCATGCCAAGAATGGTAACCACTTGGTGGTAATCATGGCAAAGATAATAGAAGTGGAAATTACAAGAGAGAAGGTCATTTAGCCCGATTTTTTGTTGTGCACCAAAGTCGAGTCTATTTGGGACGGTGGCACCAAAGGTGGATATGGACAAAACAAAGTCGTTGGTTTTAGGAAGTGCATTTTCATGACTTCTCAAAAGCGAGTAAACCCGAACGAAGTTAGCGGGTTAGTTAATTATAAATCATAAAGTCTATACCTTATAAGATCTGGGTTCTACCCAATATTTTATCTCTCTTGCTTGTGTTCAACGTTTAAATTTGATTAGAAGAAGTTAAACTTTGACTTATTGGTTGAAACCGTTAGTAGGAACCTTCGTTACCTCCTTTTTTTATTAATCTTGTTGTTTCAAATAAACACTTTCACGTTACTGTCGATATTATCTCTTTGAAAATACTTGCCTTTGATGTGATTTTAGGAATCAATTGGTTAACTACTCATTATTCTTTTTGTAAGGTTGTTAGCTTTCATATTTCTAACCAACTGTTATACTGAATTCAAAGCAACCAAACCACTAAAAGTCAATCATTGTCATATCAAGCCATAAGTAAAGAGCCCCGATCCTTTCGTTGTTGACTTCCTTGTGTAGAAATGCAGAAGCGGACTTTTCTGTGGCGACGTCGTGAATGAAGATGGCAAGTTTATAGGTATCATTGTGAGATCTTATCTAGGTTAAGGGATAGAAGTCACAGTTGGTATCAATGTGACGTACTATCCAAGTCTTGGACGAGAGTGTGATTTTGAATGATATTTCTATCATTAATAAATTTCTTGGCGTATTCTTGAAGACTTCTAGCCTACCTAGAATGTAAAATCGAATTTTGTATTGACCTCGAAGACAAAAACCCATTTCTTAAACCCTCAAATATTTCTTCAACTAAAATGAGCAGTTTACGTGGTTTATGATGAAAGTCATAATAAAAGCATTGGACTAATGAAAATCATGGGTATATGAAGTATTAGTAAGTGTTATGATGAGTTATGTTGGTTAGTATGTGAAAACATGAAAGTTTCTTAGAAATCACAAAGAGTTGAAAAAATCGATTTTGGTGAAAAGCGTAACATGAAATTCAATTGACCAAATCTCCTATTATATTTTGAATTTTTGAATGTGGTCAAGTCCTAGAGTTAGATCTATGAGTTACCTAACTAATCCAAGTGGAATTACTGGAAAAGGTGTTGTAGATTTTTGTGTGGACTGATTTTAGCAAAGGAGGCCAAAGTTGTAAATTTCAAAAATGCTACTGCCCAAAAACTTTAAGGGGCTGTTTCGGCCAATTAAATTATGAGAAAAATTCTGGCCTTTTGGGACATGAAAGTATATGGTATAAAGTACCCCCTGTCCAAAAATGAGCTCATTCTGACTTAAAATAAGCAAGTTATGACTATTTCAATATTTAGGTTTTTAAATGAAAAATGCTATAACTTAGGAGTTCTATAACTCAGATGACCATGAAATTTAAACTAGAAGCTCACGTTAACATGTGTAAGATCCTGCCAAGATTTTGGAATTTTGGAGTTAAACTTGAGGTAGCTAATTTCTTAAGGAATTAATTAGAAATTGATTTTTGAAAAATAGTAAATGAATTTTAAAAATTCGAGAAAATATATTTTCATTATGGGACTATATTATGCTAAATCCCAGAAAAGAAATATTTTTGGGACTAATTTGGTATTTTTCATGAAAATAGTTTAATTCTGAACATATGAGTTAAATATGTTATGTGAAGTAACAAAGTTGAAAATAGGATTTTATGGCTAGAGAATCCTATATAGAGTATATGCATATTTTTGATGATGAGAATTTGATAATTGGTGATGATATTTTATGAGTATGGCATTTTTGAATGATTAAATGCATTATATGGTAAAGCGTAAACAATTGAGATAAATTATTTATAAATTTAAGAAGTGATTAAAATATTATTATAATATTAATGTTATTAGATTATGAGATTATTAAGTGATTGATAACATGGGGATATTCTTGAATCTGGATAAATTATATTATAAATGTTAAATATTTATCCTTTATCTCATTTGATTGATTCTTTATATCATTATCCTCATGTTTATATTATGTTGAAAGTCAAATACGTGGGCTGTAGTGCATAGATGGACTTGGTATGATTATGACCACGGATTATTTGGTATAATCATAGCTTAGTAATTGAATACACAATTATCTTTGGCCGTAGTGCATGGATAATTTGTGGTGTGATATAATGAATACACAATTATCTTTGGTAGTAGTGCATGGATAATTTGTGGTCGTGATCTTAATGAATACACAATTATCTTTGGTAGTAGTGCATGGATAATTTGTGGTCGTGATACTAATGAATACACAATTATCTTTGGTAGTAGTGCATGGATAATTTGTGGTCGTGATCTTATTGAATACACAATTATCTTTGGTAGTAGTGCATGGATAATTTGTGGTCGTGATCTTAATGAATACACAATTATCTTTGGTAGTAGTGCATGGATAATTTGTGGTCGTGATACTAATGAATACACAATTATCTTTGGTAGTAGTGCATGGATAATTTGTGGTCGTGATACTAATGAATACACAATTATCTTTGGTAGTAGTGCATGGATAATTTGTGGTCGTGATCTTAATGAATACACAATTATCTTTGGTCGTAGTGCATGGATAATTTGTGGTCGTGATCTTAATGAATACACAATTATCTTTGGTAGTAGTGCATGGATAATTTGTGGTCGTGATCTTAATGAATACACAATTATCTTTGGCCATAGTGCATTGATAATTTGTGGTGCGTGATCTTAATGAATACACAATTATCTTTGGTAGTAGTGCATGGATAATTTGTGGTCGTGATCTTAATGAATACACAATTATCTTTGGTAGTAGTGCATGGATAATTTGTGGTCGTGATCTTAATGAATACACGATTATCTTTGGTAGTAGTGCATGGATAATTCGTGGTCGTGATCTTAATGAATATCCTTGGCACGTAATGCGGGGATGATTCGATGATATGGATTAATTATTGAGTTGAGTCTCGTGAATGAAATATTAATTCATGGATGTGGTAAAAGTTATCTTTGGTAGTAGTGCATTGATAGACTTGGTATGATTATGACCACGGATTATTCGGTATAATCATGGTAGTAATTGAAAAAACACGAATATCCTTAGCGATAGTACATGGATAATTCATGGTTGTGATACTATTAAATTTGAGTCTCAAGTATTATTGGTTTTCAGGTTGTATATCTTTGCTTTGTAGTGCAAAGATGAATTGTTAATGAATATCTTTGGCGGATTCACGAAGATGAATTTAATATTTTTAACAATAAAGGTATTCAAGATATCCTCACCTCTTTATCATACCGTCACGTACCCTAATTTTGAGGCGAAATTCCATAAGGAGGGAGATTGTGAGACCCCAGATTTTATCGATAAAGATTTAAATTTTGTCAAAATAATTTTTTAATATTATGGTGTGAATTTGAGATAATATTATAGTTGTGGGTAGTATTTATAAATTTTTGCAAAGTATGCACAGTGGTTATATTATATTCGATTGGTGGGGAATATTCGGTTTAGCGAGGGAATATTAAATAAGCCGCTCAATCATTGGTGGACCCCAATGCAGAATTATTTGTCGGATTGAGAAAGCGACAAAAATATTTTATTAAAATAACGGCGGAAGTTTTACCAAGTAGTTCTTGTTGAACTACTCGGTAGTAAAAAAATACGATGTCGTGTGGTGTGGTTGCATAGTAGCACCTGCGGTATTGATTATTGATGCTTATGTGAGAAGTCACTCGGTTTGATTCCATTATTGTCGATTAATAATATGAATTATTATAGCGATAATGACGTTTTGTTTTATTAGTATTATTAACGTAATAAAAGCGAAACATCTTTTATATAAAATAGAATACTTTATTAAAGTTATTACATAAATAGAATATATTATATTTTATTATGCATAGTGTTGCATAGTGTTTTGCATAGTGTTTTGCATAGTATTGCATAGTGTTTGCATAGTAAAATGTTTTATATAAATAGAATATATTATATTTTATTTAAAAGATTTTTCTTTAAATATGGACCGTCAGATTAAAGTAAATCAATCTGGATAGTTCATGGATTAATTCTTATGCATTCCATTTTCCTATAAATAGAAGCTCATTCCTTCATTATTTTGTTACGAATTCATTGAAACTCTGAGAGAGAAATTATAGAGAGAAGCTATAGAGAGAAAATTATAGAAAGAAGAAGAGTATTACGCTACTTCACTACTTCTATATTAGGTTCTTTTACGGTAAGGGGTGTTATTCTTTCTTCTTGAAGAGAACTTACATTATTCCATTCACTATTATTACATTGGAATAACTTTTGTAAAAGTGATATACCCTATACATAACTTTGTATATGCGGCATATCCTATACTTGGTGAAATCCTTATGTTATTCCATTCTTATTTATTACATTGGAATAACTTTTGTATCTTTGATTTACCCTATACTTGGTGACATTCTTCTATTATTACATTGGAACATCACATGCATGTGTGTTTTACAGGACTGGTTCCGATTTTTATTATTCTGTTGGAACATCACATGCATGTGTTTTACAGGACTGGTTCTGCGTCTTTATCATTCTGTTGGAATATCTATTCGTGTGTTTTTTACAGGATGCAGTTCCATCTTTATTATTCTGTTAGAACATCACGTCGGTGTGAATTTCACGACTGGTTCCGTTATTATTATTACATTGGAATAACACATACATCTGCAATCTACCGCATGCATGGTGATTTCTTTTGTTATTCCATTCTTTATTATACCCGGTTGGTTAAAACTTTGACTTTATACTCCATGAAATTAGTAGAATATCCTTGATATTTGCGTTTCATCGATATCTTTTCACGGAAATATTCTACGATCATTCTTGAATTTTACTCTCTGAAAGCGATGTATTATGTTGACAATTTGGACGTTAATAATTCATGGATTAAATAATTCTTGAACTTGTTTTATTGAATTATTATGTCATTGTCATCATCCTCATGTTATATTATGTTATCTTTGGCTTACGTGCATAGATGAACTTAGTATGATTATATGACGAGGATCATTCGGTATAATCATGACTTGATATAAATGATGTGACAAAAGTCCTCGGTGGCTGTAATGCGGTGATGGATAGTTTTGGTATGATTATGACCGGGGTGATTCGGTATAGTCATGACCATTGATAACTTGATGAAAATCCTTGACCGTGGTACGGGGATGATTAGATGTGGTGGTTTATTTATTAAAATTTGAGTCTCGTGATGAAAAATTGATGAAAACCTTTTAAAACCTAAAAGATAGTAGACTTTATTCTCTACTTGACTCTGTTAATGGATTGCTTATTCCGGCTGCAGATTAAAGCTGGTTGTCTATTGTATTTTATCGGTTTAACTTTGTTGAAGGCTAATGATAATTTATTACGCATTATCTTAGTCATAATATTTCTTCTTTGGGCTAGTTGAGCTCACCCTTTCTTTCTTTGTTTCTCTTGAGGAAATGAGAACATAGCCGGGACGAGTCGGGGAGCGAAGTAATGGTCCAGAGGATAGCATTAGTAGTCCTCACTATTCTGTGAAATAGTGTGATAATAGTTGTAATGAAAACTCCTTTTGAGTTTGTATAATATCTAGTAGACAATATTTGTATTCAAACTCACAGTTTATGTCGTATTGTACACGACAGTTATATTAGTAAGTTGTATTTGAATTTATGTACCATGTAAGTGGCGACCCAAGATGGGTGACGTATACCTAATTTTGGGGGCGTCACATTTGGCTTGTTTGCTTTTATTTTTGAGATGCGAAACATCTTCGAGAAAACAATACATGTGATCTGTAGAACTCCTTATGGGCATGACAACCATCCAATGAAATCCATTACTTCGTAGAATAATGTACAAGGCGCTTACATAAATGAAAAAAGTCCATCACGGGAACGAATCTAGATTTAGTAGACTAAATCTGTGATCACATGATTCCTAGGTTCACATGATACTGCAATTTGTATGGAAAGCAGTAAGCAGTTATATATATATAAAACCGATATATATATATATATATATATATATATATATGTGTGTGTGTGTGTGTGTGTGTGTGTGTGCATGATCAGCCACCATGAAGCAACTCCATGGGGGATCAGAAATGTAAATAAAGTAGTAAATGCCATCAACCGCCACGGAGTAAACTCCAAGCGGGACTTGAATGTAAATAAAGTCGTAAAAGCTATCAACCATCATGTAAGTAAACTCTAAAGCGAGAGACGAAATGTAAATGTAAAAAGTCGTAAAAGGCCACGAAGTAAATTCCAGGCTTGACAGAAATGTAAATATATATATATATATATATATATAAAAGCAGTAAATGCACCGAATATAAAATCCAGGCTCATCAGATATGTCCGACAATAATTATATATATAAATATATATATATATATATATATATATATATAAGCAAATAAATGCTCCAGACATAAGTCTAGGCTCAATCGAGTCATAAATTGATAATGTTAGTCCATATAAAAATATATACATATATATAAGTATATATATACAGACATAAATGAAAACCACGGACCGAAGTCCGGACATACGCACACAACATGACTCTCAATGTGTATAATAGTGTGTGCAAATATGAAGAGAAAGGCTTTATAGAGTGTTAGAAGGCTTACAGTGGGCTGCCAATGCAGACTTCTATAACTCTATATGGACAAACACTCAGCTCACGATGGTAAATTTATAACTGTATGTGGGCTAACAAGTGTTTAAAAAGAGCAAGCACTCAATATAGGGTGCGTAGAAAATAAATTGGACAGGGCTTCCTCGCCTTTTTTCTTTTAATCATGGCCACCCCAAGCCCTCTATTTATAGAGGGGGAGCCACAGGTGTACCTATGGCAGCCACAGATGCACCTGCAGCTGCTTGGGGTTCCTCGGGCTCCGCGGGTCCCGTCGTCTCAAAGTACGTGCACTCGTGCACTGTGATGTCCGATCGAACTTGCAAAACTTTAATCTGAGCATCCGAACGAGGTGTTCAAGACCTTATTCAAACCGCTTTTGTCTAGAGTTATGCCATGACATGGGATTTGCCTTTTTGATTCTAGAAAGATGGGTCCATGACCGAAATGGCATTTTGGGTTTTAAATCGAAAAGCTAGTTGAGTAGTTTTCGTAGTTTTAGCTTGGAAGTTGAGATATGGTTCTTGTGGTATATATTTTGATGTGATTTGTATTGAAATGAATGTATTTGATTTGAAGTGAAGTTGAGTTGGCAAAATAACCATTTTGCCCTTCCTGGGGTTATCTCCGATTTTCGCACATTTGTAGCCGTCTTTTCGCAGGGTTATCTTTGAGGTTGTCATGCTGTTGACTCTGAAAATCCTCAGGGTTATCTTTGAGGTTAGAATTGATGTTTTAGTCCTCCAGGGTTATCTCTAGAGTGAAAAGACGCTTTTGCCCTTCTGCATAGTTAGTAACAGGAAAAGAAAATTTCGAGTGTCTACAGTAACCTGTCATTCTCCTATAAATAAGTTACTTAGTTAAGAAATAAAAATCACACCAGAATCAAAGAATTCTTCTTTTATAATATTGTGCGTATTTCTTTCTAGTATAAGGATACTTTGAGTATAGTAAATAGTGCAAGTTTTTTTCAAGAATATCTCCGACATACCAGTCAAATTAACTCTCCTTTTATGGTAAGGGATATTATTTTTGTTCAATATTCATAAGAAATATTATTTTCTTCCATACTATATAGTATGTAAGTAATATTATTTCATTTTATTTTCCTAAATCTACACTTATTTTGATAAGTATTGCTTCTATACTCCTTGAAATTAGTAAAATATCCTTGAATTTTGCGCTTCATCTAAGATCGCTTTCAATCAAATATTTTTTTGAACTTTCTTATTAAATTTTAATCTTTTTATGCTGGGGTACTATTCACTTGGGTACTAAGTTAGTAGTTAAACACATGAAGTAGTATACCATCATGCGATCATGTTTGATGATAAAGCATATACTTTGTAACAATCTTATTCATTTATTAATAAAAGTATTAATTTATTAAAGGCTTTTAATTATCTACATGATCTTTGTTTTATAATATGTGATAAACCCGTAGTTTTAAGCAATGCTTTTAGAATAATGATGATGATCATTCTAATGAGATCTAAATTCTTAGAAAGCTTAAAACTAAAATAGTTCCCAATCGTTGGATTACTAAATTGGGGATTAGTGAATCCGGATAGATTGTACATACGTCGCTTGCTTTCATTGGATGAGGATGATTGATCTCATGATCATTTTGTGTGGAACACTAAAAAGCAAGTATGTAGGTGCTTATTAGAGAATAAGTTCTTTGAGCATTGGCTTGCTAAGGAATACCTAATGGAGTTTTATTTGCTGTCGATAGGAATTCTGTAGTGATAGTAGTAGTCAAGTAATCCTTGGACTTGAGATCATCATAGTATCTTGTGTATGATGAGTTATACTTTGACTTATTCCTTAAGACCCTTAGGGTATATCAAAGGGTATGCTTGGGTATAATAAGTTATACATGGAGATAATGTATGATCGATAAAGAATCTACCACTTCTAATAAAAAGAGAAATGTCTATGTGATTCGATAAATGACAACCCGAGTAGTCCCTTGGCGAGAATGAAATTAGAAAGGAGTTTCTAATTTGCATTATTTGGAGTTGTGCATTTAAGAATCGAAATACATATAATTAAATAAAATAAGACTTGTGCGGTAATTCCATGTCTTATATTTAATTGGGACATTGTATGGTGGAAGGATTGAATTATGCGGTAACTATTTACTCGAAAGGTTCTTTAATGATTAATGTTGAAATCTATATTATCGGAAAGTCGTTGATCATTTGGGGGAGGCTTATCCTATTGTAGAATAAATATTATTTATTTAAATAAATTAATTATTTAATTTATTTATTTAAATAAGATTAAATTATTCTAATTGATTTATTCACAATAGGTTTAATATGGAGAACCTAAAGGGTCACACCATAAAAGGAAGAATAATTATTTAAGAAGTTAATGGCATAATCGTAATAATATGTTATGTATATTTAATTTAATCTATGGTGATAGAATAAATTAAATAGCTTAATATTATTATTTAATATTTTAGAAATATTAAATATAAATTAATAAGAGGAGTCTTATTAATATTATTACAATTATTATTATTTTAATTTCTAAAAGAGTTTAGGAATTAATTTAATATAAGTACTCTCATTTATTCCTAATTGGATTAGGAAGGAAAATTAGTTAAAGGAGTTTAATTAATTATCCTAATAAGATTAGGGAGCTTAATTAATTAAAAAATTTAATTAATTAAATAAAATTCAATTCCTTAATTGTTAAGGTGGGTTGCCCACATCTATAAATAAGAGGAGTCTTATTATGGGTGGTGGGGTTGTTGACTTTTTCAACATACGTAATAATTCAATTTGTTGGGGAGAGTGCACCCTTTTACATAGAGATAGAAAAACTAGGGTTTTAGTAAACCACCCTTCTTCTTGAATTTTCTTCTTCCTTGGTGGATCACCTCTAGAGGCCAAACATTTGGGTGGCTAACGTTGATCAAAGGAAGGAACCAAACCGGTGGATTCAAGATTGAGCGAAAAGGATTTGGAGGTGAACTTGTACACGAGGAAGCTCGATCTTGAGGGTATGATTTTTATTCTTTATCTTTTCGTTTAATTAATAATTGTGCATAAAGGGTGATCCGGGTATATGGTTTGTAAATTTTTAAACTACGATTTTTACACGTTTAGCACTTTTTTTGCAATTTGATTGCGTTCATGAATATTACAAACCTAACGGTGGCATCGAGCCAAACCTTTATGCGAATTATTAATTGTTTTAATTTGATATGTATATTGATATGTGTTTAGAACAATTTAATTGGGCATAATTTTTTATAAAATATAAAAAAAAAAAAAAAAAAAAAAAAAAAAAAATATACCGTTTACGAAAATAAAAAAAAAAAACAAAATTTTTTTTTTGAAAAAAATAAAATCAAGAAAAAAATTTTTTTTTTTTAAAGGAACTTGCCATTTATTTCCTTTTAAATTTGAAAGAGCATCCATGCCACGCATTAAATTTTTTTTTTTAAGGATTTTTTTAATGCAATGATCATCATATTCGGTTAAAGAAAGAGGAATATAATTTTTTATAAAAAAAGAGCTTGTTTTGTTTTTTAAAAATTATATTTTTTAATTATTTTATATATGATATATATAAATATATATATATATATATATATATATATATATATATATATATATATATATATATATATATATATATATATATATATATATATATATATATATATATATTATATATATATATTTATTAAAATAATATAAAATTTTTTATTAATTTTTATAAAAAAAAAAAGTTTATTTTAATTTTAAAATAAAAAGTTTATTTTAATTTAAAATAAAAGGTTTATTTTAATTTTAAAATTAGAATTTCATGCTAACTAATTAGAGTTGGAATTGGATTCCATGATAACTAATTGGAGTTGAAATTGGATTTTATTTTTCCTAAAATAAAGGAGTTTATTTGTGAATAGGAAGTAATTCCATCTTTCCTTAAATAAAAAGGAGTTTATTTAGATATGAAATAAGATTTCATATTATTCAAAATAAAAGAGTTTATTTGTGAATAGAAAAAAAGAATCCTAATTTCCTTAAATAAAGGAGTTTATTTAAATATGAAATAAGATTTCATATTATTCAAAATAAAAGAGTTTATTTGTGAATAGGAAAAAGATAATCAAGTGTTTCCTTTAATAAATTTTTTTTTTTTTTTTTACATGGAATTGGATTCCATAATTAATTAAAATAAAGAGTTTATTTTAATTAAAGATTTTTTTTTATAATGGAATTGGATTCCATAATTAATTAAAATAAAGGAGTTTATTTTGATTAAAATTTTGATTAAAATAAAATAGTTTATTTTATTCAAAATTGGATAAATTAAAATAAAATAGTTTTATTTTGATTTAAATTTGGATTAAAATAAAGGAGTTTATTTTGATTCAAAAATAGATTTTATACTAACTAAATTTGCCCATTAAATGATATCAATATATATATTAAATGTTTATTATTCATAAGATGAATGTTATTTATTGATGCATATATGATGATGTGTATGATAATAAATGGGATTGATTATGGACTATTGACCGATGTGATTGGATTTTATTTTAGTTGGATGCATGAATGTATGGGTTTTTTTATTAAATGGAATTCTGCGTACCTCGTCTTCTCTAATTTTTTCTTAATATAAATTCTATCTCTCCTATGTACTTCCCTTATTTTCTTGATCAAGGTTTCTATTTATTTTAAATAGTTTTGTAATAGGAATAGTTAGAATTATTTTGAAAAATTGGAGATCAAAAAAAAAAAGCGCTTGAAGACCCGTTTGTAATGGAGCAGGGTTTAAATGTAATAGTTATATTTAAATATTATTTCTTGCACCCCTAGGGTTTGACCTTTTGGTTCACTTGGTGGCTCTAGTGAACAAACTAGAATAAAAGTCCATAATCAATCCGGGTAGAATATAGTATTCTATATATGCGTGCTTATATATATATATTATATATTATGCAAACATGCTTCGCATGTTCATTAATATATACGTATTTTATATATATATATATAAATATGCAGCTAAACAGAGATGAGACAAATTAATAACAAACCCCTCAATTTTTATATTAAGTCTAAGCGTTCAAAGATATTTGGAATATCGAGCGTAAGCCTTCTAGCATGATAAAATTAATAGAGTATTAAATATTTAATATGAGTTTGTTGTGTCACCACAAGGCAAGTATTAAGTATTTAAGATGTTAATTTATCACATTTGATGCTTATAAAGAAAATTGAACAATATTGTTTTGTTGTGTCACCACAAGGATGATATTTTTTTTTTTGAATATATGGAGTGCTAGGTTGGACTTAACTTGGATAATTTTGATTCGGATGTGCCACCACTTGATCGAAATAATCTAAGAGGCAAAAAAAAGGAGGTTGCATAGTTGATGTAATTGACAAAAGTTGTCTACCTATTTATTTTATATATATTGTTTGTTGTGTCACCACAAGGCTATATACATTTGAAATGGGATCCTTATTCTCACTAGCAAATCTTTAATTAGATTTTGCTTAGAACTATATAAGTGAGGTAATATAGTTTGAAGAAAATAGTGGGAGATACCAATTTAAAACAAGACCTAAATTATTTTGGTAATTAATAAAAGAATGTATGTTAAAATGTTGTTAATTACAAATTCATTTATAGAATTTTACAATGTCTAAAATTACTATCCTTTGCGAAGCATATTAGATCTTAAATTAACGGGCCAGAATTAAGCGGATTGGTTAAGGAATTTGAGAATAGTTCTCTCAGCATTTGAAAAGCTATCTTATGTCATATCGCCTATCCTGCAATGGTTGCGAGACAATGCCTCGAGGAAGACATTGCTACTTTTAGAAAGTGGCAAGATGATGCCTGATTGGCTCGATGCATCATGCTCGCATCCATGAGTACTTGAGCTTGAGCTTGTCGTCGGCATGAAACTATGGATGCTCTACTATATTCACGCACATCAAGTAGTTGATGGTGAGGAAAATGGGGTGATAGATATCGGATATCTAAGGAGCTCTTAGATCTAGAATGGCCAATGGCACTATGATGCAGAAAAAGTTCTTAACATAATCAATTTGATTGATCAATTAGGACAATTGGTTTTGTCATGGATGGAGAGTTGAGCCAAGATTTGATCTTGCACTCACTCCAGGACTCCTTTCACAATTGTTGTGAATTTTCATATGAACAAGCTAGATATCGACTTCATTTGATTTGCTTAACATGTTGAAAAATGTTGAGAGTCACTTTCGACCAAGAAAGATCATGTCTTCTTGGTAGGGGCCAAAGGATCTTACGAAAGAAGAGCGATTCAAAGAAGGTAAATAGAAAGGCATAAACAAAGGATAATAAGAACAAAAGCGATATGGATAGCAAAGGAGTTTGCTTCCTTTTGCAATAAGCTTTGGACCTTTGGAAAGAAAGCTGCGAGAAGCATCTTGCGAGAGGCTAACCAAAGAAGCTTAGTGAAGTTTTGGTTTACAATCAATTTTGTTCATGATTGAAATAAATTTTCTTTAAGTCGAGGTTCTACTTGGGTATTGGATCTGAGCTTTGGTTATCATAAATATAGATTTATGAAGGGACCAAGAAGAAGTAGAAAGCTAAACAAATATAAGTAATCCTATGTGTGGGAAATGAAGCAAAGGTTCTTGCATTAGCTATAGAAACTTATAGTTTAGCAATGCCTACGGGCAAATCTATTAAGTCGATAAGTTGTTATTGTATTCGATTCTTGTTAGAAATATTATTTCCATTTTATTGTTGGATGATAAAATTTTGGTATTATAATTAAGAACAATTGTTGTTTATTTATAATAATAATGTTTTTTGTATAAATGCTGGAATTACTTAATAAATTTTGTATACTTGACTTACATGAAAATAATTTTGCATATTGAACAAATTAGTATAAGAAAAGGAGATGATCATTCAAAGAGTTGAATGTGTGTATTTATTTTGAAATACAAGTGTGAATTATTTGAAAGGTTCAAAGAATTGAAGTGAAACAAATTGACAAAGTATTAAGATTCTTTGATTAGATCGAGGAATAAATACTTGTGCTGATAAGTTTCTAGATCATCTCAAATGGTTTTCTCATAATGGACACATCTCGATCTGTAATAATTGATTGATGTATATCGAAAGGAAAATCATACCTTGTTGGACATAGTGCGGTCCATAATGATTTTCTTGGCATTCGGTATCCTTACAGGATAATGTCCTAGAAATGGTTTGCATATCTCTGAAAATGGTAACCTCAAAATCCATTTGAAGACTCCATAAAAGTTATGGACGGGGAGGATTCCTAATCTTAAGTATGTTAAGATAAGGGTTGTCAACTTATGTGAAAAGGTTTCAAAGGATAAGCTTGGGACAAGATTTGACAAGTGTCTGATTTGTGGGACATCTAAAGTAAGTTTAGGGTATATGTTCTATAATTCTACTTAGCAAAAGGTGTTTGTTTGAAAACAGCGCCTTCTAAGATAAAGGTGTTTATCATTGAAGGGCTAGTGGGAGGATAATAGATCTTGAAGAGTTCAAGAACCACAAAAAAACACTATAAGTCGAATAAGAGGACGTAGAGAATGACCTAGATAGACCTATTGTACCCAGAAGATGGCAGGAGTATGGATAAATCATGGAATAGTATGAAAGAAGATACCTAGGAGGTATGGATTCATCATGGATGATGATGATGAGTTTCACAAATATCATAGAAGATGATGATCGAGTTACATTCGATGAGGTAAGAATTCTAGTGTGTACAAAAGGTCGGTGGGAGGCGTCGTGAAATTTCTAGTATTATATGTTGATATACTACGGATGAGGAATTACATACCAATGCTACAATCGGTAAAGATAAAGTTGTCTAAACATTCCTCCATGAATGATTTGGGAAGAGTATCTTAATTGGGGATATAAATCTATATAGATAGATTTAAAAGGATGCTAAACTTAACTTGAGAGGCGTATATTCATTTGATGCTAAAAGTCGTTTAGCATGGCAAACTCAAGAGATGTCTCATGTTGATGAGCTATGGAGTGTATCTCTCTTAATAGTCCCCACAGACTCACGAAAAAGAGAGAGTCGCATGAGTGACAATCATGTATGCGATGAAATATACGAGACACGATGTTGATCGGTCGTATTATGGAGAAGTTCACTATGAGTCGGTGAAAAACATCTTAAAGTTCTTAGCCGGCACTAAGGATGTGATCATATTCATGGTGGGTCTAAATTAAAACTAGAGGGCTTAACGGACTCAAGTTTTCGAGACAGACCAAGATACGAGAAAATCCACTTTAAGGTAAAGCGTTATCTTGAGCGAGTGGTGCGGTGAATTGGAAAGGTTCCAAACAAGCAAAAGAGTTCTTTGGTTTAGTGATAAAGACAAAGTATATAGCTATAAATGAAAGCTGCTGAGTTGATTGTTTGGATTAAAAGTTCATTCTGAGAACTAGGAATAGTTCTAAGTCTCATCTTGGATCTAAACATGTGTTGTGGCACTTTCATTTGATTATTAGAATCATTGAAAGATGGGAAATCACTATAGAGATAGTGGACTCTCAAGAACAACATTACATATCCATTAACTAAAGCTTATCCAACGGCGGGATAATCGTCACTTAGAGAAGAAGAAGAGTATAAGATACCATGGCGATTGGCTTTAGTGCAAGTGGGAGATTGAAAGTAGTATGCACACAAGCCGATCATGTTTGATGATAAAGCATATACTTTGTAACAATCTTATTCATTTATTAATAAAAAGTATTAATTTATTAAAGGCTTTTAATTATCTACATGATCTTTGTTTTTATAATATGTGATAAACCCATAGTTTTAAGCAATGCTTTTAGAATAATGATGATGATCATTCTAATGAGATCTAAATTCTTAGAAAGCTTAAAACTAAAATAGTTCCCAATCGTTGGATTACTAAATTGGGGATTAGTGAATCCGGATAGATTGGTACATCGTTCGTTGCTTTCATTGGATGAGGATGATTGATCTCATGATCATTTTGTGTGGAACACTAAAGCAAGTATGTAGGTGCTTATTAGAGAATAAGTTCTTTGAGCGTGGCTCGCTAAGGAATACCTAATGGAGTTTTATTGCACTGTCGATAGGAATTCTGTAGTGATAGTAGTCAAGTAATCCTTGGACTTGAGATCATCATAGTATCTTGTGTATGATGAGTTATACTTTGACTTATTCCTTAAGACCCTTAGGGTATATCAAAGGTATGCTTGGGTATAATAAGTTGTACATGGAGATAATGTATGATCGATAAAGAATCTACCACTTCTAATAAAAAAGAGAAATGTCTATGTGATTCGATAAATAAATGACAACCCGGTAGTCCTTGGCGGAGAATGAAATAGAAAGGAGTTTCTAATTTGCATTATTTGGAGTTGTGCATTTAAGGATCGAAATACATATAATTAAATAAAATAAGACTTGTGGTAATTCCATGTCTTATATTTAATTGGGACATTGTATGGTGGAAGGATTGAATTATGCGGTAACTATTTACTCAAAGGTTCTTTTATGATTAATGTTGAAATCTATATTATACGGAAAGTCGTTGATCATTTAGGGAGGCTTATCCTATTGTAGAATAAATATTATTTATTTAAATAAATTAATTATTTAATTTATTTATTTAAATAAGATTAGAATTATTCTAATTGATTTATTCACAATAGGTTTAATATGGAGAACCTAAAGGGTCACACCATAAAAGGAAGAATAATTATTTAAGAAGTTAATGGCATAATCGTAATAATATGTTATGTATATTTAATTTAATCTATGGTGATAGAATAAATTAAATAGCTTAATATTATTATTTATTTATATTTTAGAAATATTAAATATAAATTAATAAGAGAGTCTTATTAATATTATTACAATTATTATTATTTTAATTTCTAAAAGAGTTTAGGAATTAATTTAATATAAGTACTCTCATTTATTCTAATTGGATTAGGAAGGAAAATTAGTTAAAGGAGTTTAATTAATTATCCTAATAAGATTAGGGAGCTTAATTAATTAAAGAATTTAATTAATTAAATAAAACCCAATTCCTTAATTTTTAAGGTGGGTTGCCTTGCATCTATAAATAAGAGAGTCTTATTATGGGTGGTATGGGTTGTTGACTTTTTACAACATACGTAATAATTCAATTTGTTGGGAGAGCGCCTTTTCTATAGAGATAGAAAAACTAGGGTTTAGCCAACCACCCATCTTCTTGAATTTTCTTCTTCCTTGGTGGATCACCTCTAGAGGCCAAACATTTGGGTGGCTAACGTTGATCAAAGGAAGGAACCGAGCCGGTGGATTCAAGTTGATCACGCGAAAAGATTTGGAGGTGAACTTGTACGAGGAAGCTCGATCTTGAGGGTATGATTTTTATTCTTTATCTTTTCGTTTAATTAATAATTGTGCATAAAGGGTGATCGGGTATATGGTTTGTAAAATTTTTAAACTACGATTTTTACGTTTTTTAGCTTAATTTTGCAATTTGATTGCGTTCATGAATATTATTAAACCTAACGGTGGCATCGAGAGCCAAACCTTTATCACGAATTATTAATTTTTTAATTTGATATGTATATTGATATGTGTTTAGAACAATTTAATTGGGCATAATTTTATTGTATAAAATTTATTAAAAAAAAAAAAAAAAAAAAAAAAAAAAAAAAAAAAAAATAAACAAATTTTTTTTTTTTGAAGGGCAATGAAAATAAAGAATAAATTTTTTTTTTGAACTTGCCATTGTTTCCTTTTAAATTTGAAAGGAAATTGCAAACGTTACAAAAATTTTTTTTTAGCGAGATATTTTTTAAAAGTGATCACTTTATTATTAAAAAAGAATAAATTAATTTTTTTTAAAAAAGATGATTTTTTATTTTTAAAGGCATTGGTTTTAATTCATTATATATATATATTATTATATAATAAATATATAAATATAATATATATATATATATATATATATATATATATATATATATATATATATATATATATATATATATATATTATATATATTTTATAATAAAATAAATATTTATTTTATTATATAAAAGGTTTATTTTAATATTATATAAAAAGTTTATTTTATAATTTAAAATTAATATATATATATATAATTATTTTAATTTTAAAATAAAAGTTTATTTTAATTTTAAAATAAAAATTTTATTTTAATCTTAAAATAAAAAGGTTTATTTTAATTTTAAAATTAAATTTCATGAATTAACTAATTAGAGTTGGAATTGGATTCCATGATAACTAATTGGAGTTGAAATTGGATTTTATTTTTCCTAAAAAAAAAGGAGTTTATTTGTGAATAGGAAGTAAATCCATCTTTCCTTAAATAAAGGAGTTTATTTAGATATGAAATAAGATTTCATATTATTCAAAATAAAAGAGTTTATTTGTGAATAGGAAAAGAATCCTAATTTCCTTAAATAAAGGAGTTTATTTAAATATGAAATAAGATTTCATATTATTCAAAATAAAAGAGTTTATTTGTGAATAGGAAAGAAAATAAAGTGTTTCCTTTAATAATTTTTTTTTTGAACATGGAATTGGATTCCATAATTAATTAAAATAAAAGAGTTTATTTTAATTAAAGATTTTTTTTATATACATGGAATTGGATTCCATAATTAATTAAAATAAAGGAGTTTATTTTGATTAAAGATTTTGATTAAAATAAAATAGTTTATTTTATTCAAAATTGGATAAATTAAAATAAAATAGTTTTATTTTGATTTAAATTTGGATTAAAATAAAGGAGTTTATTTTGATTCAAAAATAGATTTTATACTAACTAAATTTGCCCATTAAATGATATCAATATATATATTAAATGTTTATTATTCATAAGATGAATGTTATTTATTGATGCATATGATGATGTGTATGATAATAAATGGGATTGATTATGGACTATTGACGATGTGATTGGATTTTATTTTAGTTGGATGCATGAATGTATGGGTTTTTATTAAATGGGAATTCTGCGTACCTCGTCTTCTCTAATTTTTCTTAATGTAAATTCTATCTCCCTCTATGTACTTCCCTTGATTGCTTGATCAAGGTTTCTATTTATTTTAAATAGTTTTGTAATAGGAATAGTTAGAATTAATTTTGAAAAATTGGAGATCAAGAGCAAGAGCGCTTGAAGACCCGTTTGTAATGGGCAGGGTTTAAATGTAATAGTTATATTTAAATATTATTTCTTGCACCCCTAGGGTTTGACCTTTTGGTTCACTTGGTGGCTCTAGTGAACAAACTAGAATAAAAGTCCATAATCAATCCGGGTAGAATATAGTATTCTATATATGTACTTATATTATACTATATATATTATATATTATGCAAACATGCTTCGCATGTTCATTAATATAACGCGTATTTTATATATATATATAAATGCATGCGCTAAACAAGATGAGACAAATTAATAACAAACCCCTCAATTTTTTATATTAAGTCTAAGCGTTCAAAGATATTTGGAATATCGAGCGTAAGCCTTCTAGCATGATAAAATTAATAGAGTATTAAATATTTAATATGAGTTTGTTGTGTCACCACAAGGCAAGTATTAAGTATTTAAGATGTTAATTTATCACATTTGATGCTTATAAAGAAAATTGAACAATATTGTTTTTGTTGTGTCACCACAAGGATGATATTTTTCTTTTTTGAATATATGGAGTGCTAGGTTGGACTTAACTTGGATAATTTTGATTCGAATGTGCCACCACTTGATCAAAATAATCTAAGAGGCAAAAAAAAGGAGTTGCATAGTTGATGTAATTGACAAAAGTTGTCTACCTATTTATTTATATATAGTTTGTTGTGTCACCACAAGGCTATATACATTTGAAATGGGATCCTTATTCTCTCACTAGCAAATCTTTAATTAGATTTTCTTTGAACTATATAAGTGAGGTAATATAGTTTGAAGAAAATAGTGGGAGATACCAATTTAAAACAAGACCTAATTTATTTTGGTAATTAATAAAAGAATGTATGTTAAAATGTTGTTAATTACAAATTCATTTCTAGAATTTTACAATGTCTAAAATTACTATCAACTGCGAAGCATATTAGATGCTAAATTAACGGAATAGAATTAAGCGGATTGGTTAAGGAATTTGAGAATAGTTCTCATATTTGAAAAGCTATCTTATTATGTAATATCGCCTATCCTGCTGCAATGGTTGCGAACAATGCCTACGAGGAAGAGATTGCTACTTTTAGAAAGTGGCGCAAGATGATGCCTGATTGGCTCGATGCATCATGCTCGCATCCATGAATACTTGAGCTTGGCGTCGGCATGAAACTATGGATGCTTCTACTATATTCTGCACATCAAGTAGTTGATGGTGAGGAAAATGGGGTGATAGATATCGAGATATCTAAGGAGCTCTTAGATCTAGAATGGCCGATGGCACTATCTGATCTGAGACAAAAAGTTCTTAACATAATCAATTTGATTGATCGATTAGGACAATTGGTTTTGTCATGGATGGAGAGTTGAGCGAGATTTGATCTTGCACTCACTCCGGACTCCTTTCACAATTGTTGTGAATTTTCATATGAACAAGCTAGATATCGGCCTCGTTGATTTGCTTAACATGTTGAAAAATGTTGAGAGTCACTTTCAACCAAGAAAGATCATGTCTTCTTGGTAGGGGCCAAAGGATCTTACGAAAAGAAGAGCGATTCAAAGAAGGTAAATAGAAAGGCAAAAACAAAGGATAATAAGAACAAAAGCGATATGGATAGCAAAGGAGTTTGCTTCCCTTTGCAATAAGCTGGACCTTTGGAAAAAGAAAAGCTGAGAAGCATCTTGCGAGAGGCTAACCAAAGAAGCTTAGTGAAGTTTGAGGTTACAAATCTGATTTTGTTCATGATTGAAATAAATTTTCTTTAAAGTCGAGGTTCTACTTGGGTATTGGATCTGACTTTGGTTATCATAAATATAGATTTATGAAGGACAAGCAGTAGAAAGCTAAACAAATATAAGTAATCTATGTGTGGGAAATGAAGCAAAGGTTGCCATATTAGCTATAGAAACTTATAGTTTAGCAATGCTACTACGGGCAAATCTATTAAGTCGATAAGTTGTTATTGTATTCCGATTCTTGTTAGAAATATTATTTCCATTTTATTGTTGGATGATAAAAATTTTGGTATTATAATTAAGAACAATTGTTGTTCTATTTATAATAATAATGTTTTGTATAAAGCTGGAATATTACTTAATGGATTTTGTATACTTGACTTACATGAAAATAATTTTGCATATTGAACAAATTAGTATAAGAAAAGGAGATGATCATTCAAAGAGTTGAATGTGTGTATTTCTTTGAAATACAAGTGTGAATTATTTGAAAGGTTCAAAAGAATTGAAGTGAAACAAATTGACAAAGTATTAAGATTCTTTGATTAGATCGAGGAATAAATACTTGTCTGATAAGTTTCTAGATCATCTCAAATGGTTTTCTCATAATGGACACATCGATACATAATAATTGATTGATGTATCGAAAAGGAAAAATCGTACCTATTTGGACATAGATGCGGTCCATAATGATTTTCTGAGCATTCGGTATCCTTACAGGATAATGTCCTAGAAATGGTGCATATCTACGAAAATGGTAACCTCAAAATCCAGCCCCCAAGACTCCATAAAAGTTATGGGACGGGGAGGATTCTAATCTTAAGTATGTTAAGATAAGGGGTTGTCAACTTATGTGAAAAGGTTTCAAAGGATAAGCTTGGGACAAGATTTGACAAGTGTCGATTTGTGGGACATCCTAAAAAGTAAGTTTAGGGTATATGTTCTATAATTCTACTTAGCAAAAGGTGTTTGTTGTTGAAACACGGCTTGCCTTCTAAGATAAAGGTGTTTATCATTGAAGGGGCTAGTGGGAGGATAATAGATCTTGAAGAGTTCAAGAACCACAAAACACTATAAGTCGAATAAGAGGAACACGTAGATAGACCTATTGTACCACAATAGAATAAATAAATATGGAATAGTACAGAAGATACCTAGGAGGTATGGATTCATCATCATGAAGATGATGATGATGATGATGAGGTACACATCATAGAAGATGATGATCGAGTTACATTCGATGAGGTAAGACTTCAAAAAGTGTGTACAAAAAGGTCGATTGGGAGCGTCGTGAAATTTCTAGTATTATATGTTGATATACTACGGATGAGGAATTACATACCAATGCTACAATCGGTAAAGATAAAGTTGTCTAAACATTCCTCCATGAATGATTTGGGAAGAGTATCTTAATTGGGGATGCAAATCTATATAGATAGATTTAAAAGGATGCTCGACTTAACCCGAGGCGTATATTCATTTGATGCTAAAAAGTCGTTTAGCATGGCAAACTCAAGAGATGTCTCATGTTGATGAGCTATGGGGTGTATCTCTCTTAATAGTCCCCACAGACTCACGAAAAGAGGTCGCATGAGTGACAATCATGTATCTGATGAAATATACGAGACACGATGTTGATCGGTCGTATTATGGAGAAGTTCACATGAGTCGGTGAAAAACATCTTAAAGTTCTTAGCTTAAGCACTAAGGATGTGATCATATTCATGGTGGGTCTAAATTAAAACTAGAGGGCTTACGAGACTCAAGTTTTTGAAGACGCAGACCAAGATGACGAGAAAATCCACTTTAAGGTAAAGCGTTATCTTGAGCAGTTAGTGCGAGTGAATTGGAAAGGTTCCAAGCAACCAAAAGAGTTCTTTGGTTTAGTGATAAAGACAAAGTATATAGCTATAAATGAAGGCGCAAGTTGATTGTTTGGATTAAAAGTTCATTCTGAGAACTAGGAATAGTTCTAAGTCTCATCTTGGATCTAAACATGTGTTGTGGCACTTTCATTTGATTATTAGAATCATTGAAGATGGGAAATCACTATAGAGATAGTGGACTCTCAAGAACAACATTACATATCCATTAACTAAAGCTTATCCAACGGCGGGATAATCGTCACTTAGAGAAGAAGAGTATAAGATACCATGACGATTGGCTTTAGTGCAAGTGGGAGATTGAAAGTAGTATGCACACAAGCCGATCATGTTTGATGATAAAGCATATACTTTGTAACAATCTTATTCATTTATTAATAAAAGTATTAATTTATTAAAGGCTTTTAATTATCTACATGATCTTTGTTTTATAATATGTGATAAACCCATAGTTTTAAGCAATGCTTTTAGAATAATGATGATGATCATTCTAATGAGATCTAAATTCTTAGAAAGCTTAAAACTAAAATAGTTCCCAATCGTTGGATTACTAAATTGGGGATTAGTGAATCCGGATAGATTTGGTACATCGTTGCTTGCTCATTGGATGAGGATGATTGATCTCATGATCATTTGTGTGGAACACTAAAGCAAGTATGTAGGTGCTTATTAGAGAATAAGTTCCTTTGAGCGTGGCTCGCTAAGGAATACCTAATGGAGTTTTATTTGCTGTCGATAGGAATTCTGTAGTGATAGTAGTACAAGTAATCCTTGGACTTGAGATCATCATAGTATCTTGTGTATGATGAGTTATACTTTGACTTATTCCTTAAGACCCTTAGGGTATATCAAAGGTATGCTTGGGTATAATAAGTTGTACATGGAGATAATGTATGATCGATAAAGAATCTACCACTTCTAATAAAAAAGAGAAATGTCTATGTGATTCGATAAATGACAACCCAGTAGTCCTTGGCAAGGAGAATGAAATTAGAAAGGAGTTTCTAATTTGCATTATTTGGAGTTAATGCATTTAAGAGTCGAAATACATATAATTAAATAAAATAAGACTTGTGGTAATTCCATGTCTTATATTTAATTTGGGACATTGTATGGTGGAAGGATTGAATTATCACGGTAACTATTTACTCAAAGGTTCTTTTATGATTAATGTTGAAATCTATATTATACGGAAAGTCGTTGATCATTTAGGAGGCTTATCCTATTGTAGAATAAATATTATTTATTTAAATAAATTAATTATTTAATTTATTTATTTAAATAAGATTAAATTATTCTAATTGATTTATTCTAAATAGGTTTAATATGGAGAACCTAAAGGTCACACCATAAAAGGAAGAATAATTATTTAAGAAGTTAATGGCATAATCGTAATAATATGTTATGTATATTTAATTTAATCTATGGTGATAGAATAAATTAAATAGCTTAATATTATTATTTAATATTTTAGAAATATTAAATATAAATTAATAAGAGAGTCTTATTAATATTATTACAATTATTATTATTTTTAATTTCTAAAAGAGTTTAGGAATTAATTTAATATAAGTACTCTCATTTATTCTAATTGGATTAGGAAGGAAAATTAGTTAAAGGAGTTTAATTAATTATCCCTAATAAGATTAGGGAGCTTAATTAATTAAAAGAATTTAATTAATTAAATAAAACCCAATTTTTAATTGTAAAGGTGGGTTGCCCATATCTATAAATAAGAGAGTCTTATTATGGGTGTGTATGGGGTTGTTGACTTTTTTCAACATATCGACGTAATAATTCTAATTTGTTTGGAGAGTACACCCTTTTTCTATAGAGATAGAAAAACTAGGGTTTAGCCGACCACCCTTCTTCTTGAATTTTCTTCTTCCTTGGTGGATCACCTCTAGAGGCCAAACATTTGGGTGGCTAACGTTGATCGAAAGGAAGGAACCAAACCCGGTGGATTCAAGATTGAGCGAAAAGGATTTGGAGGTGAACTTGTACGAGGAAGCTCGATCTTCAAGGGTATGATTTTTATTCTTTATCTTTTCGTTTAATTAATAATTGTGCATAAAGGGTGATCCGGGTATATGGTTTGTAAAATTTTTAAACTCGATTTTTACGTTTAGCATTTTTTTGCAATTTGATTGCGTTCATGAATATTACAAACCTAACCTTCGCTAGTGTGTCCTACCATAGTTTATTTGTTATTTAATTGGTCGGTCGGAATATAGGGATAATATGTGGCATGTCAATTAACCCTAGTTTTGTGGCAGTGTTTAGAATGACATCTGAAAATCAAGAGATGAGCTCATATAGACTTTTAAGTGATGAATCGAGGAGATTCATTTAAAGAATAAATATTGGAGTATAATATCTTGTTATAACAAAGATTTTTATTTGGGAGTACTAATTAAGTTATTAAACTTGATTGTAGGATGTTAGTCGAAGAAGAAATTAGAGATATCCATGTGATGAGTGAAGAATTAATAGTTGCACCCGAGCTAGTCGTAGAGGTAGCAGCTGAGAGTGAGGAAGAAGAGGAACCTGAGGATGATTTATTAGGAGAATTTTATGATCGAAATATAAAACTACAAGATCGTTTTCATGAGTTAGAAGAGAAGGGTGAAGAACGGCAGGCGGTCGTGGAACAAAAGGATGTAACAATTCAAGATTTTTCCACTCGATATGCGGTGCTTGAATAGAAGCTCACTTTGGCAGAGTATATGATAACAAAGCTGAAATCTGAGAATGAAAATGTCAAAGATCATCTGAAAGAAGAAACAACTGAACGAGTGAGAGTAGAGGATGCATGGGTAAAAGCCGCACGACGCGTTGATATTGTAGAAAGAGAAGTCTGATCCAAGAAGGCTAAAATATATGATATGTATTTCTCTTTTTAGACAGCAATTGGGAGAACCCAACATCGAGTTTTGAATTACCCTATACAGAGCGGTCAACCCCAATTCGATATGGATCGAAGATTAATGATTCAAATCATGGATCAGGAGTACAACGAAGCAGTTGAGGGTGGAATATGCCCTATAACGAATTCAATTACAGCGGTAATGATGACACCAAAGGCTGTCCTAGACAAGTCAAAGTCGGTGGTTTAAGAGATAGTGTTTGTCATGACTTCTTAAATAGTAAAGAACCTGAACGAAGTTATCACGAGTAAGCTAATCATAAACTCTTGCAAAGTCTATAACTTATTATATACTGGTTCTACCCATTCTTTTACTTCACCTGCTTGTGCACAATGTTTGAACTTGACCCTTGAGAAATTAGACTTTGACTTATCTGTTGAAACTCTGTTAGGAGAAACCTTCACTATATCCACTGTTTATAAATCTTGTTTGACTCAAATCGGTACCTTCACATTACCTGTTGATCTCATCTCTTTGAAAATACTTGGATTTGATGTGATTTTAGGAATCGACTGGTTAACTAGTCATCATACTAAAATTGATTATTTTTGTAAGGTTGTTAGCTTTTATATTCCTAACCAACTTGTTATGTGAATTCAAACAACCAAACCACTAAAGTTAATCACTGTCATATCAAGCCATAAAGCCATTTGTTTATTAAAAAATGAATGTCAAGCTTTCTTAGCCCATGTCACGAATCTAAACAAAAATACGTCAAATTTGAATGATATTTCTATTGTTAATAAATTTCCTGACGTATTTCCCAAAGAAATTCCTGGCCTACCCCCAGAGCGTGAAATCAAATTTTGTATTGACCTTGAACCCGGTACAAAACCCTCAAATATTTCTTCACCCAAAAGAAACTCAACATGCGGCAATGATGTTGGCTTGAGCTGTTGAAAGATTACGATCATACCATTCAATACCATCCTAGAAAAGTGAATGTGGTAGCTGTCGCATTGAGTAGAAGATCATACATGGGTACGAGTGCAATATTGTCAACTCAAAGGCCCATTGTTGACTTAGTCATATTCCATCCTTGAGTTTTGATGATGAATTATTCATATATTAAATTATTTCATGGCATTTCAGGTATATGATTATAAAGAACATTAGTGGGTTTTTCAAGTGGTTGAAGAAGTTTTTCTTTACTAGGAGAACCAAGTGTAAGGTCAATTGCATAATAATTAATTTTTTATTTAAAGGCTCTAGGACATATCATTGACATTTAGTTTTATATGTCTTAAATGAAGAGTATTTTAAATCAAATGAAAAGGGTTTTTATAATATTAAATAACTTTAAATTATAATAATAAATTATCAAGTACAAAATAGATTAACATTTTATATATGTTACGTGTGCTTATAAGTTGCTACTTGATAATGGGTTATATTCAAAGTTAAGTTTTCTACTACACATGGATATATGAGCATGTCTAGTAAGCTAAAAAGACGGTAACCTATAGAGTTTAAATTGTGACATGATAAGTGCGGTTCTCAAGAAAGGTAATTATGAATATCTTGGAACTATAAAGACCTTGATTATTGGAAAAGAAGTGTGATGACATACACCACTTTAGTTGCTACACGCCACTTTTATATAGAGAGATAAAGTCAAAGTAATTATGTAATGGGTTATCTCTTAAAGGTGTCTTTGAAATTATCCCAACAGTATAACACTAAAAAGGATTGAGTTTGTTATTTGGATAAATATTAATTATACTATTTATTTACCGTTATGAGTTATCTCGAAGATATTATCATGTCGTTTGATTAGGACAAATAGAACAGATCTGGAATTAACGATATTATTTTATGGTCTATAAAATCATATTTCATGTATGGAATTTATACGACTCACAAAAAATACCATTGTGCGCTAATTTACTGATATTATCGAGCAACTTGTTCTCAATTGGTGCAACGTTTGATCAGCTGAGAAATTATACTTCTGATATTATTATAGTTGGTAATTGGTAAGATTTATTTGTTTATCTTTCTGTGCTAATTGATCATTGTATATAGTTGAGCCTTTATTTGTTAAATTGATTATTCTTGCATTGATCATAGACCTCTATGTTTGTATTTAATTTTCTGTTTAGACTATGTGTAGTCTAAAGGTGTTAATTCTAGTGGATTAGAGAAAAGGTTTACAAATAGGTTCAAGGAAGCAAAGGTGATTGAAGAGTGCATAGGTGCACAAGGAGCAAGAGTGCTCAAGAGAAATTAATTGTTATTAATTCTTGTAAGAATCTATTTTCTAATCAATGTTTATTTATAAAGAAATAAATAAAGTGAGTCTCCAATACTAGTTGGTATTGGACGTGGACTAGGCTATTATTATAGAGGGTAAGAGCTGAACCACGTAAAAAATCTTGGTGTTAATTTATTACTTATTTTACTTTAATTACTCACATAAGCTAGTTAATTATGTTAATAATAAAAATTTGAATATTTGCATTATCTTAAGATAATTCTTTAACAAAAAGTATTTTATCTAAGTTATAAATTCAGCAGAATATTTTCTTATAAAAATAATCAGTCAATTTTGTAGGTCATATTAATTCAGTAAGCTGAATTCATCAATCTAGTAGCCTGAATTTAATAGTTTGATATAAATTTTAAAAATTGATCATAGATTGCTCCGACACTTATTCAACCCCCTTCTAAGTGTGCCTATTTAAATTTTATTTGGTATCAAAGCTTGGCTGTGACACCCCCAAATCCAGGTACTTCATTCCCACAGGATTTGGTGTTCATTTTTCAAAACCATTACATCTAACTACCCACAATCAAATGATAACGACATAATTTAAATAACTTAACAATAATCTTTCCCATTAAAGGGTTACATCATCTCAAAAATAATCCCAAGTAACCTAACCTTAAAATTATTACATAAGTTTGCAGAATACATCATAAAATAAAACAAGTCTTTAACATAATTCATTAAAATAAAATTCTCATAAGTCTTCAACACTTGGACATTTTGCCCTTTCCTTTGCTAGTAGATGGCTCATCGACTTTCTCTACATTAGCTGCAGTGTTAAATGCAAGAGTGAGCAAACAATTGCTCACTGATATAGGAAGTAGTAATGATAATAACATGACAATGAACAATGAATGTTGAACAGTAATGAACTTGTTCTACGAATCAAAATAGAAAATAAGTTCGAATTTAATATTTGAGGGTCTTAAGACTACGAACTATGTCTCCGGTATTTAGGTATTATTACCTCAACCTTAATAGTCATTAGACTATACAGACCCTTCTTAACGTACTTAGGGGGATTAGCCCTTTGTACCATGTATTGTGCACAAACATCTAAACGTTACACGTACAAAATCCCCTATGTTAGGGTTGTTCATCTTAGTTTGGATTTAAAATTTCCGCACTAAAGTAAGTTTAGATTGGAACTAGCTTATCAGTTGTTCTAGAATTTTAGAACACTATTCATGTAAGACCCCAACTTTTATGAATAAAGATGAACTTTCTATAATTATCATTTTTGAATGAATTTGATATAATTTTATAGTTTTGGGTAATATTTATAAATTTTGCAAAGTACGCAAGTTGTTATATAATATTCGATTGGTCGGGGAATATTCATTTTAACAGGGAATATTCGTAGGACGGCACAATAATTGGTGGACCCCACAACGGAATTATTGTCGGGTTGAGAAAATGACAAAAATATTTTTATGAAAATAACGGCGGAAGTTTTACCGTTAATACTGTTGAACTACTCGGTAGTAAAAGTACAGTAATATGCGTGGTTGCATAGTAGCACACGGTATTGATTCAATTATTGTCGATATTTTTATATATTATTAAATCAATAATTGAGATGACAAAGTTGTTAATATTATTATTTGCATTATTAATGATGTCTAGAAGTTACGCGAGGAGAGGTTTGGTCACCTAATTGCGGCATGATAGGGAGAAATCCTTATTGGAAAGCCCCTCTTTCTCCGGAGCGACACAGTCGATTAATAGTGTGAATAATAATAATGATGATGAAGTTTTTTTATTCAGTATTATTATTGTAATAAAATAGAAAAGCTTTTTATATCAAACAGAATACTTTTATAAAGTTATTTATTTTATTAGGCTAATAGTAAAATCTTTTTATATAAAGCAGAATACTTTTATAAAGTTATTCATTTTATTAGATTATAAATAGAATATATTATATTTTATTGTAAACCAATATGGACCATCCGTTTAAGTAAATCAATCTGGACCGTTCATGGTTTGGTTACTATTCAGTCCATTCATCTATAAATAGAAGCTCATTCCTTCATTATTTCTTATGAATTCACTGAAACTCTAGAGAGAGAAAACTTTAGAGAGAATTCTTCTTTTATAATCTTGAGCGTATTTCTTTAGCGTTTAAGAAAGCTTTGAGGGTAGTGCAAGTTTCTTCAAGTATATCCTCGCCCTACTATCGGAGTACTCTTCTTTATAACGTAAGGGGTATTATTTTTTTGCATATTCATGAAGAGAACTTCTGTTATTCCATTCTTTATTATTACATTGGAATAACTCAGATACGCATGATCTACCTATACTTGGTGAAATTCTTACATTATTCCATTCTTTATTATTACATTGGAATATCCATTCATGCATTTTACATAGGACTGGTTAAAAGTCTTTATTATTACATTGGAATATTACGTCTGCGTGAGTTTTTATGGGACGGTTACATTATTTATTATTCTATTGTAATAACTTTGTCTACGCAATACCGCATGCATGGTAATTTCATTGTTATTCCATTCTTTATTATTACGTTAGAACATCCGCTTTGGGGTGCGAATTTACTTTGACACTGGTTCCGTTATTTATTATAAGGTTGGAATAACCTGTCTATGCGAAGTACCACATGCATGGTGATTTCTTTTGTTATTCCATTCTTTATTATACTCAGTTGGTTAAAGTTTTAACTTCTATACTTCATGAAATTAGTGGAATATCCTTGATATTTGCGCTTCATCCAGTATCTTTTCATGGAAATATTCCTCTGAGTATTCTTAAATTTTACTTTACAAAGAAGTATCATGTTGACAATTTGGACGTTATTAGTTCCTGAATAAATTAATTCTTTAACTTGTTTTATTGAATTCTTATATCATTGTCATCATCCTTATGTTTATATTTTTTGAAAGTCATACGTGGCTCAGTAGTGCATAGATGGACTTGGTATGATTATGACCGAGGATTATTCTTGTAACCATGGACCGTAATGTTACAAATGATGTGGTAAAAGTCCTCGTTGGTCGTAGTGCATTGATGGACGAGTTGTTGGCATGATCATGACCATTGATGAATACACGAATATCCTTGGCCCGTAGTGCATGGATAATTTGTGGTTGTGATACTAATGAATATCCTTGGTAGTAGTGCGAGAGAATGATGTGGATTATTTATTAAAAGTGAGTCCCAGTGATAAAAGTGATAAAAAACCTTTTAAATCATAAAAGATAGTAGATTTTATTCTTTACTTGACTCTTTTAATGGATTGCTTGTTTCCTATGATTAAACTTGATGTCTATTGTATTTTATCAGTTTAACATTGTTGAAGACTAATGATAATTTATTCTACATTATCTTAGTCATAATATTTCTTACTGGGCTAGTTGAGCTCACCCTTTTACTTTCATTGTTCTCTTCAGGAAATGAGAACGTAGCAGGGACTAGTCGGGGAATGAAGTGACGGTCCAGATAATAGCATTAGTAGTCCTCACTATTCTGTTAAATAGTGTGATAATAAATATAATGAGGACTCAATTGAGTGTGGATATTATCTAGATGACAATATTTGTATTAAAACTCACATCATATATTTTGTCGTATTTTACACGACTGTTGTATAATTAAGTTGTATTTGAATTTTGTACCATGTATTTGGCGACTCAAGAATAGGTGATGTATACCTATTTTTTGGGGCCTCATAATTCAACTATAGATCAAATCAATTTAATAAAAGTTTACTTGCTATTTGAAGGTTTAATATCAGAATATAGAATTGAACAAGGTTATTAAAGTCAAAGATCGAATATCAACAATATACAATTGAGAAAACATGATGTACATGCAAAATGCTATATTCAAAAGACTTAGAACAATCTCCTTTGAATCAATGTATTAGAAAAATATATGCTTCGAATAATAATAAGGAAAGTAAATCTCGTTTGATGTAACGAATTAGGTTACAAGAGCTTGTACAACCATACACGAGATAGAATCAATAAGCTTGCTTAGCTTCGATGTAGAATTTAGGAATAGATAGATTGTTTGACTTAAAGATCACAAAGCTATGAAACTTGCTCAATAATAACAAGGTAGAGTTAGAAAACTTGCCTCAAGCGTAAGCTATAATATTAAAACTCACGTTCACCTACACATTTTAGTGGAATCACAATATCTATTAGACATGTTAACATCCATTTACAAAATAACACCCACTTCTAGTTAAACTTATTAATTTAGTACAAATCTTACCTTACCATACATATTTCAGAATCACAAGTGTACATTTCATAACACTTATTCATTGATCAATAAGTTTCTTAAATCATACTTATCATTTTCACAACTTACTAACTTTACATTTTAGGGTTACTAACCACATGATACGTTTCTGTTTCAACCTTGTTATTACACATTTGACACATTAACACAATCATTAAGCTAAGTTATAATGAATGTCCAAAGTCTGCAAAAGTAGTAGACTTCTTTTATCATATTTGATTCTTATTAGCGTCCACCCCAGTATTACCTTAGGTTATTGCGTTAGGCGCGTCTCTTCTTATTTCCTTAAGGCCAAGGCTTAAGAGGTTGTCTTGCACGGCTACACTTTTATTCAATTTTTTGAACGCGAAATTAGATTCTGCTATTGACCAAAAATCTTAATTCCACAGAAATTCACCAAACTTCAACATCTAAAACTTTGTAATATCATAGTTAAGTATGCTATACACCATTCTAACTATATAAACATCACATACACACGAATTTTAAGAATCAAAACCATATTTTTCAAAATTTCACCGTATTTTAGACTTTTAGCGAATTCGATCGATACGAACTCGTTTCTTAATCAATTGACATGATTTAAACTACACCACTTTCATTTCTTAACATACTAACATAATCCCACATCAAATAGCAGATTATAACACGTATAGGGCATAAAATTTTGTACTTTCTAAAGCCATTTTTCATGCATAAGCACTATTATCTCAATTTCCTCCTACAATCCCAATTTACATGAATTTGAACATCAACATAGGATTATAGATGATAACTAACAGATTTAGCAAGAGTATACATACATAACAACAACATCTTGTACAACAATTCCACAAAACCCAACTTCAGAGAATAGAAAATTACTAAACTGAGAATTAGAATTAGGGATAAATTATACCTAAATCCTTTGATTGAATGATATCAAAGTTGATAGCAATCCTTTTCCAAAACCCTTCTTCTCTAACTCTCAATATCACTGTATTTTTTTCTCTTTTCTTCGAAGCTCTTCCTAATTCTCTGTTATCTAGTTAGCCTTAGGCAAAGAAATAGAATGCGTAGAAAATAAACTGGCCTCCCTCACCCCACGTACGTCAGGTCACAACCTAAAGGTTTGTGTCAGTTAAATTAGACCAAAGGCCACAAGGCCTTGTTTGGCCACACATCAATTCCCCCAAACTAGATTATTTTAATAATATTATATAGTTTCACTTGTCACACATGTAACCCGTCTAAATAGCTTACAATTATAATTATAATAATTATAATCTTATTATAATTATACTTATAATAAATAAATAATTATATATCTAATTTATTAATAAATTAGAAACATCATCTTATTTAATTTATTTATTTCCTTTAATATTAAAAAATTCATTTACTTTAATTATTTTCTTAAATATTAAGCAATTGATTTAATTTAATTATTTCCTTAAATTAAATCCTTCAAATAAAATTATCATTATTTAATTTAATTAACATTAATTAATTTAGTTACTAAATTAATTCACCACAATTCTTCAATTATTTATTTTCCTCAATAAATAAATTATTTAAAATATTTATTTAATTCAATAAATATTTAAATTAAATTATAAATTTCTCGATCGTTACATCCTTCCCTTCTTAAAAGGATTCTGTCCCCAGAATCACAACTAGAAAAATTTATTCGTTACATTCTTCCCTCCTTAACAAGATTCTGTCTCCATAATCGCTATACAAAATCAAGCAAACAACTGAGGATAATTCTTCATCATAACTCTTTCAAGTTCCCACGTAGCTTCCTCAGCATTGTGGTTCCTCCAGACTACCTTACCAGAAGGTATCACCTTATTCCTTAGTACCTGTTCTTTTCTGTCAACAATTTGAACAGTGACTTCTTCATAAGTTAAGTCTTTCTCAAACTATAAGAGCTCATATTCTATTACATGCTTATAATCAGGCTTATATGGCCTCAATACTGATATATGGAAAATATTATGAATATGCTCCAACTTCGGAGGTAAAGCTACCTCGTACGCCACTTCACCAACTCGTCGAAGCAATTCAAAAGGTCCTATAAACCTAAGGCTTAATTTTCCCTTCCAAGGAGACACTTTCAAGAAAACATAACTACCGACATCGAATTCCTAATTTTGTCGATGCTGATCAGCATATTTCTTCTGTCTATCCTGTGCAGCTATTAATCTCACTCGAATAACCTTGATGATCTCGACAGTCTGTTGTACCGATTCTGGACCCAATAACTGATGTTCACCTATCTCATCCCAGCATAACAGAGTTCTGCATTTCCTGCAGTATAACGCTTCGTAAGGCGGCATGCCAATACTAGCATGATGACTATTATTATAAGAAAATTCCACCAATGGTAGATGGTCATCCCAATTTCCCTTGAAATCTATGATACATGCTCTGAGCATATCTTCTAGTGTTTGGATGGTTCTCTCACTCTGTCCGTCAGTTTGAGGATGGTACGCTGTGCTCATTCTAAGCTGTGTCCCCAAGCACTCTTGTAGCCATCTCCAGAAATTAGATGTGAAACGTGGATCTCTGTCTGATACAATGGACACAGGTACATCGTGTCTCGACATAATTTCCTTCACGTATAGTTTTGCTAACCGATCTAGAGTAATCTAATCTTGATTGGCAAAAAGTGTGCTGATTTCGTCAATCGATCGACAATCACCCAAATGGCATCGTAACCTTGTTGGGTCGTTGCAAGGCCTACCACAAAATCCATTGTGATATGCTCCCATTTCCACTCTGGTATCTCCAATTGTTATAACAATCCGCTTGGCCTTTGATGTTCAGCTTTAACTTTCTGACACGTTAAGCACTTCGCCACGCACTCAGCCACATCCTTCTTCATATTCGGCCACAAAAAATGATGTCTAAGATCCTGGTACATCTTTGTACTTCCAGGGTGAATCGAATATCTTGAGTTGTGAGCTTCACTCAGAATTTCCTTTTTAACTTCTGGAACTTGCGGAACCCAAATTCTTTCTTCGAACTGAAGTAACCCTTCCAAATCGATTTTCAATTTGTTTTCCTCACCTTCAGATATTCTCTATTTTATCTTTTTGCAATCTTCATCCTGAAGTTGTGCATCCTTCACCTTATCTACCAACGTTGAACCGTTTCCTATCTGGAACAAATTTTCTTCGGATTCTGTCGGATATTTAATTTCCAACTCCATCTTAGCCATTTCCGACACTAGCTTCTCCTGAATAGTCAACAACATTAACTTTTCCCGTCCCTTCATACTTAGAGCATCAACAACAACATTCGTTTTTCTGGGATGATAGAAAATTTTGCAGTCATAGTCTTTGATCAGCTCCAACCATCTTCTTTATCTCATAGTCAAATCTTTTTATGTAAAGATATACTTTAGACTTTTTTGATCAGTATATATCTCACACCTCTCTCCATAAAGATAATGTCTCCAAATTTTCAGAGCAAACACCACTGCCGCCAACTTTAAATCATGAGTTAGATACCCTTTCTCGTAATCTTTTAACTGACGTGATGCATATGCAATAACTTTGTCGTTCTGCATAAGCATACAGCCTAGTCCTTTATGCGATGCATCACTATACACCACAAAATTTCCTGTATCATCAGGCAACGACAACACAGGTGCTGAACTCAACCTCTTCTTCAATTCTTGAAAACTTTCCTCACACTTCTCTGTCCAAACAAACTTAACCACTTTCCTAGTTAAATTCGTCAACGGAGTTGCGATCTTGGAAAAGTCTTGAAATAAACACCTATAGTAACCCGCCAATCCTAAGAAACTCCTTACTTCTGATGGCGTCTTCGGCTGATCCCAGTTTATTACAGCCTCAACCTTTGATGGATCTATCGAAATTCCGTCCTTATCAATAACGTGTCTGAGAAACTGTACACGTTCTAACCAGAATTCACATTTTGAGAACTTAGCATACAACTTCTCTTTTCTCAACGTCTCCAACATCACTCTTAAATGTTCCACATGTTCTTCCTTGGTTTTCGAATATACCAATATATCATCAATAAACACCACCACAAATTTGTCTAAAAATGGTTTAAACACCCTATTCATCAAATCCATGAACGCTGCAGGCGCGTTGGTTAAACCAAAAGACATAACCAGAAACTCGTAATGACCATACCGAAGTTACGAGCGCTATTTTGGTACATCCTCGGCCTCACCACCTTTGATGATAACCACTTCTCAAGTTTATCTTCGAGAAATATCTCGCTCCCTTCAACTGATCGAACATATCATCGATTCTAGGTAATGGATACTTATTTTTAATCGTAACCTTATTCAATTCTCGGTAATCAATGCAGAGCCGCATCGATCCATCTTTCTTCTTAACAAACAACACTGGTGCTCCCCATGGCGACACACTCGGCTGAATATACTTCTTGTAAAGCAATTCTTGTAATTGCGTCATCAACTCTTTCATCTCTACCGGGGCCATTCTGTATGGTGCCTTAGATATTGGCGCCGTTCCTGGTAGTAAGTCAATCACGAACTCGATTTATCGATCTGGCAGAAGACCCCGTTAAATCATCTGGAAATACGTCTGCAAAATCTCTTATGATCGATATTTCTTCTAACTTCGCATTCTTCTTCTGCGTATCGACAATGTAGGCTAAGTATCCTACACATCCTTCTCTCAACAACTTCTTGGCTTGCATCACCGTCAGACAACTTGCTTGTCGAGGTGACTTGCTGCTATGGAACACAACCTTTGACGGAGTCATAAAGTTAACACATTTCCTTTGGCAATCAATTACTGCTCCGTAATTAAATAACCAATCCATTCCCAGTATAACATCAAACTCACCAAGTCTAATTGGTATCAAATCTACCATCATCTCGTGATCCTTTATAATCACTCTACAATTCCTATATATGAATCTAACAGGAATCACTTCCCTATTCACAATCTCTATGCTTAAGGGAAATTCTAATTCTTCCTGAGGCAAATCTAAATTCTGAGCAAATTCATCGGATATAAATGAACAAGTAGCACCCGAATCAAATAGTACATAAGCATTAATACCATTAATCGGAATGATACCTAACACCACATCCTTAGATCAGTATGACATCCCCCGCGGTCGTATTGAAAGTCCTCATGATGAAGTCGTCTTATTTGTCTTTGGTCGATGATAGTCAATGCACCACCACCGTTATTGTTTCCTTTTCCACCACTTTCACTTCCCGTTGGCTTCTTAGGGCAATCACGAGCCATGTGATCTTTTGAACCGCAGGTAAAGCATGCTCCTTTCTTTGGACTAAAGCAGTTTGGTGCAATGTGTCCCTGCTGACCACAGTTGAAACATACTCACTTTCCCTTCAAGCATACTCGGTATGGTTTTTCTTCATACGTAACCACAAGCTTCAAATTTCTTCTTTCTTTGATTTCCTTCTTTGTCCTCCATGATTGAATTATCGCTCCACTTCCTCTTCTGACTGTTACTTCCAATGTTATTTCCACCAGCCTTATTCTCATTCTCAGTCTTCCTCTTCTTTTGTTCTTGATTGTACTTGGTCAAGGCATCGCTTCCACCTTATACGATAATTGCCTTTTTCAGTACGGTCGCAAATCCAGGGTTTCAATCCTTGTTCGAACCTTCTCGCTATACGCTCGTCGGTATTGACTTGATAAGTGGCAAACCTTGCCAACTCATCAAACTTCGCAGCATATTCTGGCACCATCATAGTTCCTTATTTTAGCTCCAGAAATTGCACTTCCAACTGATTCCGAGAACTTTCTGGAAAATACATTTCGAAAAACATCTCCTTAAATCTATCCCACATTATTACTCCTTGTCCCCCACGAACCTTATTTGTTTGCCACCAGTAGCTAGCTTAAGACTTCAGCATGAACGTTGTGAACGCAGTCTTCTGATCCTCGTTAAATCTAGCAACGTCGAACACCTTCTCCATTTCTATGATCCAGGTTTGGGCTTCCACTAGATTCATAGACCCTTGAAACTCTGGCGATCCAACCGCTTTGAATTCCTTAAAGGTCGTGACTTGAGCTTGCGGTTGATTCACAAGTGCACCCGTCAACAAGGTTACCAACTGCTGAACCGGGTTAGTATTGGCCTCGTTATTATTATTTGTAGACCCCTCAGGAGGTGGTTGTTGACGTGGTTGTCTTCTACTAGGAGGCATTTTCTGTTAAAATATATGCTTATTAGTTCATTACTCAACTTCTTGATTATTTGAAGTTTAACTTAAACATTTAAAGCTATAACATATAACATTTCAAATGAACTTTGATATTTTATTCATTCATAAAGTTTTAGAACATATTAAAGATAGCATAACTGCTATAACATCCACTTTCCTGAACTAACAAGTTTCAGGATTACATACTCATACTATCCCTTTATTCCTCTCAAAATAAGGGATTCACAGTTTATTTATTCACATAATTAACCACATATTATTATCACTCTTATTCTATCTAGGCATATTAAGACGTCGTAAGGCTTCTCGACGCTCTTCCTCCATGATACGATAAGTCGTTCTACGATCAATCACAAACCACGACGAGTCTTCAAACTGAGGTGGGTAATAAAAGACTCGATCCTGGGCCTTATCAATCGCAGAACTAAAAGCATAATCCATCTCGTTCATCTTGGCTTTCTTCACTTGGACCTTAGTGTCAACACGGTCTGCATGTTGAGTCGCCTTCATCCAAGCATCCTCTGCTCTTGCATGCTTAGCTAATTCCTCTTTGAAGTCATCTTTTAATTTCTCCATGTCAATTTTCATCTTCTCGTTTACTACCAATAAATCTTCATGCTGACCCTTTGTATGAACTAGGTCCCACTCCGTGTTTCCAAGGCGTTAGTCGAGTTCTTGAATCTCCGCATCCTTTTGCTCCATCGAAGCGTGATGCATCTCAACCATCTCCTTCATCTCCTCAACCTTGTCCTGTAATTCTATGATACGATCGTATAAAACGTCATACATCTCAGCTGATATGGAGTTTGGTGGAAACTCCACACGATCCTCTTCCTCATCATCCTCCTCTACCTCCTCAGAACTATCCTCCTCGGGATCGGTCACAGGCTCATCCTCCTGGATCAACTATTCCCGCACAACATGAAAATCTCGGGGTTCGTCATCTCTAGGTACCTGAGGTATCACTTCCCTAGCTGGACTGGATCCTCCTTCGTTAGACATCATGACAACAAAATATTTTAAGTTTTACTTAACATTTTTCGATACTCGCGAGCACATAAGTTATTAACACATAACACATAATGTCTTTTATTATTTAGCTTCAATGGATACCTTAATCCATTCCTTAAAATTCGATAAAAGTTGGACACCTCTATACTTTTTGTTTCCTTAAAGGTTACTTCCTAAGGTTTCCCCACCTAAGGTTCATAACCTAAGGCTTTGATACAAACCTATAACACCCCCAAATCCAGGTACTTCATTCCCACAGGATTTGGTTTTCACTTTTCAAAACCATTACATCTAACTACCCATAATCAAAGGATAACGCCATAATTTAAATAACTTAACAATAAACTTTCCCATTAAAGGGTTACATCATCTCAAAAATAATCTCAGGTAATCTAACCTTAAAATTATTACATAAGTTTGCGGAATACATCATAAAATAAAACAAGTCTGTAACATAATTCATTAAAATAAAATTCTCATAAGTCTTCAACACTTGGACATTTTGCCCTTTCCTTTGCTAGTAGATGGCTCATCGACTTTCTCTACTTTAGCTGCAATGTTAAATGCAAGAGTGAGCAAACAATTGCTCACTGATATAGGAAGTAGTAATGATAACAACATGAGAATGAACAACGAATGCTGAACAGTAATGAACTTGTTCTACGAATCAAAATAGAAAACAAGTTCGAATTTAATATCTGAGGGTCTTAAGACCACAAACTATGTCTCCGGTATTTTGGTATTATTACCTCAACCTTAACAGTCATTAGACTATACAGACCCTTCTTAATGTACTTAAGGGGATCAACCCTTTTTACCATGTATTGTGCACAAACATCTAAACGTTACACGTACAAAATCCCCTATGTTAGGGTTGTTCGTCTCAGTTTGGATTTAGAATTTCCGCACTAAAGTAAGTTTAGATTGGAACTAGCTTATCAGTTGTTCTAGAATTTTAAAACACTATTCAACTATAGATCAAATCAATTTAATAAAAGTTTACTTTCTATTTGAAGGTTTAATATCAGAATATAGAATTGAACAAGGTTATTAAAGTCAAAGATCGAATATCAACAATATACAATTGAGTAAACATGATGTACATGCAAAGTGCTATATTCAAAAGAGTTAGAACAATCTCCTTTGAATAAATGTATTAGAACAATATATGCTTCGAATAATAATAAGGAAAGTAAATCTCGCTCGTTGTAACGAATTAGGTTACAAGAGCTTGTACAACCATACACGAGATAAAATCAATAGGCTTGCTTAGCTTCAATGTAGAATTTAGGAATAGATAGATTGCTTGACTTAAAGATCACATAGCTATGAAACTTGCTCAATAATAACATGGTAGAGTTAGAAAACTTTCCTCAAGTGTAAGCTATAATATTAAAACTCACGTTCACCAACACATTTTAGTGGAATCACAATATCTATTAGACATGTTAACATCCACTTACAAAATAACACCCACTTCTTGTTAAACTTATTAATTTAATACAAATCTTACCTTTCCATACGTATTTCAGAATCACAAGTGTACATTTCATAACACTTATTCATTAATCAATAAGTTTCTTAAATCATACTTATCATTTTCACAACTTATTAACTTTACATTTTAGGGTTACTAACCCTATGATACGTTTCTCTTTTAACCTTGTTATTACACATTTGACACATTAACATAATCATTAAGCTAAGTTATAATGAATGTCCAAAGTCTGCAGAAGTAGCAGACTTCACTTTCTATGTTGACTCTTTGGCGTGGCTGGCGCTTGATATTACCTTCAAGTTCTTCTTGGCGCTTTGCTTGCAGTTGCGCCGTTAGCGCGCGAGGCTACACGCCTATTTATGCACTGTTCCGCTTTTTACGAACACAAAATTAGACTCTGCTATAGACCAAAAATCTTAATTCCACAGAAATTCACCAAACTTCAACATCTAAAACTTTGTAATATCATAGTTAAGTATGATATGCACCATTCTAACTATATAAACATCACATACACATGAATTTTAAGAATCAAAACCATATTTTTCAAAATTTCACCATATTTTACACTTTTGGCGAATTCGATCGCTACAAACTCGTTTCTTAATCAATTGACATGATTTAAACTACGCCGCTTTCATTTCTTAACATACTAACATAGTCCCACATCAAATAGCAGATTATAACACATATAGGGCATAAAATGTTGTACTTTCTAAGGCTATTTTTCATGCATAAGCACTATTATCTCAATTTCCTCCTACAATCCCAATTTACATGAATTTGAACATCAACATAGGATTATAGATGATAACTAACAGATTTAGCAAGAGTATACATACATAACAACAACATCTTGTACAATAATTCCACAAAACCCAACTTCAGAGAATAGAAAATTACAAGACTGAGAATTAGAATTAGGGGTAAATTATACCTAAATCCTTTGATTGAATGATAGCAAAATTGATAGCAATCCTTTTCCAAAACCCTTCTTCTCCAACTCTCAATATCACTGTGTTTTTTTTTCTCTTTTCTTCGAAGCTCTCCCTAATTCTCTGTTATCTAGTTGGCCTTAGGCAAAGAAATAGAATGCATAGAAAAAAACTGGCCTCCCTCACCCCCACGTACGTCAGGTCAAAACCCAAAGGTTTGCGTACAAGATGAGTGTAACTTATGGCATAAAAGGATGGGACATGTTCACATGGACCTAATCAAGAAATTATCTTCAAAGAATCTCGTCAAAGGATTGCCAAAAATTAGGTTTGAAAAGAAAGGAATATGCATTCCTTGTCAACTGGGAAAACAAGTAAGAACTTCTTTTACGGCAAAGGATATGGTATCAACCTCCTTTCCCTTGCAACTACTTCATCTTGGTTTATTTGGACCAGAAAGACATTCTAGTATTAATGGTAAATTTTATGCATTTGTAATAGTTGATGATTTCTCCAGATATACATGGGTATTATTTTTGAGAACTAAGGATGAAGCATTTAAAGAGTTCAAAAAATTAATAAGGAATCTTGAAACAAAGTATAGCTACAAACTCATTAGAATTAGAAGTGATCATGGTACTAAATTTCAAAAAGATTTCATAACCTTTTGTGATCAAAGAGGTATTAGCCATGAGTTTTCAGCCCCAAGGACTCCTCAACAAAACAGGGTGGTGGAAAGGAAGAATAGGACTCTTCAAGAGACGACAAGAACTCTACTGCAAGAAAGTAAGCTTCCAAAGAAATTTTGGGCCGAAGCAGTAAGTACATCATGTTATGTTTTAAATAGAGTACTCATTCATCCTATTTTTTTGAAAACACCTTATGAGCTTTTAAATAATAAAATTCCAAACATAAGCTATTTCAAAATATTTGGTTCTAAATGTTTCATTTTAAATACAAGTGATAATTTGGGAAAGTTTAATGCTAAGTCATATGAAGGAATATTTCTTGGTTATTCTCAAAATAGTAAGGCTTATCGTACTTTCAATATTAGAAAACTATGTGTAGAAGAGTTTGTTCATGTTACTTTCAATGAGACTAATAATGATCTTCCAAAAGAGAGTGAAGATGATGCAGGAAATTTGGAGATAGTCAGAAATTAAATGAAAAGAAAAAAGAACAAAATAGGAGGCCAAGAATGAGCAGTTCAGAAACTAAAATTGATGACCGACATGAACATGAACACGAAAATTTGCAAGATCTTTGAAGATGATTCTCATGATCAAGAAGAAGTTATACATGATATCCAAATGCCAAGAACAACTAGATATATTAAGAATCATTCTCCGGAAAATATCATTGGAGATATCAACAAAGGTGTAACCACACGAAGAGGTTTACAAAATCATTGTGCATTCTCTACATTTTTATCACAGGTTGAGCCAAAGAATGCAAAGGATGCAGTTTTTGATGAAAACTGGCTATTGGCAATGCAATAAGAACTTCAACAATTTGAGAAATGCCAAGTGTGGGAACTTATGCCTCCTCCAAAAGATGCTTCCATCATTGGTACTACATGGGTATTCAAGAACAAGCTTGATGAGCATGGGACAATCACTCGTAACAAGGCAAGGTTACTAGCTCAAGCTTACAACCAACAAGAGGGGATCGACTATGAAGAAACCTATGCACTAGTGGCTAGGTTGGAATCAATTCGAATTTTGTTGGCTTTTGCATGCTATAAAAAGTTTAAGCTTTATCAAATGGACGTAAAGAGTGCCTTCCTCAATGGATACATCAATGAAGAGGTATATATAAAACAACCTCCTGGATTCGAGCATGAAAAGTATGCTAATCATGTTTACAAATTAAAGAAAGCTCTTTATGGCTTGAAACAAGCTCCAAGGGCTTGGTACAAAAGGTTAAGTAAGTATATCTTATCAAATGGTTTGATTAGAGGAAAAATAGATTCTACATTATTTATTAAACATAAAAATATAGATATCATTATTGTTCAAATATATGTAGATGATATAATATTTGGTGCTACTAATGATCATCTTTGTGAGTGGTTTTCTAAGTACATGCATAAAGAATTTGACATGAGTTTAATGGAAGAGCTTAATTACTTTTTGGGACTTCAAATCTAGCAAACGAAGGAAGGAATTTATATCCATCAAACCAAATACACAAAAGAATTACTCAAGAGATTTGGCTTTGAAGGATCTAACTCAAAAGATACACCCATGAGCATGTCAATAAAACTCACCACCGATGAGAAAGGTATTGATGTTGATATAACTAAATATCAAGGTATGATTGGATGCTTATTATACTTGACTGCTTCTAGACCCGATATAATGTATATCGTTTGTTTGTGTGCAAGATTTTAGGCTAAACCCAAAGAATCACACTTAAGTGTTATTAAAAGAATTTTGAAATATTTAAGTGGTACAATTAACTTAGGGTTATTTTATCCAATTTTTAATCACTTTGAACTAATAGGTTATTTAGATGCTGACTATGCAAGGTGTCAAATTGATAGAAAAAGTACGAGTGGTTATTGTACTTTCTTGGGACAAAGTCTCGTATCATAGCATAGTAAAAAGAAAATCTCAGTGGCTCTTTCAACTACTGAGGGTGAATACCTAGCTGCAGGAAGTTGCTGTTATCAGATTTTATGGATGAGGCAAACCCTATGTGATTTTGATATATTATGTGAATGTGTACCTATATACTGTGATAATTTTAGTGCTATAAATATTTCTAAAAATCATGTGTTATACTAATGTACAAAACACATAGAAGTAAGACATCATTTTTTAAGAGATTGTGTGTCAAAAGGTTTGATTAAATTAATTTTTATTCCTACCGAAAAATCAAATCATAGATATTTTTACTAAACCATTGAGTGAAGACAGATTTTGTATGCTACGAAGATAACTTGGAATGTGTATTGCATAAATTTTTTTTTGAAATTTTTAAGATCTGTGTTATCTTTATTCTGCATGCTTATCTTATTTACTGCTAAAATTTAGGAAAATTAAATAGTATGATTTTTTGGCTGCCCATTAAGTCCTTAATTCATGGACGCGATATTCTAAGTATCTATCTAAATGGTTTTTTGAAAACCGAAAAGACAGGACAGCTGGGTTCTTGGGAAACGTAAGCGTGCATGGGTGTATATAGTACATGCATCTGTTCTTTTATTTAACTTTATATCTATCTCTTTCCATTCTCTTCACTTCTTAATTGTTTTTCTGACTTTCTTTTTCTCTTTCTTTATACGCTCATCTTCTCTATCTTTATCTTCAAATCTCAAACACCATGAGAACCCAGACTCATAAGCGATCAATGATCGATTCTGGCGATGATCAGACGTCGGTTCCTCCCCAATCGTCTGTCGGACCTTTGCGCAAACAAAGAAAAATAAAGAAGGCAGTGTCTGTGGAAATGGAGTCTTTGGACTCTTTATCTTCTAATGAATCAAACTTCAGTCCATCCATGCTGAAATCACCAAGACCCTCTCGACGACGGAAGTCAACGATCCCATCCTATAAGCCTGAGTTTACTCAACCATCGGATTCGGTAAACCCTATCCTCACCTCTGATCTTCCTAAAAATTTCTTTCATAGTAATGCCTATGAGGTACGGTTTAAGACTGTTGTTTTCCCAAAACAATTTGTTTATAAAAAATTTGTTAATCAAATTTGCTATCAAACGTCTCCTCTAAATTTTTTTTTTGAATCATTTGGTATTTATTCCATGATTTTTCCTCCCTAAGTTGCATATCCTAGACTAGTTCAGCAGTTTTATACTAATCTAGAGTGTCATGAGGATTTTTACACAACTTTTGTTAAAAGAAAATCACTATATTTCACTGTCATGGATTTTGGTAGCATTCTAAACATTCCGTCCACTAGTGTCTGTCCATTTACTCAAAAAGAGGCTATCCATTTTCTTTTTACTCCTTTGGAACAATTATAGATTGTCATGAATAATCCTCTAATTAATGATGTTTTTACCCCCAAAACAGTAGATGTTTCTCCTCTTGCATGTGTACTTCATCATCTAGTTAGGTACAATCTTTTGCCCCACTTAGGTGGAGGTCCAGATTTTATTTATCAGGATTTAATAATAGTTGCTATGATTTTGAAAGGTTTGTCTTTTAATCTGTCTCAAATGTTACTTCATCAAATGACAAGTTATTTGAAAAAAAACAAAATGTGTCTGCCTTATAGTGCCAGTCTCACCACTCTTTTCAATCATTTTAAAATTTCCTTTGAAAATGAAATTTCTGTTGCTGTTACTGATTCCATCAGTGTTTGTACTTTGAAAATGTCTCGTATTGCCTTAATTGATGGTAAGTTTATTTGTAGCACTTTTGATAATCCTATCCCTCCCATTTCAAATCCATCTTCACCTGTTCTGCACCCAACTCAGTCTCCTCCTGAGATTGTTGACATGTTGAAAGTCATTATTTGTAATCAAGAGAAAATGTAAATTGAAATGTCAGGTCTCCACAATCGTATGTCTATGTTGGAAAAAGGCAAACTTCCTCTAGGTACGCCTGAAATTAATAAACTTTATCAAAACATTGAGGATGAGTTTATTAACTTACAAGCAGGGTTTGAATTGCAAACCACTGCTTTGGCAGAGGTCATGCAACGAAGACTCAATCGGAATGCTTGTCAATAGAGTTAGGAGATCAAATTTGTTAGCAATCAAGTTGGCGAGTTAGCTAAGTTAATGGCTATGCGCTTCAATGACGTAGGCTCTAAGTTATATATACAATGTAAACACTTGACTATTATGGAATTGGTTCATTATAACTGGCTAGCCGAGTATCTTGGTGATTTCCTTGACGTGCCATTACCACCTGCAACTTTTATTCCCTAACCTCCTCAATTTGCTGCTGATCTTACCCTGGCTGAAAGGATTCACCACGCCAATCGTCGTCCTTACTTCACACAAAGGGCTGCTCAGCGTGCAACAATGGTAGATCTTGACTGATGGCATTATTTCCCTTTTTTTTAATGACAAAGGGGGAGAAGTTTAAGTTTAATTATTTTTGGATTTCGGTAGACTAAAAGACTTATTTTGTTGATATTATGTTGGTTTTTGGTTTGGTGCTTCACAAGACTTATTATTTTGGGATTATAACAATGGTTTAAAACTAATATATTAACTGATGATGAACTAACATGAATGCAGGTAGCAGGTTGTTTAAAATTTAAAGATACACTAAAATTGGATTTCAGTTAGATTAATATTATGTTTTTTTTTCTAAAATGATTATATTAAATTGCATGGATTTAGGGGGAGCTAATTATATTGTATGCATGTTTTTAGGGGGAGTTAATGGGAATTAAATCTTTTTGGTTGTCATCATCAAAAAGGGAGAGAATGTTGACTTAGTCATATTCCATCCGTGAGTTTTGATGATGAATTGCTCATATACTAAATTGTTTCATGGAATTTTAGGTATATGATGATAAAAAACATTGGTGGGATTTTCAAGTGGTTGAAGAAGTTTTTCTTTACTAGGAGAACCAAGTGTAAGGTCAATTGTATAAAAATTGATTTTTCATTTAAAGGCTCTAGGACATATCATTGACATTTAGTTTTATATGTCTTAAATGAAGAGTATTTTAAAACAAATGAAAAGGGTTTTTCTAATATTAAATAACTTTATATTATAATAATAAATTATCAAGTACAAAAGATATTAACATTTTATATATGTTACATGTGCTTATAAGTTGCTACTTGATAATAGGTTATATTCAAAGTTAAGTTTTCTACTACACGTGGATATATGAGCATGTCTAGTAAGCTAAAAAGACGGTAGCCTATAGAGTTTAAATTATGACATAATAAGTGTGGTTCTCAAGAAAGGTAATTATGAATATCTTGGAACTATAAAGACCTTGATTGTTGGAAAAGAAGTGTGAGGACATACGCCACTTTAGTTGCTACACGCCACTTTTATATAGAGAGATAAAGTCAAAGTTATTATGTAATGGGTTATCTCTTAAAGGTGTCTTTGAAATTATCCCAATAGTATAACACTAAAAAGGATTGAGTTTGTTATTTGGATAAATATCAATTATACTATTTCTTTACCGTTGTGAGTTATCTCAGAGATATTATCATGCCATTTGATTAGGACAAATAGAACAGATCTGGAATTAATGGTATTATTTTATGGTCTATAAAATCGTATTTCATGTATGGAATTTATACGACTCATAAAAAATACCATTGTGCGCTAATTTACTAATATTACCGAGCAACTTGTTCTTAATTGGTGCAACTTTTGATCAGCTGAGCAATTATACTTCTGATATTATTATAGCTGGTAATTGGTAAAATTTATTTGTTTATCATTATATGCTAATTGATCATTTCAAATAGTTGAGCCTTTATTTGTTAAATTGATTATTCTTGTATTGATCATAGACCTCTATATTTGTATTTAATTTTTTGTTTAGACTAAGTGTAGTCTAAAGGTGTTAATCCTAGTGGATTAGAGAAAAAGTTTACAAACAGGTTCAAGGAAGCAAAGGTGTTTGAAGAGTGCATAGGTGCACAAGGAGCAAGAGTGCTCAAGAGAAATTAATTGTTATTAATTCTTGTAAGAATCTGTTTTGTAATCAGTGTTTAATTATAAAGAAATAAATAAAGTGAGTCTCCAATACTAGTTAGTATTGGACGTGGACTAGGCTATTATTATAGAGGGTAATAGTTGAACCACGTAAAAAATCTTGGTGTTGATTTTATTACTTGTTTTACTTTAATTACTCACATGAGCTATTTAATTATCTTAATAATTAAAATTTGAATATTTGCATTATCTTAAGATAATTCTTTAACATCAAGTATTTTATCTTAAGTTATAAATTCAGCAGAATATTTTCTTATAAAAATAATCAGTCAATTTTGTAGGTCATATTAATTCAGTAAGATGAATTCATCAATCTAGTAGCTTGAATTTAATAGTTTGATATAAAGTTTAAAAATTGGTCATAGACTGCTCCCACACTTATTCAACCCCCCTTCTAAGTGTGCCTATTTAAATTTCACCCATTATGTATGACTTACAAAGGATGGAGATAGAGTTAAAAACTTCAGGGACCCACGTGATGACGTCAAATATACGAGTAGAACTGACTTTAATCGATAAAGTTAAAGCTGCTCAAGCTACATACCTGGAGCTGATGCGTATGAAGAAGAAAGTGCAAGAAGGTGCTATTCTAGAAGCAAGAATCGACGATGAAGGAATACTTCGAGTCAATTCCAGACTTTATGTTCCTAACAACTCTGATTTGATGTATAAAATCATGATGGAAGCACACAACACACCGTTTAAAATCCATCCTGGGAGTACCAAAATATATCGTGATCTTCAACATACATTTTGGTGGAGCAATATGAAGAGAGAGAGATAACGGAGTTTATCTCAAGGTGTTTATCTTGTCAACGTGTCAAGGCGGAGCATCAAGTACCAAAAGGTCCATTGTAACCACTTGAAATTCTCGAATGGAAGTGGGAGCATATTAACATGGATTTTGTTATTGGTCTTCCCAAGGTTTCTCAAGGCATAGATGTAATTTGGGTCATTGTCGATAGATTATCGAAGACTGCTCATTTCGTACCTATACGAGAAACATATTTACTTGAACGTCTTTCTCATATATAAATAAATGAGATTATAAGACTTCATGGTATGCCAGTATCCATAGTTTCTGATCGAGACCCAAGGTTCACTTCACGAGTTTGTGTCAGTTTACAGAAAGCTATAGACACTGATTTACGATTCAGTTCTGTATATCATCCTCAGACGGGCGAGTAGTCGGAGATGACTATTCAAACTCTTGAAGATCTATTAAGACTCTGTGTCCTAGACTTCAAACGAAGTTGGGACAAGTACTTGCCATTAGTGAAATTCTCCTACAATAACATTTATTAAGCAAGTATAGGCATGGCTCCATTCGAGGTGTTGTATGGATGAAAGTCTCATTCTCCAGTATACTATGATGAGGTGGGTGAAGCAATGTTGTTCGAACCAAAATTAGTATGTATGACTATGGAAAAGATTCAAATTATCCGGTAACGTATACAAACCTCACAAGATCGACAAAAGAGTTATGCTGATCTTCATCGAAGGGACGTGGAATTCAATGTTGGAGATCATGTATTAGTGCGTGTTGCTCTATGGAAAGGAGTTACGAGATTTGGAAAGAGAGGAAAGCTCAACCCTCGATTCATTGGTCCATTTGAAAAATCCTCCACCGAGTAGGAACTTTGGCCTATAGACTCGCCTTGCCATCAAGTATGTCTCGTGTTCATAATGTTTTTACATATCTATGTTACGTAAATATGTGGAAGACCAGAACCACATTATTGAATTAGAACCAGACGAGATAGCAAAAGATTTAACGTATGAAGAGGTACCCAAACCACATTATTGGATCAACATACAGAAAGCTATGGGCACTGATTTACAATTCAGTTCCGCATATCATCCTTAGACAGACGGGAAGTCAAAGAGGACTATTCAAACTCTTGAAGATCTTTTAAGACTCTATGTCCTAGACTTCAAAGGAAGTTGAGACAAATACTTACCATTGGTGGAATTATCCTACGACAATAGTTATCAAACAAGTATAGGCATGACTCCATTCGAGGCTTTGTATGGACGAAAGTGTCGTTCTCCAATATGCTGGGACGAGGTGGGTGAAACAACGTTGTTGGGACCAAAAATGGTACGCATGACTACAGAAAAGATTCAAATGATCCGGCAACGTATATAAACCTCACAAGATTGATAAAAGAGTTATGCTGATCTTCATCAAAGGGACGTTGAATTCAATGTTGGAGATCATGTATTGTTACGTGTTGCTCCATGGAAAGGAGTTACGAGATTCCAAAAGAGAGGAAAGCTCAACCATCGATTTATTGGTCCATTTGAAATCCTCGATCTAGTAGGAACTGTGGTCTATAGACTCGCCTTACCTCCAAGTATGTCTCGTGTTCATAACATTTTTCACATATCCATGCTATGTAAATATATGAAAGACCCAAACCACATTATTGATTTAAAACTAGATGAGATAGTAGAAGATTTAACGTATGAAGAGGTACCTGTTAAAATCTTGGATAAGAAGGAACATATTCTACACTCAAAGGTTATACCTCAAGTCAAAGTTTTATGGATAAACCACGATATTGAGGAAATGACCTGGGAGTTAGAAAATGAAATGAAAACAAGGTATCCTCACCTTTTCAACATACCATGTACGTACACTAATTTCGAGGATGAAATTTCATTAGAAAGGGAGGTTGTAAGACCCCAACTTTTTATGAATAAAGATTTAATTTTCTTTAAATGTTATTTTGAATAATAAGGTGTGGATTTGATATAATGCTATTGTTAAGGGTGATATATGCAAATTTTGCAAGCAATCAAATTGTAATAAAATATTCATTTGTTCGGGGAATATTCTTTTTATCGGGGAATATTCGTACGATGACACAATCATTGGTGGACCCCACAATGGAATTACTGTCAGATATAAAAAGCGACAGAAATAACCTTTTTATAAAAATAACAACAAGGCTTTTACCGTTAAACTATTAAAATACCCGATAATAAAAGTACAGTACTACGCGTGATTGCACAATAACACGGTATTGTACAATATCTCTAATTATTGATGCTTACTTAAGAAGTCACTCAGCTTTATTCAATTATTATCACAGTACCATCTGCATAATATTTTATATTATTAAATCAATAATTGAGACGACACAGTTATTCATACTATTATTTGCATTATTAACAATGTCTAGAAAGTTTTGTCGAGGAAAAGGGTTAGGTTATTTAATTGCACGCTAATAAGGAGAAGTTCTTATCAAAAAGCTCCCTCTTTCCTGGGAATGATCTGGTTGTTAATATTATGAGTTATAATATTAATGATGAATAATTGTTGAAAGATTAAAAATGTGTTTATTGAAGATAAGCAATTTGTGATAAATATTTATTCAATTTTTGATATAAATAGAGGGGTTTTCATGAAATAGTTGTTGTAACTTTGGCTTATTATATGGACCCCCACTTACTCATTTTTCAAAATTGCCGGTAGAAAGTGGTCTCAGTTTTTGTTTTATTATTATTATAATAGTAATAAAACAGAAAACTTTTTATATAAAACAGAAAACTTTTTATATAAAATAGAATACTTTTTATATTATATATAAAGTTATTCGTTTTATTAGATTATAAATAGAATATATTATATTTTATATAAAGTTTTCGTTTTATTAGAATATTTTATTACATAGTGCTGCATAGTGAAAATTAAATTTTCGACAAATTTGCCAAATTCGTCCGCCTGTGAATTTCTTTCTGTGCATCCGTGATTTCCTAAATAGTACCCTGTCATTCTCCTATAAATAGGATGCTTAGTTAAGAAATGAAAATCACACCAGAATCAGAGAATTCTTCTTTTATAATATTGTGCGTATTTCTTTCTAGTATAAGGATACTTTGAGTGTAAAAAATAGTGCACGTTTTTTTCAAGAATATCTTCGCCATACCAGTCAAATTTACTCCCCTTTTAAGGTATGAGATATTTTTTTTGTTCAATATTCATAAGAAATATTATTTTCTTCCATACTCTATAGTATGTAAGTAATATTATTTCGTTTCATATTCCTAAATCTACACTTATTTTGATAAGTATTGCTTCTATACTCCTTGAAATTAGTAGAATATCCTTGAATTTTGCTCTTCTTCTAGTATCATTTCACTGAAATATTTTTTTAAACTTTCATGTTAAATTTTAATCTTTTCATGTCGGGGTACTATTCATGGGGTACTATTTATACATACGGTACTATTCATATGCTACTATTCATAGGGTACTATTCATGAAGTACTATTCATATGGTACTATTCACGATAAAATTTGGTTTCTTTCATGTCCAAATTATTTTTGATACATTAATATCATTCTTGAATTTTACTCCACAATTAATTATCATGTTGAAAATTTGGACATTCTTAAACTCTAGATAAATTGAATTAAAAATCTTTAATATTTATCCTTGAACTCACTTGATTGATTTCTTATATCATTGTCATCATCCTTATGTTTATATTATGATGAAGGTCATCTTTGGCCCGTAGTGTATAGATGGAGTGTTGATTAGTATGATTATGACTAGGAATTATGTATTGGTATAATCATAACCTATAATGTTACAGACAAATGATGTGGTGAAAGTCCTCATTGGCCCATAATGCATTGATGGACAGTTATTTGGCATGATCATAACCACTGTTGATACTAACGAATATCCTTGGCTCGTAGTGCATGGATAATTCGATGATGTGGAATATTTATTGAGTTGTGTTACAGAGATAAAATATTGATGATGAACTTTTAAATCATAGAAGATAGTAGACATCATGTTCTACTTGACTCTTCTAATTGATTGCTTGTTCCGCTATAGTTAAACTTGTTGTCTATTGTATTCTATCAGTTTTTACACTATTAAAGACTAAGGATAATTTATTCTACATTATCTTAGTCATAATACTCTTTACTGGGCTAGTTGAGCTCACCCTTTTCTTTCATTGTTCTCTTCAGGAAATGAGAATATAGGTGGGAGTAGTTCGGGAATGGAGTGATGGTCCAAGATGGTGGCTATAGTAGTCCTCACTATTCTATAAAATAGTGTGATAATAATTGTAATTATCACTTCATTTGAGTTTGGATATTGTCTACGAGACAATATTCGTATTAAAACTCACAACTTACGTTTTGTCGTATTTTACACAACAATTGATAATTGTATAAATTAAGTTTGTATTTGAATTTTGTACCATGTATTTGGTGACTTAGAATAGGTTGTATGGAACTATTTTGGAGGCATCACAGAGGTGATATTTTCTTTCAATGTGTTTGTCCTTCTTGTGGTTCCTAGGCTCTTTTGATTATCCAATCGCCCCATTATTGTCATAAAATAGGATAATAAGAGATGATATTAAAGGTACCATTCCTATTTCTAGCAAGAAATTCTTGAGCCATACAACCTCTTTTAGCTTCGAAAGCAACAATGTATTCAACTTCCATGGTGGAGTCAGCTATGCAAGACTGTTTAACCCTCCTACAACTGACAACTCCACATCCAAGAGTAAACACATAACCAGATGTTGACTTTCTAGAGTCTTTATCTGACTGAAAATCTGAATTTGCATATCTTTTTGGAACAAGATCATCACTAGAATAGACAAGCATATAATCTTTTGTTCTCCGTAAATACTTAAGTATATGTTTTACTACTATCTAATGTTTGAGTCCAGGGTCAAGCTGATATCTGCTGATCAAGCCTACTATAAAACAAATATCTGGTGTAGTACACAACATTGCATACATAAGACCTCCCACCGTCAAAGCATAAGGGATTGTCTTCATGCGCTCTTTCTCTTGAGGTATCTTAGGACACTACTCCTTAGTAACAAGAATTCCATGTCTGATAGGAAGTAGTCATTTCTTAGAATTCTACATGTTGAACCTAGCCAAAATTATATATCTATATGCAGCTTGGGATAGACCTAACATTCTATTCTTCGATCACGCCAAAGCTTGATCCCTAGAATGTAATTAGCCTCTCCTAAGTCCTTCGTCTCAAAATTACTAGACAACCAAATTTTGGCATTAGATAATACTCCCATATCATTACCAATAAGCAATATATCATCCACATAAAGAACTAAGAATACCACCACCCCATCATCCACAAGATTCTTCTAGATTTTGTTCAAAACCATAAGATTAGATTGCTTGATCAAACCTTTTATTCCAAGACCTTAATGCTTGCTTAAGTCCGTAAATGGACTTTTGCAACTTGCATACCATATTTTCTTGGCCTTTAACTATGAAATAATCAGGCTGCTTCATATAGATTTCATCATCAAGATATCCATTAAGAAAAGCAGTCTTGACATTCATTTTCCATATTTCATAATCAAGATGAGCTGCAATGGATAAGAGTATTTTGATAGATTTAAGCATAGCCACTGGTGAAAAAGTTTTCTCATAATCAATACCTTCTTTTTGAGTAAAACCTTTTGCTACCAATCGTACTTTAAAGGTTTCCACCTTTCCGTATACCCCTATTTTTCTTTTATAGACCCACTTGCACCCTATAGGTTTGACCCCATTAGGTGCTTCTACAAGTTACCATACTTTATTTGAGTACATGGAATCCATTTCTTGTTTCATAACTATGTGGCAGTTGGATGCATTTACATCATTAATAGCTTCATGGTAGTTAGAGGGATCCAACTCTACTTCTTCCGGAATAACATCGTAAGTTTCTCCAAGAAGTGAAAGTCTCTCAAGAGGCCTGATACTCCTCCCACTACGACGAAGCTCTGGTGTATTAGAAAATCTAGATGGTTAGTTTGGGGCAATTCATTTAAGTCTCGTGGGGGATTAATTAATTGAGTAATTTATGTACTTGGCATTTCTTCTAAGATAATTTTACTACTCGACTTGTGATCCATTATGTAGTCAGTTTTTTAGAAAAATTGCATTTGCGCTAACAAATACTTTCTAGTCTAAAGGACTATAAAATAGACCACCTCTAGTTCCTTTTGGATATCCTACAAACAAACATACTTCTGTTCTTAAACCTAATTTATCTAAGTCTGTCTTTCCTTTTCGTACATATTCAGGTGTGCCCCATATATGAATATGGTGTAATACTGACTTTCGCCCTCTCCACAATTCTCTAGGTGTTAAAGGAACAAACTTTGATGGTATAAGATTTAGTAAGTACATTGTCGTTTCTTGTACATAACCCCAAAAGCAAATAGGAAGAGTAGGAAAACTCATTATAGACCTTACCATATCCAAAATAGTCTTGTTTCTTCTTTTTTCCACACTATTTTGCTGGGGTGTATCCGATGCAGTCAATTCAGATATAATTCCTATATTAGATAAGTAATCTTTGAATTCCCCAAGAAGGTATTCACCTCCTCTATCTGATCGAAGGGCCTTTATGTGTTTATCATATTGCCTTTCTACTTCTGCTTGAAATTCTTTGAATTTTTCAAATGCTTTAGACTTTCAATGCATAAGGTACACATAACCAAATCTTGAGTAATCATCAGTAAAGGTTATGAAATACTTAAACCCTCCTCGTGCTCGGATATTCATAGGACCACATACATCTGTATGAATTAATTCTAACTTATCACTGGCTCTATATTTATTTGCCTTGAAAGTTCCTTTTGTCATTTTCCCCTATATATAAGATTTTCAAACGGGAAGATTTTCAACTTCTAAGGAGCTTAAAGGACCATCTTTAACTAGTCTTTGGATCCTATTTAGATTAATATGACTTAATCGTAGATGCCAGAGATAAGTTTGATTAATTGAAGAAACTTTTCTTTTTAATGGTATATGTTGACTACATTCAGTTTGTATTAATGAATAATAATTTGGAGTTAGAATATATAAATTATCTACCAATGAACCAAAAAAATGAAATTTCCATTCTTGCGAATAACAATCTTGGAATCAAAATTAACTGAATATCCATGTTTAAACAAGCAAAAAACTGAAATTAAATTTCTACGAATGTCTGGAACATAAAGACAATCTACTAATTCTAAAGTCTGATCATTATTATAATTGAGATGCACAACTCCCACTCCAATAGCTGCTACTTTTGCGCTAGAACCCAGGTGTAGATAAATCTCGCCTTCATTCAATTTTCTGGTTTCTTGAAACCCCTGAAATGAATTATAGACATGATTATTAGTTCCTAAATCTACACACTAGGATTCAGTAGAACGACCCATAAAATATGTTTCATGAATGAAATATTGATATTTATCTATCTTGCCATACTGATCAATGAGATAATCAATCATACCTTAATTTTTGATCTTGGCTAAGTAAGTAGAACAATTCCTTTTCCAGTGGCCTTTATCCCCACAGTGAAAACATTTCCCTTTAGGTTTTTCTTTTTCCCCTTTCTTCCCAACCCCTCCAGATAAAGGAATGTTTCCATTTGCAGCTTTCTTACCGTTATTCTTTTTTCGGCTCTTGACCTTAGGCTTTTCCCTAAAAGTACCAGTTTCTGTAACATGAATGCTTCCTTTTGCACAAAGAATAACCTCTACTTCTCGGATTTCTTTCATCAGTTCAAGTAAAGTTAAAGACATTGTGTTCATAGTGTAATTAAGCTTGAATTGATTGAAGGAATCAGGTAAGGTCTAACATGGGTTTCCCCATCAACTGTTGCTCCCAGGATTTCCAGTTTGTATAAGTAAGAAATAATTTTTAAATAATGATCTCGAGCTGAAGATACCTCGAACATCTTGGAATTCATAAGTGTTTTTGTTAGTTCGTAGAGGCACAATAGTTATCTAGAAAGGGGGTTTAATAGATATTTTAAATTTTATTTTTCAAAATACTTGTCAGATTTGTTAATGATTTAACCACATTTGTTTGTTCCCCTTTAAGATAAACCAAGTTAATAGGTGATAAGCAGTTATGACAGATATAGCAGTTATAGCAAGAATATAAAAGACACACTATTTTTAAGTGGTTCAGAGCACTCAAGGCTCCTAATCCACTCTTCTACTCCTTGAGTAGGAAATCCACTAAGGATGTCTTTACAACCTTCGAATCATTTAGATTCCTTCAAGACCAGCAGTCTTGGAACTTCTTAGTTCACTTAAAACTCTTCACGTCTAGCAGACTTAGAACTTCTTACTTCACTTTATGAGAGTTGAGTTCTTGAGTTGTGTTACTCAGTTGCCGTTAAGCATATGCTCAAAAGAACTGAGTAGCTGAGCAAGCTTTCTTTCTAGATCGTAAAGTTTTGTGTTGAGTGTTCTTCAACTTTTTGTTGTGTACTTGCTTTCTTGTTACATCTGTGTCTGATTTTTATATAAAGGAGCCTTTGAAATATGTCCGTTTAAAGGCGTCTGTTGAAGCATTAAATGTATCAGACATTTCTGAGCACCAATGGTGACTTCCTAGAAATTTGTTGTTCAACCATCTGACTCACTAACATAGCAGATTGCTATCTCACCTAATACCTGAAACAACTTTTTCAGCAGACATGCAATCATTTTCCTTAGCTTCTTCAAACCGCTTCTTTGATACATACAAAGGATGAGCATTGGGATTTTTAAAATTCTCAGCGTCTGAAATCCATTCTTCATTTGCAGTATAGCTAATGGATAAGGCTCGATGCTTCTGATACTGACAGGAAATACGCTACGATTATAATCGCGGTGCCTTGTTTCAGCCTAGTAAAAGAGAACACTGTGATTTCTCTTATGCACCGGTAGAATACGATTTTTACTTGCTAGTTTTTGCAGACTCTACGCTTCCAAGAGCAAACTATGATTATTGACTTGGTTCGGCAGGCGCTTGGACCAACTCTACGATTCTGAGTGAGGCCCTCCAAAGTAGACTACAATTTTGTAGCAACTTTCTCGATACTCTACGATTCTACCTTGGATTCTGCAAACTCTTGATTGTCTTGACAAACTACAATTCTGTTGATGCCTATCTATTACATCTTAAAACATAGATCAACCTAACAGTTTTGATCTTTTCTTCTATACATTCTTTTATAGAATGATAAACATTAAGCATAGATCAACCTAACAATTTTGATCTATCACCTAAGTCCTTGTACATATGTTCTTTGAAAGACTTTACACATAAACATGTTTACTTACTTTTAACATCAAATTTTAATATGCAATTCCCAACAATCTCCCCCTATTTGATGTTGACATAACCAAGGAGATTTGTATTATAATCATCAATTTCTAAATGCAGGATGCTAGAAAGTAAATATAACTTAGTATTTCGGTGAGCAGCTGAAATCTCTAGAGAATAAGCATGAATTTATTGATGTTTGTAAAAAAAATATTACAATAAAGCATAGTTACATCAATAAGAAATAAATTTCAACTTATCTATATTTTTTCTGCCTTTTGCTTCTTGGAGGATTGGCATGCTCTACAGCTCTCCTTCTTCTGCTTACTTCATCTTTCCATGCAATATCTTCCATCTCACTTTGACTTAGCCATTCTCCATAATCATGTCTATTCATAAAGACAGGGTCTATAGTCGGCATGTTTAAGCCAGTAGTGGTTACCCCTTGTGAGCTAGGAGATGGCCTTTAACTCCTTAGCGGTTGCGCCATAAGAATTGGTTAGCGTTGCTGTTGTTCAGGTCATGTAGTCTCATAGCGAGGTTGTCTTGTGGGAGGAATCCTTGAAGATTGAGCAATTTGTTTTCCTCTTCCTTTGCCTTTCTCTCCTTCCCCTTTATTCTCCCCCTTTATGTCAGCATCAAGGGTTCGAATGTCTTCTGAAAGACGATTCATGACTTGGACAAGTTCGTGGATCTAATTCCTGTATTGAGCAATGTCTTCACAATTTTCTTTAACCAAAGAATCTGTTTAAGAGTGGTGCTTTTATAGAATGGCCAAGATAATTTTTGTTTGTTGTATCTGATTCATAGAGTAATCGTTGAATTCTTTAATGGAAGATCGTAGGCTTGAGAGGCTTTCCATAACAAGTTTATTTTGAGTTTCCTGTGTCTTCTGTAGAAGGATAACTACTTCCTTCTACTTCTAGGCAGATTGAAAGTGAATTTGATCCCTTTCATTTATGCTATTGATCATTTCCTTGATGATCTCCCTAAGCTTATTTGTGAGCTCAGAACTCATATTACTGGGAAGAGTGTTAGCAGCATTTATCGAGTGGTTCATCCTTGTATGAAGAAGCAGCGAGTGAGTTTCAAGATCTTCTTGAATATCTATAGTCACTTTTTGTGAGGCACTAGACAGCTCAAATTTGGTGGGAAGATCTGAGAGAAGCTCAAGTATTTGTTGAGTGTCTGGAGGAGAGGCTCTTGTATTTTTGTTTTGTAGGTTTGAGAGAGAAAGAGTAAGATCAAAATAATTATTGGTTGAGGAGGAAGAAATGTCCGAAGGAGGTGCATGTATGGGGTTTGAGTTGTGGGAGGAGAGGCTGTTGAAGCTAGTTGAGTAGGTGACTCTACAATTTTAGTAGGATCGATATTCGTAGAGTGAGAAATGGTTGAAGAATATATTAATATGAATTTAGGCATATTTGGTTCATCAGTTACAGAATATTGGGATTCTATAGCTGGAAATTGGTTTAATGGATGAAGAATCACTTCCAACCATCTTGGTAATTCATAGAATTAGTTAAAGTTTGATGGAGGACAGTGATTAACTCTAAAAAAGATGAGAATTAATTGCACCTCACACCCATTTTCTGAATAAGGATGGTTAGTGATCAGCTTTTGAGCAAACATGAGGTTACCTGGAAATCCATGAGCTAGAACTAAAATTGCTGGATAAGCTTTGAAGGTCTAGAACATGTGATCCTAAGAGTTGAGAATTTGGGCTCTGTGATAGGGCATCATTGGTAAGTAGGAGAACAACTGATTGTAATTGGCTCTCCTGTATCTATTCCAGCATACTGCTATTATCTCAACTCCATCAATCTCTTTTTTTTCTTTGTCTTCATTTTCTTCATTGGAAATTTCCACCACTTCAAACATTTCTTCATTTCTTACTTGCTCTTCAGGACTTTCTATCTCCATAGCTTCCACACCTTCTTGCATCTCCCCCTCAGCTGTAGCACATTCTAGCACAGGGACTTCAAGAAGCTCCCCCTCAATCTAATCATTCATTTGTTCTTCAGGCAGCTCCCTCTCAATATAAGTTGTATTCTCCTTAAAGGCTTCTGGCAGCTCTCGTTATGAAGCTATTCTTCTATCTTCTTCCTTCAAGATTTCTTCATTGACAAGAATGTATTTCTTTACAAGCTTTCTTTGTAACATCAATGCACTACGGGCCAATGAGGACTTTTTCCACATCATTTGTAACATTACGATCATGATTATACCGAATAATCCCTAGTCATAATCATACCAAGTCCATCTACGCACTACAGGACACAGATAACTTTCAACATAATATAAACATGAGGATGATGACAATTCAATAAAACAAGTTCAAGAATAAATTTTAAAGATTTATAAATTAATTTATCCCGGAACCAATAACGTCTAAATTGTCAACATGATAATGCTTTGTGGAGTAAAATTCAAGAATACTCAGAAGAATATTTCCATGAAAAGATACTGGATGAAGCACAAATATCCAGGATATTCTACTAATTTCATGGAGTATAGAAGCCAAAACTTTGACCAACTGAGAATAATAGAATATATGAAACTGTAAATGGATTTTCGCCCGCCATGCGGTAATCCACGTAGACAGATCATTTCCACAAGTTAATAAGGAATGAATACAAAGGATCATTCACCATGAATGCAGTAATCCACATAGACAGGTTATTCCAAGAGAATAATCAAGGATGGAACTAGGTCATGCGTAATCCGCACAGACAGGATATTCCAACAGAATATTAAAGAATGGAACCAGGTCAGGCGTAATCTGCACAGACATGATATTCCAACAGAATAATAAAGAATGGAACCAGGTTATGCGTAATCCGTACAGACAGGATATTCCAACAAAATAATAAAGAATGGAATAACAATCCTTACGAGTATTGAAAGAAAATAACTCTCTTCATAAATACGAAAGAATAATACACCTTACCTTAAGAAGAAGAGTATTCCGATGGGTAGGGCGGAGATATACTTGAAGAAAACTTGCACTATTTTCTACGCTCAAAGCTTTCTTAAACTCTAACAAAATACGCTCAAGATTATAGAAGAAGAATTCTCTGAATTTGTGGCGTGTGTTTCAATTCTAACTAAGCATCCTATTTATAGGAGAATGGAAAGGATACTATACAATAAAATATAATATATTCTATTTATAATTATATAATAAAACAAAATATATATATATATATATATATATATTATTCAAAATCTAATAAAACAATTAACTTTATAAAAGTATTACGTTTTATATAAAAAGATTTTACTATGCAAATACTATGCAGTACTATGCATAATAAAATATATTATATTCTATTTATAATTAAATAAAACAAAACTTTATAAAAAAAAGTATTACATTTTATATAAAAGATTTTTTACTATGCAAACACTATGCATAATAAAATATAATATATTCTATTTATAATCAAATAAAACAAAACTTTATAAAAAGTATTCTATTTTATATAAAAAGTTTTCTATTTTATTACATTTATAATAATAATAAAACAAAATTTATATATATATATATATAAACTTCCGTGACTTCCCAGATTTCCCCCATTTTTCTTTCGTGGGCCCCACATGTGGGCCCACCTTTTAAGAAATTTCTATCGATTATTTTGAAAAATGGGTAAATAGGGGTCCATAAAATAAGTAAAACTTCATAAAAATCACTTTAATAATTTTAACAACATTTATCACCATTATTATAATTCATAATATTAATCGACCATGTCGTTCCCAAGAAAGAGGGGGCTTTCCAATAAGGATTTCTCCCTATTGGCGCGTAATTAGGTGACCAAATCTCTCCTTGACAGAACTTCTAGACATCATTAATATTACAAATAATAATATTAATAACTTCGTCATCTCAATTATTGATTTAATAATATATAAAATATTGACAATAATTAAATCAAATAACGTGAGATACTTGTCACGTTAATTCTTATAGCAATAATTGAACAAAACTGAGTGACTTCTTGCGTAAGCATCAATAATCAATACCGTATGCTACTCTGCAACCACGCGTTTTACTTTAGTTTTACTACCGAGTAGTTCAACAGTTTTAACGATAAAACTTCCGCCGTTATTTTCATAAAAATATTTTTGTCGTTTTCTCAATCCGACAATAATTCCATTATGGGGTCCACCAATGATTGTACCGTTGTACGGATATTGCCAGACAAAAAGAATATATTCTGACCAATCGAATATTATATAACAACTTGCATACTTTTCAAAATTTCTAAATATTACCCACAACTATAACATTATCTCAAATCCACACCATAATTTTGAAAATAATATTTCGAGAAATTTAAATCTTTATTCATAAAATTTGGGGTCTCACATTGATTTTCTCCCCTTTTTCGTTCATCACCAGCTTTAACATTTTGATGAGTTGAGAGCTTGTTCCATCTTTAGAGTTTAGAAAGAATACTCATGTAAATCTGGTGTAGTCATCCACTACAACCAATGAGTATCTCTTCCCTCTAAGACTTGTTGTTGGAATTGGCCCAAAAAGATCCATGTGGAGTAACTGTAGGGGCTTATCAATTAAGTTCATCATTTTATCTTTGAATGAGCTCCTAGTTTGCTTTCCAAGCTGACAGGCATTGCATGGCCTTTCTTTGACAAAGCTAAGCTTGGGTAAACCTGCTACTAGATCTTTGGTGGCCAATTTTGACATACTTTTGAAATTAAGATGAGATAATCTTTTATGCCATAGCCAGCTCATTTCTTTAGAGGCTTTAGTAAGAAAAATATTGTCTCACTAGAGCTTAGTTGTGAGACCCCAGATTTTATCAATAAAGATTTAAATTTTGTCGAAATAATTTTTTAATATTATGGTGTGAATTTGAGATAATATTATAGTTGTGGGTAGTATTTATAAATTTTGCAAAGTATGCAAGTGGTTATATTATATTCGATTGCCTGAGAATATTAGGTTTAGCGAGGAATATTCGTACAACTGGCTCAATCATTGGTGGACCCACAACGTAATTATTGGTTGATTGAAAAACGACAAAAATATTTTATTGAAATAACTGGCGGAAGTTTTACCGTGGTTTCTTGTTGAACTACTCAGTAGTAAAAAATGCGAATGTCGTGTGGTTGCATATAAGCATACCAGTATTGATTATTGATGCTTATGTGAGAAGTCACTCGGTTTGATTCCATTATTGTCGATTAATAATATGAATTATTATAGCGATAATGACGTTTTGTTTTATTCGTATTATTAACGTAATAAAAGCGAAACATCTTTTATATAAAATGTAATACTTTATTAAAGTTATTCTATAAATAGAATATATTATATTTTATTATGCATAGTGTTGCATAGTGTTTTGCATAGTGTTTTTGCATAGTGTTGCATAGTATTTGCATAGTAAAATGTTTTTATATAAATAGAATATATGATATTTTATTTAAAAGATTTTTCTTTAAATATGGACCGTCAGATTAAAGTAAATCAAACGGGACCGTTCATGGATTAATTACTATGCATTCTATTTTCCTATAAATAGAAGCTCATTCCTTCATTATTTTCTTACAAATTCTTTGAAACTAGAGAGAGAAATTATAGAGAGAGAAGCTATAGAGAAAATCTATAGAGAGAAAGAAGAAGAGTATTACGGCACTTCACTACTTTGATATCCGGTGTCTTTTACGGTAAGGGGTATTATTTGTTGTACTAGTAAGGGGTGTTATTCTTTCTTATTCATGAGGAGAACTTACATTATTCCATTCATTATTATTACATTGGAATAACTTTGTAAAAGTGGTATACCCTATACATAACTTTGTATATGCGGCATACCCTATACTTGGTGAAATCCTTATGTTATTCCATTCTTATTTATTACGTTGGAATAACTCAGATCATCTGGAATCCCCTATACTTGGTGATCTTCTTACATTATTCCATTCTTTATTATTACATTTGGAATATCATGTCTATGTGTTTTACAGGACTGGTTCCATTGTTTATTATTCGCATTTATTATTACATTGGAATATCACATGCGTGTGTTTTACAGGACTGGTTCCATTGTTTATTATTATTCAAACATTTATTATTACATTGGATCATCCTGTCGATTGTGAATTTCACTGACTGGTTAAGTTATTATTATTAGTTGGAATAACTTTGTTTTATGGCACCGCATGCATGGCGATTTCTTTTGTTATTCCATTCTTTATTATACCCGGATGGTTAAAACTTTGACTTCTATACTCCATGAAATTAGTAGAATATCCTTGATATTTGTGTTTCATCCGATATCTTTTCATGAAAATATTCTTACGATCATTCTTGAATTTTACTCTACAAAAGCATTATCTTGTTGACAATTTGGGCGTTACTAATTCTGGATAAAATAATTCTTGAACTTGTTTTATTGAATTATTATGTCATCATCATCATCCTCATGATATATTATGTTATCTTTGGCTTACGTGCATAGATGAACTTAGTATGATTATGACCGGGGATCATTCGGTATAATCATGGCTTGTTATAAATGATGTGATAAAAGTCCTCGATTGGCACTGTAATGCGTTGATGGATAGTTTTTGGTATGATTATGACCGGGGGTGATTCGGTATAGTCATGACCATTGATAATTTGATGAAAATCCTTGTAGTAGTGCGGGGATGATTAGATATTGTGGTTTATTCATTAAATTAAGTCTTAGTGATAAAATTTATGAAAACCTTTTAAAACCTAAAAGATAGTAGACTTTATTTTCTACTTGACTCTTTTAATGGATTGCATGTTCAAGCTGCGATTAAACTGGTTGTCTATTGTATTTTATCGGTTTAACACTTTGTTGAAGGTGATGATAATTTATTACGCATTATCTTAGTCATAATATTTCTTCTTGGGCTAGTTGAGCTCACCCTTTTCTTTCACTTTGTTCTCTTGTGAAATGAGAACATATTTGGGACGAGTCGGGGAATGGAGTAATGGTCGAGAGGATAGCATTAGTAGTCCTCACTATTACGTGAAATAGTGTGATAATAGTTGTAATGAGGACTCCTTTTGAGTTTGTATAATATCTAGTAGACAATATTTGTATTCAAACTCACGGTTTATGTCGTATATTATACCACGCAGTTATATTAGTAAGTTGTATTTGAATTTATGTACCATGTAAGTGGCGACCCAAGATGGGTGACGTATACCTAATTTTGGGGGGCGTCACAGTTGGTATCAGAGCTTAGGTTATATGATCCCTGGCTAAGATGCGAGATAAGAACTAGGAGGGGAGAGACGGGGAATTCCTTCGCTAGTATGACCTACCTAAGTTTATTTGTTATTTAAATTGGTCGGTCAGAGTATAGGGATAATATGTGATATGTTAATTAACCCTTGTTTTGTGACAGTGTTTGTATTTAGATGTTGTGAATAGGGCTCGGTTATTGGAGCGCGATAATGAGTCAGCTCAACCAAAAGGTAACGACCAACAACACGATAATAATCATACCGGTGGTAACGACCATCGAAACAATGATGACCATCGTGGGGGAAATTATTATGCCAAGAATGGTAACCACTTCGGTGGTAATCATGGCAAAGATAATAGAAGTGGAAATTGCAAGAAGAGAAGGTCATTTAGCCCAATTTTGTTGTGCACCAAAGTCAAGTCTAGCTGGGACGGTGGCACCAAAGGTGGATATGGACAAAACAAAGTCGTTGGTTTTAGGAAGTGCATTTTCATGACTTCTCAAAAGCGAGTAAACCGAACGAAGTTAGCTTGGGTTAGTTAATTATAAATTACTGAAGTCTATACCTTATAAGATCTGGGTTCTACCCATTATTTCATCTCTCTTGCTTGCGTTCAACGTTTAAATTTGACTCCGGAGAAGTTAGACTTTGACTTATTGGTTGAAACTTCGTTAGTAGGAGCCTTCGTTACCGCTACTATTTTAAATCTTGTTTGATTCAAATAAACACTTTCACGTTACCTGTCGATCTTATCTCTTTGAAAATATTTATCTTTGATGTGACTTTAGAAATCGATTGGCTAAATACTCATCATGATTTTAGTAAGGTTGTTAGCTTTCATGCGAATTCAAAGTAACCAAACCACTAAAGTCAATCATTGTCATATCAAGCCATAAGTAAAGAGCCCCGATCCTTTCGTTGTTGACTTCCTTATGTGGAATGAACCGAAGCCAGACTTTCTGTAGGCGATGTCGTGACTGAAGATGGCAAGTTGATAGGTATCATTGTGAGGTGCTATCCAGGTTAAGGGATAAAAGTCACAGTTGGTATTAATGTGACGTACTATCCAAGTCTTGGATGAGAGTAACAGTTTTGAATGATATTTCTATCAATAATAAATTTCTTAACGTATTCTTGAAGACTTTCTAGCCTACCCTAGAGCGTGAAATCGAATTTTATATTGACCCCAGTACAAAACTCATTTCTTAAACCCTCAAATATTTCTTCAACTAAAATGAACAGTTTACGTGGTTTATGATGAAAGTCATAATAAAAGCATTGGACTAATGAAAATCATGGGTATTCGTGGTATTAGTAAGTGTTATGATGAGTTATGTTGGATAGTATGTGAAAACATGAAATTTTCTTAGAAATCACAAAGAGTTGAAAATCAGATTTTGGTGAAAAACGTAACATGAAATTCAATTGACCAAATCTCTTATTATATTTTGAATTTTTGAGTGTGGTCAAGTCCTAGAGTTAGATCTATGAGTTACCTAACTAATCCAAGTGGAATTACTGGAAAAGGTGTTGTAGATTTTTTTGTGTGGACTGATTTTAGCAAAAGAGTGCAAAAGCTGTAAAAACCGAAAAAAGCTGCTGCCATGATTTTAGAGGGCTGTTTCGGCCACTTAAATTATGAGAAAAATTCTGGCCTTTTGGGACATGAAGGTATATGGTATAAAGTACCTCCTGTCCAAAAATGAGCTCATTTCGACTTAAAATGAGCAAGTTATGACTATTTCAATATTTAGGTTTTTAAATGAAAAAACGCTATACTTAGGAGTTCTATAACTCCGATGACCATGAAATTTAAACTACAGGCTCACATTAACATGTGTAAGGTCCTGCCAAGATTTGGAAATTTTGGAGTTAAACTTGAGGTAGCAAATTTCATAAGGAATTAATTAGAAATTGATTTTTGAAAAATAGTAAATGAATTTTAAAAATTTAGAAAAATATATTTTCATTATGGGACTATATTATGCTAAATCCCAGAAAAGAAATATTTTGGGACTGATTTGGTATTTTTCATGAAAATAGTTTAATTACTGAACATATGAGTTAAATATGTTATGTGAAGTAACAAAGTTGAAAATAGGATTTTATGGCTAGAGAATCCTATATAGAGTATATCGTATATTTTTTGAGGGATTTGATAATTGGTGATGATATCTTATGAGTATGGCATTTTGAATGATTAAATGCATTATATGGTAAAGCGTAAACAATTGAGATAAATTGTTTATAAATTTAAGAAGTGATTAAAATATTGTTATAATATTAATGATATTAGATTATGAGATTATTAAGTGATTGATAACATGGGATATTCTTGAATCTCGGATAAATTATAAATGTTTAATATTTATCCTTTATCTCATTTGATTGATTCTTTATATCATTATCCTCGTGCTTATATTATGTTGAAAGTCATCGTGCTGGCTGTAGTGCATAGATGGACTTGGTATGATTATGACCGAGGATTGTTGGTATAATCATAACCGTAATTGAAAACACGATTATCTTTGGCGTCAGTAGTGCATGGAAAATTTGTGGTCGTGATACTAATGAATACACGATTATCTTGGTAGTAGTGCATGGATAATTTGTGGTCGTGATACTAATGAATACACGATTATCTTTGGTAGTAGTGCATGGATAATTTGTGGTCGTGATCTTAATGAATACACAATTATCTTTGCACGTAGTGCATGGATAATTTCTGGTCGTGATACTAATGAATACACGATTATCTTTGGCACGTAGTGCATGGATAATTTGTGGTCGTGATACTAATGAATACACAATTATCTTTGGCATGTAGTGCATGGATAATTTGTGGTCGTGATACTAATGAATACACGATTATCTTTGGCACGTAGTGCATGGATAATTTGTGGTCGTGATACTAATGAATACACGATTATCTTTGGCACGTAGTGCATGGATAATTTGTGGTCGTGATACTAATGATTACACGATTATCTTTGGTCGTAGTGCATGGATAATTCGTGGTCGTGATACTAAAGAATATCATTGGCCTGTAGTGCAGGGATGATTCGACGATGTGGATTAATTATTGAGCTGAGTCTCAGCAATAAAATATTAATTCATGGATGTGTTCAAAGTCATCTGTGGCTTACGTGCATAGATGGACTTGGTATGATTATGACCAAGGATTATTCGGTATAATCATGGATAGTAATTGAAAACACGAATATCCTTGGCCAAGAGTGCATGGATAATTCGTGGTTGTGATACTATTAAGCTGCGTCAAACATTATTGGTTTCTGATTTGTATATCTTTAGCTTTGTAGTACAAAGATGAATTGTTAATGAATATCTTTGGCGGATTCGAAGATGAATTTAATATTTTAACGATAAAGGTATTCAAGGTATCCTCACCTCTTTATCATATCAGGTACGTACCCTAATTTCGAGGGCAAAATTCCATAAGGAGGGGAGATTGTGAGACCCCAGATTTTATCAATAAAGATTTAAATTTTGTTGAAATAATTTTTAATATTATGGTGTGAATTTGAGATAATATTATAGTTGTGGGTAGTATTTATAAATTTTTCAAAGTATGCAAGTGGTTATATTATATTCGATTGGTCGGGGAATATTCGGTTTAGCAGGGAATATTCGTACAACGGCTCAATCATTGGTGGACCTAATGTAATTATTGTCGGATCGAGAAAGCGACAAAAATATTTTATTGAAATAACGGCGGAAGTTTTACCGTGGTTCTTGTTGAACTACTCGGTAGTAAAAGTACGATGTCGATGTGGTTGTATATAAGCACTACGGTATTGATTATTGATGCTTATGTGAGAAGTCACTCGGTTTGATTCCAATATTGTCGATTAATAATATGAATTATTATAGTGATAATGACGTTTTGTTTTATTCATTATTATTAACGTAATAAAACAAAAACATCTTTTATATAAAGCAGAATACTTTATTAAAGTTATTCTATAAATAGAATATATTATATTTTATTATGCATAGTGTTGCATAGTGTTTTGTATATAGTGTTTTGCATAGTGTTGCATAGTGTTTGCATAGTAAAATGTTTTTATATAAATAGAATATATGATATTTTATTTAAAAGATTTTGCTTTAAATATGTAATCATCGATTAAAGTAAATCAATCTGGATAGTTCATGGATTAATTACTATGCATTCTATTTTCTTATAAATAGAAGCTCATTCCTTCATTATTTTCTTATTTAATTCTTTGAAACTCTCAGAGAGAGAGAAATTATAGAGAGAAGCTTATAGAGAGAAAATCTATAGAGAGAAAGAAGAAGAGTATTCGGTACTTCACTACTTTAATATCCAATGTCTTTTTACGTAAGGGGTATTATTTGTTGTACCCGTAAGGGTGTTATTCTTTCTTATTCATGAGGAGAACTTCATTATTCCATTCATTATTATTACATTGGAATAACTTTGTAAAAAGTGGTATACCTTATACATAACTCAGATATGCGGCGTACCTATACTTGGTGAAATCCTTATGTTATTCCATTCTTATTTATTCTCATTGGAATAACTTTTGATATGCTGAATCCCCTATACTTGGTGATCTTCTTACGTTATTCCATTCTTTATTATTACATTTGGAATATCCACATGTCGTGAGTTTTACACAGGACTGGTTCCATTGTTTATTATTCCGCATTTATTATTACTGTTGTAATATCCACATGCGTGTGTTTTACTAGGACTGGTTCCATTGTTTATTATTATTCAGCATTTATTATTCTGTTGGATCATCCTATCGGTTTTAATTTCACCTGACCTGGTTCCGTTATTATTATTCCGTTGGAATAACCTGTTTATGCGAAGTACCGCATGCATGGTGATTTCTTTTGTTATTCCATTCTTTATTATACCCAGTTGGTTAAAACTTTGACTTCTATACTCCATGAAATTAGTAGAATATCCTTGATATTTGCGTTTCATCCAAAGATATCTTTTCATGGAAATATTCTTCCGATCATTCTTGAATTTTACTCTACAAAAGCGAATCTTGTTGACAATTTTGGGCGTTACTTAATTCTCGGATAAAATAATTCTTGAACTTGTATTATTGAATTATTATGTCATTGTCATCATCCTCATGATATATTATGTTATCTTTGGCTTACGTGCATAGATGAACTTAGTATGATTATGACCGAGGGTCATTCGGTATAATCATGGCTTGTTATAAATGATGTGATAAAAGTCCTCAGTGGCCTGTAATGCAGTGATGGATAGTTTTTGGTATGATTATGACCAGGGGTGATTCGGTATAGTCATGACCATTGATAATTTGATGAAAATCCTTGACCGTAGATACGAGGATGATTAGATATTGTGGTTTATTCATTAAACTAAGTCTTAGTGATAAAAATTTATGAAAACCTTTTAAAACCTAAAAGATAGTAGACTTTATTTTCTACTTGACTCTTTTAATGGATTGCATGTTCTGCTGCAGTAAAACTGGTTGTCTATTGTATTTTATCGGTTTAACTTTTGTTGAAGGCTAATGATAATTTATTACGCATTATCTTAGTCATAATATTTCTTATTGGGCTAGTTGAGCTCACCTTTCTTTCCTTTATTCTCTTGAAATGAGAACATATTTGGGACGAGTCGAGGAAGCGGAGTAATGGTCCAGAGGATAGCATTAGTAGTCCTCACTATTCGTGAAATAGTGTGATAATAGTTGTAATGAGGACTCCTTTTGAGTTTGTATAATATCTAGTAGACAATATTTGTATTCAAACTCACGATTTATGTCAGTATTGCATACTTACATGAGTTATATTAGTAAGTTGTATTTGAATTTATGTACCATGTAAGTGGCGACCCAAGATGGGTGACGTATACCTAATTTTGGGGGCGTCACATTAGTTGAGCAAGATTAACAGTGTAGACATTCCCTTCTCTTGTTCCGGTCAGCTTTATATAAGAGGTCTTTAGATCTCTGACTTGACACTGATTATTGAGGAAGGTGACTTGATGACCCTTATAGCAGAGTTGACTTATGCTCAGAAGATTGTGTTTTAGCCCTTCCACATAGGCTACTTAGTAGAAGGACACTGCACCATTCCTAGCTAAGCCATATCCTCTTGTCTTGCTAGAGCCATTGTCTCCAAAAATGACTGTTGGACCCTCCTTCTCAATTAAGTTAGACACAAGGGATTTGTTCCCAGTCATGTGCCTTGAACATCCACTATCTAGATACCAAGTTGTGATCATGGAGCTCTGTTCCTATGGTAAGATTAAACTCTCATTTTGGTACCCAGACTTGCATAGGTATTACCTTGTTAGTACCCTTTAGGGACCCAAATTTGTTTGACTTTGGGTCTACTATGCAGAGGATTATTGTAACATACCGCAGCCTTATGACTAATTTTATCACATACAAAACATATAGCATGATGCATGCTTATGTGTGTGTGTGTGTGTGGATTCTTTCTCAATTTGGACTTATGTGGATTCTTGGTAGTCTTTCCTTTATACTAATTCTTCTTCTTCCATGTATCCTTGTGATTCATGATTTGTGAAGAGTGAAACTTAACTCTACTATTCCTACGTGGTTGGTTCATGGAGTTGATTTTACTCAACTCTATGATCCTTTGAGGTTGAAGAGTAGTGACTAAGTTACTCTTCTCTCTTTTAAACCCTAGGCCAGCATGGGATCCGTTATGTCTTGGAACATGAATTGGATCAGAAGAGCAGGGATGGACTGGTTCTTCCTTCTATGAGGATTTCATAAATGTAATGCTTCTACTGAAGTTTGAAACACTACTAATGTTAGTTTCCTTTAACTTTTCCACATATGGTTTTGTGGTGGATTCCCTAAAACCTAAACCTATTATGTCAGATGCACTTCTTTGACTAGAGATCAAGGAGTCCATGGATGAAGATGATCTATTCCACATCAAGATTATCTTTTCTAGTTCCTTAATCTTAGAGGTTAGATTTGACTCTCTTTGTGCATTAAGTTCATTGGTTTGTCTTAAGAGTTTATTCTCAGCCTCAAATTTAAAGAGAGAGAGAGAGAGAGAGAGTTAGCACTTAGAAGAGCTGTTTCCAGTTGTTCTTGAACTTTCTCTTTCTCTTTTTGAAGAAGAAAGTAATCTTTAGACAGAACTCTGAGCCATTTCATGTTTTGATGTAGATCAGTTGTTATGCCATGTAGTGTAGTTCTTAAATCATCACTATCTACATCAGGAGTGTTAAAGTAGAATACCTCATCGATACTTACTTCATGATGGTCAGCGCTTTTCTTATCCTTTGCATTTTTGGCCATTAGACATAGATTTGCTACTTGAGGATGTTCATTATCTCCAGACTAAGGAGTTGTGTCGTTGTCTGAGTCACTCCATGATCCTCTGGCTAAAAGACCTTTATCTTTCTTTTGGAGCCTTTTGTTGCCTCTGAACTCCTTCTTTGGATTTGTTTTTCTCTTGAGTTCTTCTCTAAGAGGTTTGTTATAGTTTGCAATAAAATGACCATTCTTCTTGTAGTTGTAGCATAGGTCGCTGATCTGCTCTTGGCTATTGTTGTTGTTGAATTTCTCAGGTCTGCTGCTTCTGCCTTTATGCATGAACCTTTTGAGTCTTCTCACGAGTATTGCAATATCCTCGTCATCATCTTCCTCAGAGTCAGAATCATTTTCAGCATGAGCTTTGGAGATGGTTTCTGTTGCTTTGAGAGAAACTTCTTTGTCCTTCTTTCTTCCTTCAGATAGAATCTCTGCCCTTTAGGTTAACTCCAGTTCGTAGGTAAGAAGATTGACATAGAGTTGTTGAACAATCATTTAGTGGAGATTCTTTGATTCTCTGATGGCAGTGGTTTTGGCATCCCACTTGCTTGGTAAAGTTCTCATGAATTTTATGATCAGATCTTTGTTTGGATAAATCTTTCCAAAAGCTCGAAGAGAGTTGAGCAGAACATTGAATCTTTCATAAGTTGAAGTGACATTTTCTCTTGGAACATGGGCGAACATTTTATATTGTTGAGTCAGAAGAGATTACTTATTTTTTTTTACTTCTTCAGTTCCTTCATGCATCATAAAAAGTGCTTCCCAAACTTCCTTGGTAGTTTTGTTGTCGACCACATTCTCTAACAAATCATCTTCTAAAGACTTGAACAAAATGTTCTTTTCCTTTTTGTCTAGTTGGACAACTTTCTTCTCATTGTCAGTCCATTCTATTTTGACCTTGATTTGAACTCTGTTTGGATCGTCTGGAGTTGGTGCAAGCTTTGTTGGAATATAAGGCCTATTCGTAACAGTTTCATATAACTCTTCATCTATTGAGTCCATGTAGGCTTGCCTATGAACTTTCCAGCTTGTAAATTTGTCTTTGTTGCACATTGGTGGCTTTCTGCCTCCTCCAGTCTTGGATTTGCTTATCAGATGTGCCATTGGATCTATTTAAGCTTTGTAGGCTGATTGAGAGAACCTACTCTGATACCAATTGGTAGTTCCCAGAGGCACAATATGTAAGACCCCGAATTTTATGAAATGAAAATATTTAATTTTCTTTTAATTATTATTATATTTAATAAATGGTTTAATTGATAAAAGGTTAAAGTTAAGAGTGATATATGAAAATTTTTGCAAAGTAACCAAGTTGATATAAAATATTCGTTGTGTCGGGGAATATTCGTTTGGTTGGGGAATATTCTTTTTGTCAGGGAATATTTGTTCGACGACACAATCATTGATGGACCCCACAACGAAAGTTTTATCGTAGTTAAAAAATGACAGAAATATCTTTTTATAAAATAATAGCGAAAGTTTTATCGTTAAATTGTTGAACTACCCGGTGGTATAAGTACAGTAATACGCGTGGTTGCATAGTAGCACACGGTATTGATTATTGATGCTTACGTGAAAAGTCACTCAGTTATACTCAATTATTGCTACAGTAATTGCTGCATAGTATCTCACGTTATTTGATTCAATTATTGTCACAATATTAATATTTTATATTATTAAATTAATAATTGAGACGACAAAGTTATTCATATTATTATTTGTAATATTGACAATGTCTAGAAAGTTCTGTCGAGGAGAGGTTTGGTCACCTAATTACGCGCCAATAGGGAGAAATTCTTATTGGAAAAACCCCTCTTTCTTGGGAATTATCTGGTTGTTAAATATTGTGAGTTATAATATTAATGATGAATAATTGTTAAATAGATTAAAAATGTGTTTATTAAAGATAAATAATTTGTGGTAAATATTTATTCAATTTTTTATATAAATATAGGGATTGTTATGAGGCGTTTATTGTAAGTTTGACTTAGTATTCCATGGGAAGATTTACTAATTTATTGGATCGTCGATGGTGGTTTTAATAGATAACCAATCTGGACCATTGATGGTGGTTGTAATAGTAAATCAATCTGGACCATTGATGGTGGTTTTAATAGTAAATCAATCTGGACCGTCGATGGTGGTTTTAAAAGTAAATCAATCTGGACCGCCGGTTGTGGTTTTAATAGTAATCAATATGAACCGTCCGTTCTAATAGTAAATCAATTTGGACCGTTCGTGAATTAGTTACTATTTAGTCCATTCTCCTATAAATAGAAGCTTAATTCTTCTTTCATTCTCACCAATTCACTGAGATTCACAAGAGACACTATAGAGAGAGAAACTATAGAGAGCAAGAAGAAGAGTATTCTCGCTACTTCACTATTGCAAGATCCAACCTTCTTCTACTAAGGTAAGGGGTATTATTTCTTTCGTATTCATAAGGAATACTATTTTTCGTATTCATCCTTTAATATGTCGGAATAACCTGTCTACACGGATTACGTACCGTATGATAGGTGAAAATCCATTTGCAATTTTGTATGTTATTTCTTTTCATATTCTTAAATCTAAACATACTATGGTAAGTATTGCTTCTACAATCCTTGAAATTAGTGGAATATCCTCAAGTTTTGCACTTCATCCAGTATCGTTTCATTGAAATATTGATCTAAATTTTCTTATTAAATATCTATATTTTCACCCGTGATACTATTCATGGGTTACTATTTACCCGATTACTATTCACTATAATACTATTCACTCGGGTATTCGAGGCACTTTTTATGTCGGGGTACTATTCATGAGTTACTATTTACAGGTTACTATTCACTCAAATATTATTCACTCGGATATTTTGGGTACTTTTTATGTCGGGGTACTATTCACGGGGTACTATTCCTGAAGTACTATTCACAGGTTACTATTCATGGGATACTATTCACCGAAAAATTTATTTCTTTTCTGTCCCAATTATTTTTGATACATGGATAGTATTCTTGAATTTTACTCCACAAAGTAGTATCATGTTGATAATTTGGACATTATTGAATTCTGGATAAATTAAGTTATAAATCTTTAAAAATTTATCATTTGCTTTCTTTTAATTGAATTCTTATATCATTGTCATCATCCTCATGCTTATATTGTGATGAAAGTCATCTTTGGCTTACGTGCATAGATGGACTGTTGATTGGTATGATTATGACCAGGAATAATTTGTTATGATCGTGACCATTGATGATTACACGAATATTCTTGGCCCGTAGTGCAAGAATAATTTGTGGACATGATACTAATAAATATCCTTGGACCGTAATGCAGGGATGATTCGATGATATGATTTATTTATTAAGCTGAGTCCCAGCGATAAAGTTAATGATAAACTTTTTAAATCATATAATATAGTAGATATCATGCTCTACTTGACTCTTCTAATGGATTGCTTGTTCTGCTGCAGTTAAACTTGTTGTCTACTATATTCTATCAGTTTAACATTGTTGAAGGCTAATGATAACTTATTTTGCATTATCTTAGTCATAATATTTCTTACTGGGCTAGTTGAGCTCACCCTTTTACTTCCATTATTCTCTTCGGGAAATGAGAATGTAGCCGGAACTAGTCGGGGAATGGAGTGATGGTCCGAGATGGTGTTATAGTAGTCCTCACTATTCTATAAAATAGTGTGATAATAAATGTAATGAGGACTCCATTTGGGTTTGGATATTCTCTAGAAGAGAATATTCGTGTAAAAACTCTCAGCTCGCGTTGTATAATTAAGTTTGTATTTATATTCAATACCATGTATTTGGCGACCTAAGATGGGTGATGTATACCTATTTTGGGGGCGTCACAGTTGGTATCAAAGCTTAGGGATATGATCCCTAGCTAAGACAAGCTAGGAGGGGAGAGACGGGTAATTCCTTTGCTAGTATGACCTACCAAAGTTTATTTGGTATTTAATTGGTTGGTCAGAGAATAAGGATAATATGTGGCATGTCAATTAACCCTTGTTTTGTGGTGGTGTTTGAAAATGGCATCTGAAAATGTCGAGATAAGCAATGAAGCATATGAGACCGTTGAGTCACCAATGATTAATATCCCGGATAATGTGCAAAATGAAGACAATAATCCTTAGGTAAACAACAACACCGATCAAATGATGAACGATGGGATGTTCAAAGGCTTCATGCAATTCATGCAACATCAAGCGAGAGTGACTCCTATTCAAAATACAGGTGGAAACACTGGCAACTCTCAGATGGTCGCTGCTAAGCAGTTCAAGGAGCTGGGACCACCGAAGTTTTTGGGAGAGCTAAAACCACTTAAGGTGGAAACGTGGATAAAGTAGATCACCAAGATATTTGATGTCTTGGGATGCTCCGAGGAGCAAAAGGTTCCCTTTGCCACCTTCATGTTGAGAGGAGAGGCGGATTACTGGTGGGAATCAGTAAAACGTACTCTGCCTGCCTCACTCAAAATGTCTTGGGAAAAGTTCCAAGAACTATTCAACGACAAGTACTTTCCTGAAAGTATTCGTCACATGAAGGAGGTGGAGTTTATCAAGTTGGAGCAAAACAATATAAATGTGTCGCAGTATGAGGCTAAGTTTGTCGAGTTGTCCCGGTTCGTATCCCATTTGATTGATAATGAGGAGAGAATGACGTGAATGTTTCTTCGAGGTTTGAGACCCGAAATACGTCAATACCTCATTTCTCACAAACTGTGCTTGTATTTAGATGTTGTAAATAGGGCTCAGTTATTGGAGCGCGATAATGAGTTAACCCAACCAAGAGAGAGCAGCCGGTAAGTCAATAATACCAGTGGTAGCAGTCATCGAAGCGGTGACAACAAACATGGAGGGAATCAACATGCCATAAATGGTAACCACTTCGATGGTAATCATGGACAAGATAATAGAAGTGGAAATTTCAAGAAGAGGAGATTCAATAATGATGGAAATACGTCAGTACCAGCACCTGTTGTTAAGGAAGAAGAACGACCGCTGGTCGTATGTTACAAATGCGGAGGGGAGGACACATCAGTCCAAACTGTACGCAGCAGTCCAAAACATGTTATAATTATGGAAGAAAAGGTAACCTAGCCCGATTTTGTAATGCACCAAAGTCAAGTCCAGCTGGGATGGAGGCATCAAAGGTCGTCCCAGATAAGACAAAGTCGGTAGTTAAAGGGAGAGCGTTTGTCGTAACCTCCCAAAAAAGTGAGGAATCCGAACGAGGTTATCACGGGTAAGCTAATCATAAACTGTTGCAATGTCTATACCTTATTCGATACCTGTTCTACCCACTCTTTTATTTTACTTAATTGTTCTCAACGTTTAAACACGACCCTGAAGAAATTAGACTTTTACTTATCTGTTAAAACTCTGTTGGGAGAAACCTTCATTACATCCACTGTTTATAAGTCTTGCTTGATTCAAATCGAAAACCGAACGTTACCTGTCGATCTTATATTTTTGAATATATTTGCATTCGATGTGATTTTAGGGATTGATTGGTTAACCACGCATCATGCTAAAATTGATTTTTTCCGTAATGTTGTTAGCTTTCATATTCTTAACCAACCTATTATGCAAATTCAAGCCACCAAACCACTAAAGTTAATTACTGTCATATCAAGCCATAAAGCTATTCATTTATTGAAAAATGGATGTCAAGCTTCCTTAGCCCGTGTCACGAATTTAAACAAAAATACATCAGATTTGAATGATATTTCTGTTGTTAATAAATTTCCTGACGTATATCCCGAAGAACTTCCTAGCCTACCCCTAGAGCGTGAAATCAAATTTTGTATCGACCTTGAATACGATACAAAACCCTCAAATATTTCTTCTCCTAAAATGAACATAACATGCGCCGAATACGTTGGCTCGAGTTGTTAAAGATTACCACCATACCATTCAATATCATAGTGGAAGAGCGAACGTGGTAGCTGACGAGTTGAGTAGAAGATCGTATGCAGTTACGAGTGTGATGTTGTTAACACAAAGACTCATTTCGTACGACTTACAAAAGATGGAGATAGAGTTAAAGACTCCAAGAACCTATGTGAAGATAGCGAATGTAAGATTAGAACCGACTTTAATCGATAAAGTTAAAGTCGCTCAAGCTACAAGCTCAGAGCTGATGAATGTGAAGAAGAAGGTGCAAGAAGGCGTTATTCCAGAAGTAAGAGTCAATGAAGTAAGGAAAGCTCAAACCCTCAATTTTATTAACTTATTTGAAATCCTCGATCGAGTAGGAACTGTGGCCTATAGACTCGCCTTACCGCCAAGTATGTCTCGTGTTCATAACTTTTTTCACATATCTATGTTACGTAAATATGTGAAAGACCCGAACCACATTATTGAATTAGAACTAGACGAGATAGAAGAAGATTTAACGTGTGAAGAGGTACCTGTTAAATTCTTGGATAAGAAGGATCATATTCTATGCTCAAAGGTTATACCTCAAGAGTTAGAATCTAAAAAAAGGTATCCTCACCTCTTCGGCATACCAGGTACGTACATAAATTTTGAGGACAAAATTTCATAAAGAGGGGAGTTGCAAAGTAAGCAAGTTGATATAAAATATTCGTTGTGTCGGGGAATATTCGTTTGGTCGGGGAATATTCTTTTTGTCAGGGAATATTTGTTTGATGACACAATTATTGGTGAAACCCACAACGAATGTTTTATCGTAGTTAGAAAATGACAGAAATATCTTTTTATAAAAATAATGGCGAAAGTTTTACCGTTAAACTGTTGAACTACCCGGTGGTAGAAGTACAATAATATGCGTGATTGCATAGTAGCACACGGTATTAATTATTGATGCTTATGTGAAAAGTTAATTAGTTATACTCAATTATTGCTACAGTAATTGATGCATAGTATCTCACGTTATTTGATTCAATTATTGTCACAGTATTAATATTTTATATTATTAAATCAATAATTGAGACGACAAAGTTATTCATATTATTATTTGCAATATTGACGATGTCTAGAAAGTTCTATCAAGGAGAGGTTTGGTCACCTAATTGCGCGCCAATATTGACGATGTCTATAAATCCTTATTGGAAAGGCCCCTCTTTCCTAGGAATGATCTGGTTGTTAAATATTGTGAGTTATAATATTAATGATGAAAAATTGTTAAATAGATTAAAAATGTGTTTATTAAAGATAAATAATTTATGGTAAATATTTATTCAATTTTTGATATAAATATAAGGATTGTTATGAGGCTTTTGTTGTAAGTTTGACTTAGTATTCCGTGGGAAGATTTACTAATTTTATGGACCGTCGATGGTGGTTATAATAGATAACCAATTTGGACCATTGATGGTGGTTTTAATAGTTAATCAATATGGACCATTGATGGTGGTTGTAATAATAAATTAATCTGGACCATTGATGGTGCTTTTAATAGTAAATCAATCTGGACCATTGATGGTGGTTTTAATAGTAAATCAATCTGGATCGTTGGTGGTGGTTTTAAAAGTAAATCAATCTGGACCGTCGGTGGTGATTTTAAAAGTAAATCAATCTGGACCGTTTGTAAGACCCCAACTTATTATAAATAAAATTGAATTTCCTCTATTCATTACTTGAAATAATAAGGAGTTAATTTGATATAATGCTTTGGTTATGGGTGAAATGTGCAAATTTTGCAAAATAAGCAAGTGGTTATAAAATATTCATTGTTGTCAGGGAATATTCGTTTGGTCGTGGAATATTCTTGCTATCGGGGAATATTCGGACGACGGCGCAACTATTTGTGGGCCCCACAACAGAATAGCTGTCGAATGAAGAAAATGACAAGATTAAGGTTTTATAAATAACGATTGTAATTATTACGAGCTTAACAATCGTTAGATTACAGTGGTTAAAATCTGAATGTCTGGCGTGGTTTTACGATAGCACACAGTATTGCACAATATTTTTGAATTATTGATTCTTACGTAAGAAGGCACTACTTAATAATTATTGCAGTAATTATTGTTCAATATTTTATTTTATTAATGCAATAATTATTGCGTTGATATTTCATATTATTGTTATTTCAATAATTGTCATTGCACAGTATTTCCCATTATCAGATCAATAATTCACATTATTTGAATAATATTATTATATAGCATTATTGGTAATATCTAAGGAAGTTCTGTCTAGGAAAGGGGTTTGGTCACCTAATTGCGCGCCAGTAAGAAGAAATCCTTATCAAAAAGCCCCCTCTTTCCTGGGAACGATTTGGTTGCCATAATTGTGATTCTGTAATATTATTTGTGAATAATTAATTATTCATTTATATGATAAGGAAATATTTATTTTATGTGGATATAAATGATGGATTTATTTATTTTATATGGTTATAAATGAAAGAATTAATGCTGAGATGTTTTATCAGTATTTTGTCGGAATGGAAGTATTAAAAATCGTCCGTATGTGAATTTCGGGCATTTTTCGTTTGGAATGTGGAAAAACTTAAATCTACAAAGTTGTAGAGAATTCGATTTCCTATGGAATAGACATACAATTTGTATTTTTCTGATAAAAAGGGCTATTTATTATGAAATATTGAAGTTTCAAAAATAAATGTTTTTATTAAATTTATGGGTGGGACCCACTTTTGTCCTTTGTTGATAAAATATGCTAAATTAATTTTTCAAATGTGGTGGGTTGTTCAAAGGTGTGCGTAGAAGAGAAAAAAAATATTATTTTATTATTTTAGTCTCCCTTTGGCGTTCTATCATTTTCCTATAATTAGGGTGCTTAGTTAGAATTGAAAATCACACTAGAAATAAGTTTTTTCTCTCTATATATTATCGAGCGTATTTTGTGAGTATTTAGATACTTTGAGAGTTGCTATTCAGTGCAAGTTTTCTTCAGCATCATATCCAATATTCTGGTCAGAAGTACTGTTCTTTTGAGGTAAGGGATGTTATTTTCTTCGTAAATGATATTATTTTCTTCAATATCATTATGCCAAAATATTGATATAAATTTTATTGTGGAATTTCTACCTTTTTGTGTCTAGGTTACTATTTATGTATACGACACTATTTATGTATATGACACTATTCACAAATACGGCACTATTCACCAAAAAATAAAATTTTCTCTTCTTTGTCCCATATGTCTATTATGGTTACTATCTTTGATTGTATCCATGTTTTGATCTTCATTCTTGAATTTTACTCCATTATCGTTTATTATGGAGTATTTTTTAACTTGGATTATCTAAAGTACGAATCTCTAATCTTTGTCCTTTTATCTCACTGGATTCGTTCTCTAAAATATTTTTCATCATCCTCAGTCTTTAATGGTGATACTTGATGAATATCTTTGGCTTGTAGTGCAAAGATGAATGATTGCTTGATGAATATCTTTGACCCGTAGTGCAAAGATGAACAGGTGTTAAGATGAACATGACCAACTGGTGATACAAATGAATATCTTTGGCCAGTAGTGCAAAGATGAATATTTGATGCAAGATGTATATTGATTGATGTTACATGGATAAAATATTGATGATGGACTTTTAAATTCATAGATGATAGTAGATTTCATTCTCTACTTAACTCTTCTAATGAATTATATATTATCTTAGTCATAATATTCTTTACTGAGCTAGTTGAGCTCACCCTTTTCCTTTTTGTTCCATTTTTCTTCTTAGAAAGCAAGAATATAGCAGGAACCAGTCGGGGTATAGAGTGATAGTCCTAGACAGTTGTTTTAGCAGTCCTCACTATTTTGTAAAATAGTTTATCAATAATTGTAATGAAGATTTAATCTAAGTGTGGATATTGTCTAGAAGACAATATTTGTATTTAAACTCACAGTTTATGCGTTGTCGTATTTTGCATGACAATTGTATTAATGAAGTTGTAGTTATTTCTGTACCATGTATTTGGCGACTCAGAATGGGTGATGTATACCTATTTTGGGTGCGTCACACCGTCGGTTGTGGTTTTAATAGTAATCAATATGAACCTTCCATTCTAATAGTAAATCTGTGACATCCCCAAATCCCGGTCCTAATCACCGAGGATCTGGTATACTATTTCTATAACTATTGTGAAAGATATAAACATAAATTGTTTATATAGTAAACTTTACACACTTTTCCCCAAGGTCGAGTAACCTTAACTTATACCCAATTCATAACTTGTCTAACATATAACATTATTATCATACTATACTATTACAATTCTAGTTGCACATATTATCCCAAACTGAACTTAGCTTATCCTTTCCTGTACCCGAACGTATTCGCCTTATCTGCAATGTTTATCATGATATAGCAAGGGTGAGCATATGTTTGCCTAGCAAGTATAAGTTTATTTGAGGATATATCATGATTGAAAGAAATTGAATAATAAGCTGGTTATAATTCTTCAATATAGTTGAGAACTAGCATGAACAAATATTTATAACTGAACGACCAAGTCAATAGGAATTGAATGGTCAAGAAAGAACATGAACATAGCAATTATATCTGGACCGAATGGTAAGGAAGGTGATCAGCCTTTCATACCTGATGAACATATGCATTATTTGCACAGAAAGCTATTCAACAATTCATAGACGTGGTAATAAGAAATGATTAGCCATAATTATAATTGAAAGAAAGATCTACTCGAGGTCGAGTTTAGAGAACACTTGCACAATAATTAGGAGATCAAGTTTAGAAACTTGCCTGTATCACCGACTACTGCTACACAGTTTATATCGCTTTATCCGAAGACCTAATATTAGTAATATAGATCTCCACATTAGAATAATATCATTACAGTATAATATTATTATATATAATCATAAAATAACCTAAACACATAATACATAACCCTATCAATCCACAAACTATCTAAGACTCGATATCAAGTCAAACTATTTCAGTCTGAGTTGAAACCAACACAAACCTGACATCCCGACGGTCTAGTCGGACAATTATTGAGTCTATGTTTAATTAAACTCTGCCTAAACACTTAACAATTATCTTAGGTAATTTTATTATCAGTCAAAATAATTTTCATAGGCTTGTAATAATTTTCAGATAATTATTACCATTTATCATAATTTTTCAATCTCTTATATCGTATAAATACCATATTATTCTCTTATCATTAATATTTATTTAATATTAAATATTAATAAAAATCATAACATAATATTATAATATATTTATAATATATCAAAGTATTTTTAATACCTTAAAATCATATTTATATGATTTCTAAATAGTTAAATCCATTATCCGATAATTGCTATTAATATTAAAATATTAATATTTTCAAGAAAAATATCAAAAGTTATATTTTATAACTCAAAATATTTTTCTAACCCTCAAATCATTTTTTTATATGATTTTTAAAGCATTAATTCTAATTTTCCATAATTTATTTAATATATTCATTAAATAAACTAATCACCATTAATATAAATTTAATAATGAAATTCATCACAAAATATCAAAATTTATTAAAAATAACTTAAAATATTTTCTTATACCATAATATAATTTTTCATGATTTTTTAAGTATTAAAATCATTTTTAAATAATTTATTTAATATTATAATTAAATAAATTAAATACCATTAATAGTCCAAAATATTAAATATTTATGGAATATACTCAAAATAATTAAAAAATAATTTTAGGCTTTAAAATAATTTTCAGGAATTTATTATGTATTTTCATAATTAAAAATCATTTTTCTCTATTTATTTAATAAAATAATTATTTTCAGAAATTAAATGTCACTAAAGGACCCTATAGAGACAGAACCGTCGTTATAGGTGTTCTTGAGTTGTTCTTCATCAAACCCAGAAACTATGTCAGATACCGAGGGGCTTGGTTTGACCATTGATAGATATGTGATCATAAGGTTTTATGGGCTGTTAATTTTGTTAGAACTGTAGTACTAATGTAATACTACAATCACCAACTTGTTTCATGGTCATACAACAACATACCAGCAAGATCTAGACTCCTAAACTTCTTGTCAGAGCTGTTCTTCATTTCTGGGTTTTCCATAAATGAAGAACAGTTACTAGTTACCTAATTTGGGTTCTTATAAATTCAGTTATGTTTTTGTTTTGTGCAATCTAATGGTTCAATATTGAAGACCACATGACAGTGTACATTTCTTTATTATCAAATCTTCATAACAACAATTAAATCACAAGATCCAAGGCAGTCAAACCTTGTTAGAAATTTCGGCTGATGAAGATCGATCTGGGTTTTCCAAAAAACATTCATGAGCCAGTTTGGTCAACCTACTTTGACCACGATTATCTATGATTCTATTACGGATCTGGGTGATCTAAAAGCATGATTGGTTAGTCCTTATATCATACTACAGCATCAAAACAACAAATTGGTCAAAATATCAAACACATGCAAGATCAGAGGCCTTGAAAGTGCTTGTCAAACTTTTTTGGGTAATCACGGTTACCCAGAAGCTCACTTTCGTGATCTATCAACGCTATTTGACTGATCATAACATGAAATCTAGACACGATCCAATCCTGATTCCAGTTGCAGAACAAAGACCACATGGCATACTACAAATACATAACATAAAACACACATAACACTTAACACACACTGATCTAGAAGCCCTGACATATGGCTGTCAGACAACTTTTCAAACTTTTTCCAAATTTTTGAAAACTGATTTTTGAGCACTTTGATGTTATGGATCTGGGATTTAACAACCCAGATCACTAATTAACACCCTCTAACACAACTTTAAACAACAAATCATAACAAATAATATAAGATCACATGATTTCTAAAATTTAGGATTTTATACCTTTTCTAGCTTTGATCTAGAATCTGATCCTTTGCTGCTGATCATGTAGAGATATGTGATGATATGAGTTTAACTTCTCACTCCCTTTCATTCTCATATTCGGAATTTGAAGAGAGTGAAAGTCTAGGTTAGCTTGTTAAGTAAAGTAAGGATTTTTCTTACTTTTAATCTATTATATCTTTGATTCAGTGTATCTAAATGTGCAAGGTGGTAAGATTGGCTGATCTTGGAAGATATTAGACACATGACATATCTTAAGTTGGTCAACAACCCAATATCTTGGCAAGATTTACACTCCAACTTATAAAAAATATAAAAAGGGCACAAAAGTCATTTTGCTTCAAATTTTAATGCCAAAGTTGTCATTTAATCAAACCCTTAGGGTTTGACCCTTAGGGTTTAAACCTAAGGTTCTCAAAATTCAAATTTAGGATTTCCAAATTAGGATTTTCAAAATAGAAAATTAATATTTCTACATTATAATTAGGGTTTTCTAATTATATTAAAATTTCCCAATCATAATTTAAGCTTGCTAATTAGGACTAATATTTCCTAATCAAAATTGCTAATTTAGCAATTTGGTTTCATAATCATGCATTAGGGTTTATAACCCTAGAATTAGGGTTTCCAATATTAAAATTAGGGTTTTCTAATAATCAATTAGGGTTATCCCTAATTAAACATATAATCAATAACATAAAAACCTTTATACTTATCTTCAAGCTCCCAATTTAGGGTTTCATATTTCCAAATTAGGGTTTCAAATTCCTGAAACTGAAATTAGGGTTTCCATAACCGGTTTTTAGGGTTTCTTATAAATCATAAGAATTTTCTAACTGAACGTTAACGTTCTTAATATAATATTAGGGTTTGCCACTGATATAGTCTATCTTGTCAACCCTTGACCCTTAACCACATTCTGTACACATATAATACCATATTCACATAACATATACACTTATATACTTAATCCTGAATAATTCACCAAAATCCTTTACAAAATTTTGAAATTCTCAAAATTGCTTCCCAAAAATGTTAAATCCATACACTCATTTTCTGTCTAGGTTCTAATATTGAACCTTAAATCAACCAATTATGATTTAATTTTTTTCTAAATTCTCGGGTTGTCACATTCACCCCTTCTTCTAAGAATTTCGTCCCCGAAATTCACCTTACACCTTACACCATACTGCTTACACCATTCATACACATCATCACATGCTACCCACTACACTACCCATAAGAGTAAAAATTTTCAAATATTGCTGAGGAGTTATATAGACTATTGTCTGTCATTTTAGCAAAGGTTATATGAAAATTCATCCGCAAACCGTCTTACCCTAAAGACATAGAGGATAATTAGCCCGATATGCCCAGTACTGGCCCAGTAATACTGGTTTTATCTATTTCTCGTCACTGCCATAGGCACAAAAATTTTACCTCAGTCTTATTGGATTCCGCACCAAAACAATTTGGTTCAGGAAATTTTTTTCAATGAACACTTAGAGTTTTCATAAATATTAGTCTAGCTAAATCGAATAGCGTAGACTCATATCAATAATCAATTTCAATCGATTTACGAATGTGTATAGCCAAATGCCGTTGGCAAATTATATTTTTGAAAATATTTTTGAGAATGACGTCATGATGTCGTACTGTATTAACAGTCTGTTTGAGGATGCCGTCATTGTATGACTTTGTCATAACACATTATACAATAGTGGAAAAATGATTTTTAGATCGAATTCACACTAAGTATTTCTGTATTTATAACTCTATCAACTTTTTATCATCTCTGCACCCGGTTACATGGTACATAAGTGATAAATAAAAATATATTTTGATATTTCAAATCATTATCGTCTAGCCGAAACAAGTAGCATAGACTATTCTTTAAACCATGCCAATTATTTGATATAATTGCTTAACATTTTGATATTATATTTGATTGAATAAATATATTATTTTATTATGGTTTTATTTACTGCGTTATATAAATGTTAACATAATAAAATTCCTTAGAATAGTGATACAAATTATATAGTTTCAAGTATGTGACTTGAACATGAGATTATATAATTATAATTAGTATCATTGTTCTTAAATGTCCTTGGTCGAGTATTATTGTTGATGGGACAACCATGATGCATTGAGACTAGTATGTGGATTGACTGATGACCAAATCTCATTAGTCATAAATATATGAGATATTAAGTCAATGCATAGGTACATGTTAGAGAACGATGTACTGGACAGACCCACCATGAGAATTCTATATGGAGCATTATGCGAAGTGTCATTAGCAATTCTCATAGTGACAATGATGTAATGGTCCTCTGACCTGAAATCACTATATTACTACACGGGAATTTATATACTTTGATATCATCAAATGTCACCTTTAAAAGGGTGGACTATAAAGGTGATTATTGGGTACATCATGAATCGTGTGAGGAATATGAGTGATCTAGATGGAATTTAACCTTCCTATATATTAGGGGTGATATCCATAGGCCTCTTGATTGAGTAGGACTATGAAATGCATGGCCATGCTCAAATAATGATTTGTTTCATATAGTCTACTCATTGATCAAGAAAACTAAGATTAAATTATGAAGAGTATGACACATTCCATGACTCGAGTTTAATCAAGGATATTAAGGTTAAAAGGATTAAATTACATTGAAACATTGGTCACAAAAAGGTTCAGATCGAATCATCGATCTTATTATTACTTGGGTAAAAGTGATGCATTACTAGATGTCGCTCTTTGTTTATAATTTTATAATATGATTTTAAAATTATTGTCAACGTAATAATAACCTATAGGGTCACACACATAGAAAGTATTAAAAGGGAATTAATTTAAATTGTAAATATTTAAATATATCAATATGATTGATAGTATTTAAATTACTTAATTTAAATTAATAGGATAATTTATATATAGGTATATTAATTAAGTAAGACTTAATTATGATATATATATATATATATATATAAATAAATTCGGATTTTATTAAATTAGGTTTTGAATAATATTTTTTAATGGCTATATATATGATATATAGCAGCCATTTTAGGTATTATTCATAAACTGAAAACCCTAGCGGCTATTAGAGAGAGACTAGAGAGAAACAAGTTCTGAAAATCCTCATCCTTGGTGGCTAGTACCACGGTTCCTTCTTCTGCAGATCGTAGGACGATTCTCGGAGCGTTCGTGTGGATACCGTAGAGGCGCGATTCATTTGGATTGCATTGGAGATTCAAGCGCATCAATTTCAGTATCACAATCGGTATAATTTCTAACCACTGAGTTAATTGATTTTCGCATGGATCATGTTTAGGGTTTCGGAATTGCCTTAAATTATTCTTTTCCTTTTGCGTTTTGTGCGAAATCCTTCAATATATATATATATATATATATATATATATATATATATATATATATATATATATATATATATATATCAAAAGCACATATCATGCGTATTTAGCTTAATGTCAACATTTTGAAGTCTGGCATAGCTAGGAGTTTTGGAAAACTTATGTCTCCACTAATAATCATTTGCTTAAACAGTCTATCTATTCCTATTATCCTCAATACTTCATTCACACATGACTATTCCCAGTTCGTCAAACCACACTCATGAGTTCAGGAACTTTCCACAATCATATGAGTTGAAGAACTTATCCTAGTCAGACCTTTGACGTCCATTCGCTGAGGGGTTCATAAACATTTCATATAACCATGAGTCATGAACGTAACATAAGTATGACTTTTAAGAACTCGTACTTAACCTTATATCCTCTACCTATAACCTATCTATCTGTTATACACGTGAGAAAGGAATCACCCTTTTAACATGCATATAACAAATAGCGCGACACAAACATTCCCACTTAATCCTAATACAAATTTCATTCAACTCGTATTCATATTCCTTTCCTGAATTTGTACCAATTCATAGTACAACTGACACACATTCTTGCCATTAAACTTTTCAATCATTAGATTGATTCTCTTATCCCATACTATAACCTTATCAGATCACGGGGTGATCTCATCGTATATACTACGATTCATTTCTATACTATGATCATTTTGTTTTATGATCTCCTATCCATGTACCTTTAGTCTTTTAGACTCTATCTATTCACCACTACCGTTCAACTTTATTATCCGAGTTAGGGAACTCTGTATCTTTAAAACTCGCCGAGATTAGTCTTTGAATCTTACCGACCAACTAACTTTATGTGAGTTAAATCTTATCCTAATCACTGCAGTTATTGGTCTCAGGTATTCCTACCTAAGGTTCATAACCAACAGCTTTGATACCAGCAGTGACATCCCCAAATCCCGGTCCTAATCACCGAGGATCTGGTATACTATTTCTACAACTATTGTGAAAGATATAAACATAAATTGTTTATACAGTAATCTTTACACACTTTTCCCCAAGGTCGAGTAACCTTAACTTATACACAATTCATAACTTGTCTAACATATAACATTATTATCATACTATATTATTACAATTCTAGTTGCACATATTATCCCAAGCTGAACTTTGGCTTATCCTTTCCTGTACCCGAACGTATTCGCCTTATCTGCAATGTTTATCATGATATAGGAAGGGTGAGCATATGTTTGCCCAGTAAGTATAAGTTTATTTGAGGATATATCATGATTGAAAGAAATCGAATAATAAGCTGGCTATAATTCTTCAATATAGTTGAGAACTAGCATGAACAAATATTTATAACTGAACGACCAAGTTAATAGGAATTGAATGGTCAAGAAAGAACATGAACATAGCAATTATATCTGGACCGAATGGTAAGGAAGGTGATCAACCTTTAATACCTGATGAACATATGCATTATTTGCACAGAAAGTTATTTAACAATTCATAGACATGGTAATCAGAAATGATTAGCCATAATTATAATTGAAAGAAAGATCTACTCGAGGTCGAGTTTAGAGAACACTTACACAATAATTAGGAGTTCAAGTTTAGGAACTTGCCTGTATCACCGACTACTGCTACACAGTTTATATCGCATTATCTGAAGACCTAATATTAGTAATATAGATCTCCACATTAGAATAATATCATTACAGTATAATATTATTATATATATTCATAGAATAACCTAAACACATAACACATAACCTTATCAATCCACAAACTATCTAAGACTCGGTATCAAGTCAAACTATTTCAGTCTGAGTTGAAACCAACACAAATCTGATATCCCGACGGTCTAGTCGGACAATTATCAAGTCTAAGTTTAATTAAACTCTGCCTAAACACTTAATAATTATCTTAGATAATTTTATTATCAGTCAAAATAATTTTCATAGGCTTGTAATAATTTTCAGATAATTATTACCATTTATCATAATTTTTTAATCACTTATATCATATAAATACCACATTATTCTCTTATCATTAATATTTATTTAATATTAACTATTAATGAAAATCATAACATAATATTATAATATATTTATAATATATCAAAGTATTTTAATACCTTAAAATCATATTTATATGATTTTAAACAGATTAAATCCATTATCCGATAATTGCTATTAATATTAAAATATTAATATTTTCATGACAAAATATCAAAAGTAATATTTTATAACTCAAAATATTTTTCTAAACCTCAAATCATTTTTGTATGATTTTTAAAGCAATAATTCTAATTTTCCATAATTTATTTAATATATTCATTAAATAAACTAATCACCATTAATATAAATTTATTAATGAAATTCATCACAAAATATCAAAAGTTATTAAAATAACTCAAAATATTTTCTTATACCATAATATATTTTTTTCATGATTTTTCAAGTATTAATATCATTTTTAAATAATTTATTTAATATTATAATTAAATAAATTAAATACCATTAATATTCATAAAATATTAAATATTTATGGAATATAATCAAAATAATTAAAAACTAATTTTTAGGCTTTAAAATAATTTTCTAGAATTTATTATGTATTTTTCATAATTAAAAATCATTTTTCTCTATTTATTTAATAAAATAATTATTTTCAGAAATTAAATGTCACTAAAGGGCCCTATAGCGACATAACCATCGTTATAGGTGTTCTGGAGCTGTTCTTCATCAAACCTAGAAATTATGTCAGACACCGAGGGGCTTGGTTTGACCATTGATAGATCTGTGATCATAAGGTTTTCTGGGCTGCTAATTTGGTTAGAACTGTAGTACTAATGTAATACTACAATCACCAACTTGTTTCATGGTCATACAACAACATACCAGCAAGATCTAGACTCCCAAACTTCTTGTCAGAGCTGTTCTTCATTTTTGGGTTTTCTAGAAATGACGAACAGTTACTAATTACCTACTTTGGGTTCTTATAGATTGAGTTATGTGTTTGTTTTGTGCAATATAATGGTACAATATTGAAGACCACATGACAGAGTGCATTTTTATACTATCAAATCATCATAACAACAATTAAATCACAAGATCCAAGGCAGTCAAACCTTGTTAGAAATTTCGGCTGATGAAGATCTAGGTTTTCCAGAAAACATTCATGAGCCAGTTTGGTCAACCTACTTTGACCACGATTATCTATGATTCTATTACGGATCTGGGTGATCTAAAAGCATGATTGGGTAGTCCTTATATCATACTAAAGCATCAAAACAACAAATTGTCAAAATATCAAACACATGCAAGATCAGAGGCCTTGAAAGTGCTTGTCAGACTTTTCTAGGTAATCTGGGTTACCTAGAAGCTCACTTTCGTGATCAGTTAACGTTGTTTGACTGGTCATAACATGAAATCTAGACACGATCCAATCCTGATTCCAGTTGCAGAACAAAGACCACATGGCATACTACAAATACATAACATAAAACACACATAACACTTAACACACACTGATCTAGAAGCCCTGACATATGGCTGTCAGACAACTTTTCAAACTTTTTCCAAATTTTTGAAAACTTGATTTTTGAGCACTTTGATGATATGGATCTGGGATTTAACAACCCAGATCACTAATTAACACCCTCTAACACAACTTTAAACAATAAATCATAACAAATAACATAAGATCACATGATTTCTAAAATTTAGGGTTTTATACCTTTTCTATCTTTGATCTAAAATCTGATCCTTTGTTGCTGATCATGTAGAGCTATGTGATGATATGAGTTTAACTTCTCACTCCCTTTCACTCTCATATTTGGAATTTGAAGAGAGAGAAAGTCTAGGTTAGCTTGTTAAGTAAAGTAAGGATTTTTCTTACTTTTAATCTACTATATCTTTGATTTAATGTATCTAAGTGTGCAAGGTGGCAAGATTGGCTGATCTTGGAAGATATTAGACACATGGCATATCTTAAGTTGGTCAACAACCCAATATCTTGGCAAGATTTACACTCCAACTTATAAAAAATATAAAAAGGGCACAAAAGTCATTTTGCTTCAAATTTGAATGCCAAAGTTGTCATTTGATCAAACCCTTAAGGTTAAAACCTAAGGTTTTCAAAATTCAAATTTAGGATTTCCAAATTAGGATTTTCAAAATAGAAAATTAATATTTCTACATTATAATTAGGGTTTTCTAATTATATTAAAATTTCCCAATCATAATTCAAGCTTGCTAATTAGGACTAATACTTCCTAATTAAAATTGCTAATTTAGCAATTTGGGTTCATAATAATGCATTAGGATTTATAAGCCTAGAATTAGGGTTTTTAATATTAAAATTAGGGTTTTCTAATAATCAATTAGGGTTATCCCTAATTAAACATATAATCAATAACATAAAAACCTTTATACTTATCTTCAAGCTCTCAATTTAGGGTTTCATATTTCCGAATTAGGGTTTCAAATTCCCAGAACTGAAATTAGGGTTTCCAGAACAAGTTTTTAGGGTTTCTTATAAATCATAAGAATTTTCTAACTGAATGTTGACGTTCTTAATATAATATTAGGGTTTGCCACTAATATAGTTTATCTGGTCAACCCTTGACCCTTAACCACATTCTGTACACATATAATACCATATTCACAAAACATATACACTTATATACAGCTTAATCCTGAATAATTCACCAAAATCCTTTATAAAATTTTGAAATTCTCAAAATTCCTTCCCAAAAATGTTAAATCCATACACTTATTTTCTGTCTAGGTTCTAATATTGAACCTTAAATCAACCAATTATGATTTAAAAAAAATTCTAAATTCTCAGGTTGTCATATTCACCCCCTTCTTCTAAGAATTTCGTCCCCGAAATTCACCTTACACCTTACACCATACTGCTTACACCATTCATACACATCATCTCATGCTTCCCACTACACTACTCACAAGAATAAACATTTTCAAATATTGCTGAGCAGTTATATAGGCTATTGTCTGTCATTTTCGCAAAGGTTATATCGAAATTCATCCGCAAACCGTCTTACCCTGAAGACATAGAGGGTAATTAGCCCGGTATGCCCAGTACTGGCCTGGTAGTGTAAGAATAATTTGTGGACGTGATACTAATGAATATCTTTGGCCCGTTGTGCAGGGATGATTCGATGATGTGATTTATTTATTAAGCTGAGTCCCAGCGATAAAGTTAATGATAAACCACTACAAAAAAATGGGGCTTCAGCAACAACCAATTTTCGTTGCTAAAGGTGCCAAATTTCATTGCAAAAGGGTTTTGGCAACGACTTTACTGTCGTTGCGCAATGAGCGTTGCTAATTATTCTGCAACGAACGTTTTTTTTCCGTTGCCAAAAGTAATACATTTTGCAACGAAATTTGGCTTTCGTACAAAGACATCGATCCTTTAGCAACAAAATATATTGTTGCAGAATAATTAAAATTTCGTTGCTAAAAATCCCATTTCGTTGCAAAAGCCTGCTAATTGGCAACGAAATGAACTTTTTTTTTTTTTGCAACGACCATGCATTTTCGTTGCAATTGACACCATTTTGCAACGACATTTTTCGTTGCAGTAAATTATGAAAATTGTTGCCTAAGCTTGCTTTCGTTGTGGAATGTAAACTTTTTAGCAACGATTTTCGTTACTAATTATATTATTTGGCAACGACATTATGCTGAATCAACAACGAAAATGTTTGTTGCTGGCTATTTTTCAATAGCAACGAAAGTCGTCGATTAGCAACGACATTATATATTGTCGTTTCTTTATATGTGCAACGAAAGTTGATATGATTTGCAACGATAAAAAATATTGTCTTTTATTTTAGTATTAACAACAATATCCTCTCCGTTGTTATTAGGTTAATTTTTCATTGCCAAATATTATATTTTTAATGCCATTAGCAACAAAAATTTGTTGCTAAATGTATAAAAAATTGTTGCTATATTAAAACTTGTTCAAAGCTTTGGTAACGAATTATATTGTTGTCAAATCAAAATTTGACATTCTTTTTGTGTACCTGGCTGGCTCAATGTCCCCATAGCAAATAATGGCAAAAATACAAAAAACTAAAATATTATTAACTTAATAAAATCATCCACTACATAATCATTCATTATCTTTACAATTAACCATCTAAAGTTACCACAGTTCTTCAATCAAAGTATATATCTACATATATAGAGAGAGTACACTTCATAATTTCGTCTTTTGTCTTCCATAAACGTAACACGAAAATTTGATACCCAGTATTGTAAGGCAGGTCGTAGAAGCAGTCTTCCTTCACATATTTAAAAATAATAGCAAGTCAGGAAAATGAAGCAAATAGGTCACCAGAGGCACTTAGTACCAAAATCAATACACAAAGACAATAGAGTTGCTATGTGGTTCTAATGTACACCGTATTGCTCATAAGCAGATAGGCAATCACAATATCATTTGCTACAAATCCAAATAGAAAAAGAACCTTCAGTGCGACTATATGATTGCTCTGTTACAAGAAAAAATTAGAATCTTAATCGGCCATTTCATGAATTAATTTCAGTAAGCATAGTGGTAAACATATTTTCTTGTTACAAGACTTGTAGATTATTAATATATGTTGACCTCAAGTTAGAATTCAGTCACATTCAACAACCACAAGCAACAAAAAATCTTAAATACCATCACACAATCTTAAATAACAATGTTTAGATTTCTATATAGAAAGGACAACAATTATGGAAAAGTTGAGGCTATTAGTCAATGTGGAAAAAAAAATCTTGAGATGACAAATTTCCATACAGTATATGCCCCAAAGATGCTAGCTATAATCATAGACATCATAGATTTATTTACCAAGAATTCAACATGTTGCAGCAAACATTGGAAAGACACATTTATTGATAACTTGGGAATTTTTAAGTGGTAAGGGCAGAACATACCCAAGTCAGCGAGATAAGTTCCTCCCCTTCATAATACACATATCATTCCTTCAATGTAACATAATGGACTAGTGTACATAACTAATTCAAGCATTTAATGCCTAATATCCTAAAATAACTAAGCAAGTCATATACAAGAAATGAATTTCAACTCCAAACATAAATTCTACAAGTTCATATGCCATAGTTGCTTATAAATAACACCATAAATATAAGTACCGGGGAAAGAGAGAGAATGGTTTAGGGAAGTACCACAGCGTGTGGTTGGATGCTAGTGTGAATCGAGGTGAATAGTTGATATAGGTCCAGTCGAGGCATAGTTTTGAGTTAGACAAATTGTTAATACTTATTAAGAAAATAAGACATGCCCATTAACACATAGAAACACAGAAACAAACTAAAACCATTATCGATCTGCAAAGTTAGGAAAACATAAAGAAAATAAAATCATACAAAATCCAACTTAGTTCAACCTCAAAAGTAATACTATCAATCATAACAACAGAACAGAATTAATATAGTCATAACAAATTAACCAATTCAATTCAAACTTATTAGAAAATAAAACCTTGAACTAGCCAATTCAATTCAAATAAAAAGAGCAATATTATTAGGGCATGACTTGAGAATAAAAAAAAATCTAATTCAAGTAATAAAACACCATGATTTCAGTAGATGACACATGCCCATTAACAAATACTCCCTCGGCCCAAACAAAGAGTCTCATTTGACTTGTTTAGAATCCTAAAACTAAAAGTGGATTTAATTTATTTAAACCCATACAATTGTGAATGTTATAAAATACTGTTTATACAAGTTGTACAAATCCAGTGGTATTTAGTAGAATAATCAAAATAAATAATATTTAACTACATATTACATTTCATAGATCATCAATGACAACCCTTTTTTGACGAATTCAGAACTCAGCCTTGAGAAGAATAAATTGTGAATCAGATCAGAAAAAAATAGATCGAATATTATAATCAAACCTAATTGCTTCCACATAAATGAAAAATCAAAAAATAAAATTTAAGCAGGTGAAAACGTAATTACTTGAAGCTCGCGGTGACGGTGACTGATAGAGTCGTAGAAGCTAAAATGGCTTGCTTGACATGGACTGGAACCTGATGAATGTTTGCCAAGAGTGACCTTATCAACTCAGGCCATTGCTTCTGCGGGAGCTCAATGCCTGCGATCTTTGCAATAACTTATGATGCAGTTGATCGAGCATCAGGTACAAGAGAAGAGATGGTCTGTAGCTATCATGTTTTGATCTGAAATTTGACAGCCACATCTAGGAATAACAATCTCTGAACAAGTTCAAACTTTTTATATTGTTCATTGGCATCTAATGCATTTTTAAGAATTAAACCTGCTAGTTTACGACTATCAACAGGCTTATCATCACTAGAAAGCTCTCCAGTAAGAAATAACAGGAAAACAACAAGGTTTTGCTCTTAAAACTGCTTCAATTTTTTTTTCTACCTGCTTCCGCAATGTTCCATCCACTGATTGTGCATTCAAAAGGATCAGGGTGATCTCCATAGCCATATTGTATCTGGAAATATCATACACGATACAGTTCATCCGTTAGAAATTATAGAAGAAACTTAAATAAATCTAGCACACACTCAAATCCTAATTATCCTAGTGATCAACAAAGAATTGACAAAACTGAACATAGTATTGAATTAGTCAATTCTATTTCGATCAATCAAAAAATTACCCCCACTTCTTTTTCCTTACCCTGATAAAAACTTAGAGGAAAAAAGCTAGCAAATTGTTGATGTTGGGAGAAATGTAAGGATAACATAACTAAGGAAAGGTTTGGTGTTTTGAATTTGAGGCAATTAAGTTTTTTACCAATTTAGCCTTAGTTGCAGCAGTATCAACCCCGCAAATGTACTTTTCCATTTCCTACTTCCCAAATGACACACCTAAGTCTCATAATTTTATTAATCCTTTCATAAACCAATCTCAGGTAGAATCCGCAAGTATACTCCTCAGCCATATGCCAGTAACAGAACCTTTTAAGTGAAAGTAAATGGTTACAAATCTCTAAAAATATAACTTATTACAAGTAAAAACAAAGCCCATTAGAGGAAAACATCTTTGACCACTATTGTGACGCCCCCAAAACAGGTATACATCACCCATTCTGAGTCGCCAAATCCGTGGTACAGAATACAAATACAAACTTAAATATACAACATGAGCTTTGAGTTTTAATACAAATATTATCTTCTAGACAGTATTCAAACTCAAAATAAGTCATCATTATAATTATTATCACACTATTTTACAGAATAGTGAGGACTACTAATGCAACCATCTGGACCATCAATCCATTTCCTGACTAGTCCCGGCTATATTCTCATTTCCTGAAGAGAGCAGTTAAAGAAAGGGTGAGCTCAACTAGCCCAGTAAAAAATATTATGACTAAGATAATGCAGAATAAATTATCCTTAGCCTTCAACAGTATAACAACTGATAGAATATAATAGACAACAAGTTTTAGATCAACAACTGTAGCTGAATAAGCAATCCATTAGAAGAGTCAAGAAGAACATAATATCTACCATCTTCTATGATTTAAAAACTTTATCATATATTTTATCTCTGAGACTCAGCTTAATAAATAATCCACATCATCGAATCATCCCTGCACTGCGGGCCAAGGATATTCTTTAGTATCACGACCACGAATTATCCATGCACTACGGGCCAAAGATATTCGTGTTTTCATTAACGGTCATGATCATGCCATAAAACAATTCATCTTTGCACCCTTGGCCGAAGAGAATCCATGGCCATAATCATACCAAAAACTGTCCATCAATGCACTACGAGCCAATGAGGACTTTTACCACATCATTTGTAATATTACGATCATGATTATACCGAATAGTCCCTGGCATAATCATACCAAGTCCATATGTGCACTACGGCCAAGGATGACTTTCATAACAATATAAGCATGAAGATGATGACACTGACATAATAATTCAATAAAACAAGTTCAAAGATAAATTTTAAAGATTTATAATTTAATTTATCCAGAATTCAATAACGTTCAAATTGTCAACATGATACTGCTTTGTGGAGTAAAATTCAAGAATAATATTGTACCAACAATTATTTGGACCAAAAACGAATCAATTTTTTATCATGAATAGTACTTGAGTGAATAGTACCCCATGAATAGTACTTCTTGAATAGTAACCCGTGAATAGTACTCCAGCATGAAAAAGTTAAAACTTATCAAGAATGCTCAGAATAAGATTTCCATGAAAAGATACTGGATGAAGCGCAAATATCAAGGATATTCTACTAATTTCATGGAGTTTAGAAGCCAAAACTTTAACAAAATAAGTATAAAATTCGAAATCTGAAACGAAATAATATTACTTACATACTACAGAGTATGAAAGAAAATATTATTTCTAGCAAATATTGAATAAAAATAACATCTCTTACGACAGTTGAACAAAAATAATATTCCTTACGAATATTAAACGAAAATAACATTTCTTACGAATACAAAAAATAATATCGTAAGCGAATATGAAATAAATAATAACCCTTGCGAATATTGAAAGAAAATAATTTTTTTCATGAATACGAAAGAAATAATACCTCTTACCTCAAAAAGAAGAGTATTCCAACTAGTATAACGGATATATTCTTGAAAAAAACTTTCACTATTTTCTATACTCAAAGCTTTCTAAAACTCGAAAGAAATACGCTCAATATTATAGAAGAAGAATTCTCTAATTCTGGTGTAATTTTCAATTCTAAATAAGCATCCTATTTATAGGAGAATGGAAAGGATAATATTTGAGTGCACAGTGAAGGGAAAGTCACTGGCAAATTCTTTGACTGATTTCGTTAAAAAATTTGATTTTACTATGCAGCAGTATGCAATAAAATATTCTAATAAAACAAAAACTTTTAAATAAAATATAATATTATATATATATATATATATATATATATATATAACATATGCTATAAAAAAATCACGGGATACACCCCGTGATTCATCTCGTGAATCATTGATTGCCTAGCTCCCTCCAATCTCATTACAATAAATATATATATATATATATATATATAAACAAAAGTTTTCATATAACATATATATATATACCACCCGTGACCAACATTTGTAATCCTTCCTAACATTCATTTTTTTTCTTCCAGTGGGCCCCGCATTTTTTCTCCACCGACAAATCACCATCACAGGTGGATCCCATATAATATATATACTGAATAATCTTCTACCGATTATTTTGAAAAATGGGTAAATGGGGGTCCATAAAATAAGCAAAATTTACATCAAATACTTCATAAAAATTCTCTCAATATTTTTAACAACATTTATCATCATTATTATAATTCGCAATATTTAACAACCAGGTCGTTCCCAGAAAAGAGGGGGCTTTCCAATAAGGATTTCTCCCTATTGGCGCGCAATTAGGTGACCAAACCTCTCCTTGACAGAACTTCTAGACATCGTCAATATTGCAAATAATAATATGAATAACTGTATCGTCTAAATTATTAATTTAATAATATATAAAAAATCAATAATAATTGAATCAAATAATGTGAGATATTATGCAGCAATTACTGTAGCAATAATTGAATAAAACTGAGTGACTTCTCACGTAAGCATCAATAATCAATATCATGTTCTACTATGCAACCACGCGTATTACTGTACTTTTACTACCGGGTAGTTCAACAGTTTAACGGTAAAACTTCTGTTGTTATTTTCATAAAAAGATATTTTTGTCGTTTTCTCATTCTGGCAATAATTTCTTTGTGGGGTCCACCAATAATTGTGTCGTCGTACGAATATTCCCCGACCAATCAAATATTTTATAACCACTTGCTTACTTTGCAAAATTTATAAATACTACCCACAACTATAACATTATCTCAAATCCACACCATGATATTAAAAAAATATTTCGAGAAAAATTAAATCTTTATTCGTAAAATTTGGGGTTTTATAATCTCCCCTCCTTATGAAATTTCACCCTCGAAATTTACGTACGTACCTGGTATGCCGAACAGATGAAGATACCTCGTCAGATTCTAACTCTTGAGGTATAACCTTTGAGCATAGAATATATTTCTTCTTATCCAAGATTTTAACATGTATCTCCTCATATGTTAAATCTTCCGTTATCTCTTCCGGTTCTAATTCAATAATGTAGTTCGGGTCGTCCACATATTTACGTAATATCGATACGTGAAAAATGCGACATACTTGGCGGTAAAATGAGTCTATAAATCATAGTTCCTACTCGATTGAGGATTTCAAATAGACCAATAAAATCGAGGGTTGAGATTTCCTCTCTTCGTCGATTCTTGCTTCTAGAATAATGCCCTCTTGAACCTTCTTTTTCGTGTTCATCAGCTCTGGGTCTGTAGCTTGAGCGACTTTAAATTTATCGATTAAAGTTGATTTTACTCTTATATTCGATATCTTCAAGTAGGTTCGTATATTTGCACTCGTAACTGCATACGATCTTCTACTCAACACGTCGGCTACCACGTTCGCTTATCCCATGATGGTATTGAATGGTATAATCGAAATCTTCAACAGCTCGAGCCACGTCTTCAGCGCATAATACGTTCATTTTGGGTGAAGAAATACTTGATGGTTTTAGAAATGGGGTTTTGTACTAAGGTCAATACAAAATTCGATTTCATGCTCTGGGCTAGGCTAAGAAGTCTTCAGGGAATATGTCAAGAAATTTATTAACAATAGAAATATCATTCAAAAATGTGAATCTCATCCCAAACTTAGATAGCACGTCACATTGATATTTATCAACTTTCCAACGTTATTCACGGTGTCTCATCACGAAAAGTCTGGCTTCGGTGCATTTCACATAAGGAAGTTAACAACGAAAGGCTCGGGGCTCTTTACTTATGGCTTAATATGACAATGATTGACTTTAGTGGTTTGGTTGCTTGAATTCGCATAATAGGTGGGTTAAGAATATGAAAGCTAACAACCTTACAAAAACAGTCAATTTTAGCATGATGAGTAGTTAACCAGTCGATTCCTATAATCATATCAAAGGCAAGTATTTTCAAAGAAATAAGATCGACAGGTAACGTGAAAGTGTCGATTTAAATCAACAAGATTTATAAACAGTGGATGTATTTAAGGTTTCTCCAAATGGAGTTTTAATAGATAAGTAAAAGTCTAATTTCTCAAAAGTCAAGTTCAAACGTTGAACATAACAAGGTGAAATAAAAGAGTGGGTAAAATCGGTATCGAATAAGGTATAGACTTCACAAGAGTTTATGATTAACTTACCCGTGACAACTTCGTTCGGGTTCCTTGACAAATGCTCTCACTTAAACTACGGGCTTTGACTTGTCTGGGACATCCTTTGGCGTCACCATCCCAGCTGGACTTGGCTTCCCCGAACGACAAAATCGAGCTAGGTGACCTTCTCTTCCACAATTGTAACACGTTTTGGGTTGCTGCGTACAATTTGGACGGATGTGTCCCTCCTGTCCGCATTTGAAACATACGACCGGTGGTCGTTCTTCTTCCTTGGAAACAGGTGCTGGTGTTGTTGTCTTCCCATCATTATTGAACATTCTCTTCTTGAAATTTCCACTTCTATTATCTTGGCCATGATTACCACCGAAGTGGTTACCATTCTTGGCATGATAATTTCCCCCACGATATTTATCATTGTTCTGATGGTCGTTGCCATGGGTATGATTATTATCGTGTTGTTGGTCGTTGCCTTTTGGTTGTGCTGACTCATTATCGCGCTCCACTAACTGAGCCCTATTCACAACATCTGAATATAAACAAAGTTTGTGAGAAATGAGGTATTGACGTATTTCGAGTTTCAAACCTCGCAGAAACATTCTCTCCTCATTATCTACCAAATGGGATGCAAACAGGGATAACTCCGCAAACTTAGCCTCGTATTGCGACACGGTCATATTGTTTTGCTCCAGCTTGATGAATTTCACCTCTTTTATGTGACGAATACTTTTGGAAAAGTACTTGTCGTTTTACTATGCAGCACTATGCAATAAAATATTCTAATAAAATGAAAACTTTTAGATAAAATATAAATATATATACTGAATAATCTTCTACCAATTATTTTGAAAAATGGGTAAATGGGAGTCCATAAAATAAGAAAAATTTACATCAAATACTTCATAAAAATCCTCTTAATATTTTTAACAACATTTATCATCATTATTATAATTCGCAATATTTAACAATCAGGTCGTTGCCAGGAAAGATGGGGCTTTCCAATAAGGATTTCTCCCTATTGGCGTGCAATTAGGTGACCAAACCTCTCCTCGATGTAACTTACAGACATCGTCAATATTGCAAATAATAATATGAATAAGCTATCGTCTTAATTATTGATTTAATAATATATAAAAATATCGACAATAATTGAATCAAATAACGTGAGATATTATGCAAAGAATTATTGTAGCAATAATTGAATAAAACCGAGTGACTTTCACGTAAAGCATCAATAATAATCAATACGATTGTCTGCTACTATGCAACCACGCCAGACATATTCTTTTTTTACTACTAAGGGTAGTTCAACAGTTTAACGGTAAAACTTCCACCATTATTTTCATGAAAATATATTTTTGTCGTTTTCTCATTCCGACAATAATTCTGTTGTGGGTCCACCAATAATTATGTCGTCGTACAAATATTCCCCGACTAATCGAATATTTTATAACCACTTCCTTACTTTGCAAAATTTATAAATACTACCCACAACTATAACATTATCTCAAATCCACACCATGATATTAAAAAAAATTATGTAGAGAAAAATTATATCTTTATTCGTAAAATTTGGGGTTTTACAACTATGACATATCCATAGAGAAAGACACATTCAACATGCAGGTTAAAAGAGCTAGAAACCAGAATTGGAGGTGATTCGTGCCTAGGAAGCAAAGAACCAGAATTCATCACCTTCTATTACAAAAACTTTTCCTCCTATATTTTTTGCTATACTTTTTAAAAGCCACAAACAATCAGAACTCAATAGTATATATCAATATTTAATAGTAAGTTAAACCATACCTGAATAGATTCTATCCAGAACTTGGGGAACAACATAAAAAATAGTAGGTTGTAGCACTCCGATGTCTTCAAGTAACAATTTGACATCCTGAAAAAACCAGTGTTACTTGAAGCTCATAGTTGAGGAAATAGTTAATTAATAGCCATCTTACCCCGCGCCAAAATTCTATTGAGGCCCCATGATTGATAAAACACTTAGCAATAACCCAGTCAAAAATATGTGCCAAAAGGAAGATATGAAAGATATACATCATTGACGTTCATCTGTACAAATTTCAGAGATAGGTATGCGAATAACTCAAAAATTCATTATGCAATGATAAAGCTGTAGGATAGGTCCGATTAGCACTCAGAGTTAGTCCTTTATCAAAGCGAGAAAATGACAAAAAGGACAATCACTAAAATTTATCGATGTGAGAAATGGAGCAATATTGTCTACATAAGGAAGAGGCGTAAAATTGATACTAAAAAAGTAACATATTTCAAAGTAGTGGAAAAGATATTATGAAAAACTATTTTTTAACTATTATTAATAACAATCGTTGAATTCATGAACCTGCTATTTATTTAGATGTCGATACTTATTTCACACAGCTACAGGAGCATTTAGGTTATAACAGAAAACTAATTTATCATATGGTCCTAAATAAAGATTACAGAAGTCTATTGGTACCTAGATTCAAGTAATGGTATTCATATTAATGTAATAGCTTATAATGACAATCAAACGAATTATATTTGTATCCAATTTTTCCTTAGTTATACATGACCATTTCATGTATTATAAGACGAACTAGGCATTGGCCAAATTTCAGATCAATCTATATTGATTCACGGGTATAAGAACCACTGAAGGTACTAAAGAAACAAGTTCCAAACAATAATAAAAACCAAGCTCTTATTCTATTTAATATAAACAGAGTTAGAGACCAGTAAACCGAGATTTAGAGACTTTACAGAAGGAATTCATGAGTTCACACTCTAAGGATTATGGATACAATACCAGTCCATGTGACACCGCAGTACCATTTGAGGATCACACTCAAAGAAAAATCTATAAAGATCTATAAATAAAAGTAAAACAACAATACTAAAACATTGTGTTTTCTCCCAACTCACCTATAAAAGTGATGAAGAATGGTTATCAAATATATACTCTGAGACATGTTTGCATGACATGCAAAACTTCTACTTATAAATTAACAAAACTAGACTCCAATTTGATACTTGAAAGTAGAGAAAGGAAATAAAATACTTTACATACGTAGACCTGATTAAAAATTTGAAAACAACTTGAAGTCAGACAGAGTGTTCTTTTAGTTTAGGCTTGACACTCAATTTACAACATTTGCTCCACATTAGCACTTCTCGTTAGCCTACAAAATGCAAAATTCACCACTAACTCTAATTGAATTTGTCATAGGGCTTTAATGTGTCCAGCGATATATTTCATAACGTAATGTTATTGTGACTTGCTTATAAAATTTGGTGTCTCTATCTGGAAATTATGACTTTTAGTGATAACTCAAACTTTTGAATGTGAAAATAGGATATGCTTAGTAAAGGGGGTGATGAAGAAAGAACAGGAAACCATAAGTTACACAAAAGTGAGTTATATGTCCTCTTGAAATAAAAATAGCGACCTAGAAAAAGTGATAAAGGGATTAATATAATTTTGCATGTTGCAACTCAGATCAAGAAACTACTCCTTAAACTTTGTGACATCTCCTAAAAACCTTTTTTTGGAAAAATATAAAAGAAAATGAAAGAATTAGATGTAACTGAATGCAAAATGTCAACCTTATTTAACAAATTTATTTGGTCATCACAAATAACTTGAAAACTTTATAAAATTAGTAACTACAGTCTATTTGTTCATGCCTTAGGTAGTATAGAGATCTATTGAGTAACTCATCCACGAAGATGTAGTCACACCAAGTCACTAAAGTACTAATGAAAGGTTAATAAAATAAAGCTAAGTGAACTTCTTTCACACATGAATCACAATAACAAAAACAACACAATGTGAAAAATGTAAAAACCAACATAAAAAGATTTGGGTAGATAAGCATTTTACCGAGCCATTAGCTATATCAATGCCAACATAATATCCAACTTTTTCCTTGTCCCATTTGATCAGATCACCACCCTAATCAAAAAATAATATAAGAACTACATCATAAGTATTACTTAAAAGGATATCTGTGATACGCTAACATAATTGCTGATATTCTAACTGCCAATTATTCAAAACATATAATACCTTGCCACAAGCAAGATCAAGAACTGCATCTCCTCGGCGTGGATAAAGCTGAATTAGGACACTTTTTATCTATTCAATGAGAATAGTAGCACTAGTCAATTATAAAATCAAGCATATAGAATTAAACATGAAAAATGTCTCATGGGGAATTATATAACATGCCCAATTATTGAGTTCTGTAGAAGGATAATAGGACTCGCTTCTCGTTCTTCCAAAGTTTGATTCATCCTTGCAATATAATGGTCAGCCACTTTTCTGGCAAAAACTATCCATCAATGCACTACGGGCCAATGAGGACTTTTTTCACATCATTTGTAACATTACGATCATGATTACACCGAATAATCCCTAGTTATAATCATACCAAGTCCATCTACGCACTACAGGACACAGATAACTTTCAACATAATATAAACATGAGGATGATGACAATTCAATAAAACAAGTTCAAGAATAAATTTTAAAGATTTATAAATTAATTTATCCCGGAACCAATAACGTCCAAATTGTCAACATGATAATGCTTTGTGGAGTAAAATTCAAGAATACTCAGAAGAATATTTTCATGAAAAGATCTTTGGATGAAGCCTTGAAATATCCGGGATATTCCACTAATTTCATGGAGTATAGAAGCAAAACTTTCACCAACCGAGAATAATAGAATATATGAAAGCGTAAATGGATTTTACGCATGCCATGAGGTAATCCACGTGATGCAGATCATTTCCACAAGTTAATAAGGAATGAATACAAAGGATCATTCACCATGAATGCGGTAATCCACATGTAGGCGAGTTATTCCAAATGTAATAATCAAGGATGGAACTAGGTCACGCCAGTAATCCCCTTACGCATGAGGATATTCCAACGAGAATATTGAAGAATGGAACCAGTCACGCGTAATCTGCATGCACGGGATATTCAAATGTAATAATAAAGAATGGAACCAAAGTCGTGCATAATTAAATGCAGACGGGATATTCCAACAAAATAATAAAGAATGGAATAACAACCCTTACGAGTATTGAAAGAAAATAACTCTCTTCATAAATACGAAAGAATAATACACCTTACCTTAAGAAGAAGAGTATTCCGATGGGTAGGGCGGAGATATACTTGAAGAAAACTTGCACTATTTTCTAATGGACAAGGCTCGATGCTTCTAATACTGACAGGAGATACCATATGATCATGATTGTGGTGTCTTGTTTCAGCCAAGGAAAAGAGAACACTACGATTTCTCTTAAGCACTGGTAGACTAGGATTTTTACTTGCTTGTTTTTGCAGACTCTATGCTTCCAAGAGCAAACTATGATTATTGACTTAGCTCGGCAGGCGCTTGGACCAACTCTATGATACTGAGTGAGGCCCTCCAAAGCAGACTACGATTCTGTAGCAACTTTCTCGATACTCTACGATTCTACCTTGGCTTCTGAAAACTCTCAGTTGGCTCGACAGACTACGATTTTGTTGATGCCTATCTATTACATCTTAAAATATAGATCAACCTAACAGTTTTGATCTTTTCTTTTATATATTCTTTTACAGAATGATAAACATTAAGCACAGATCAACCTAACAATTTTGATCTATCACCTAAGTCCATGTACATATGTTCTTTGAAGGACTTTATACATAAGCATGTTTATTTTACTTTTAACATCAAATTTTAATATGCAATTCCCAACAGTTTTCATCACAGTTTGTCATGCAACAAAACTTTGGTCAGCAAACATTTCATGAAGGCTATTCAAGATCTCTTTAACAGTGGTAGTAGACTGATATTGGGGTTGCAATATATTTGATGAAGATGCCAATATATAGCAACGAGCCATATCATTTACCTTGTGCCACTTCTTATGGTTATTCTTTTGTGCAACAATAGCATTTTATGGAAGAAGTGGGCAAGGTTTGGTTAACACAAACTTGTAGTTCTCAACAGTCAACACAATGTCAAGATTTCTTTTCCACTCCACATAATTTGGTCTAGTTAACTTATTTTTTTTAAGGATAACAGCAAGGGGATTAAATGACGACATGGTAATCAGTACATTTATACAATATGCATAAATTAAATGTTCATTCCATAAAAATAAACTTTTGCATATAATATGAAAGTGTAATCCTCAAACACAAATATAAAATAAAATTGGCAACTTAATTTCAAATAATTCTCTTTTGATGGGAAAAATAAGAATAATTTGAAATTATAATTATTTTTATATCTTGACATCTCATCAACACAAAACAATAATAATAAGTATCACTCCAATGGGAAGAAATATTATTTATGTTTTGTCAAGTGTATATCATCCATTTAAATTTTCTTTAAAATTTAATACAAATATTTCGAAGGGAAATAATTCGTAATACAATTTTAAATAAATTTATCATAAGGAAATCCATATCTAATATAACTAGATTCATGCATCTTCCAAAGGGAACTCACAAAATTTGAGATTAGATACATGTATCAATATAATGGACCAATGATGGAGGCCGTAAGAAATACAATTCTTTCTCCCACTTGATTTTTTATTTATATAAAAATGAGAATTTTTAATTTATTAAAAATATATAATTATATTAATATCCCATATTAATACATATACACTTGCAAACTAAAATCCATGCATATTAACATTTAACAATTACAACATCATGAAAATTCAACAATTAAACATTATAATTGTTAACTACCAATAAATATATAAGAATTTGAATATTTAATTAAAAGAGTTGCTGGTACAATTGGTTTAAGTGTGACTGTTACAAAATTGAGGACTTGAGTTCAATTCGTCGCACCATTATTTTGACATTTTACTTTTAAAATGTTTGACGGTTTGGGCCAAGGTAAACAACCTGAGCTTAAAATTTTTTTTTATTTAAAAAAACGGTTTGGGCCTGGGCTAAACAACCTTAATAGTCTTTCTTATAAAAATTTATTCATTGTTGCTTAAAGGTATTAATCTTCTGACCTCCCACAAACAGATACCATATGATGAGGCCACTGGACCAAACAACCAATCATGCTAGAATTTATCTAACATTAAAACTTAATATATGACCTGACAACGCTATTTTAATGTCACACTCTGAAGTCATATTTTTTTAAAATTAAAAATAAAAAAATCAGGCATTGCGGTGGACCCTTCCAACCGCATTAAGAGTAGCTTACCTTTTTCCATTGTTTTTGTATCAAGAAGCCATGCATATAAATAATTCCACTAGATAAAAAACAAAAGTGAGGCAGTTTTAATTTAGCAAAATTGAATGTTTCATCATAACGGGGTAAAATACAAATGTGATCAATTTGAACTTTGCGACTTTTTAAGATTGAGGCTTTTTTCGATCGGTAGATTTTGAGCCCTTTTTATTAAAAATTTGGACTTGAGCCTCGTTGGCCTTTTCTTTTGGTCAACGATTTTGAGCCCTTTTTATTAAAAATTTGGACTTGAGCCCCTGTTGCAGGATATCGTTGACTTGCTCACGTGGCAAAATTTGTTCTTGCTTTCAGATTCAATCTCGGACCTCAACTTGAAACTTCAACCCATGACCACCCGAGCACCATGGGTTAGCCGATTTTTTTCGCAAGAGGATTATGATTTATAACATCCAAATTCAATTTCCCCAAATTAAAACAAAACCCATTTAGTTAGATCTCATTGTCTCGGCCTCTATTAATTTTCTCCTTGGCAAATTCTGACCAGGTGACGAACACTACCACCGAATCAATTGTGGGCTATGGCTTCATCCTCGAGCAAGAATTCAGAGTACAAGACTTGGGTCCAAGCTCAATCGATACCCTAGATCGCACAATTCTTCGGGACGCCAAGATCGCTTCAAGGATAAGCAAAAAATTAGGGTTTCGCTTAAAGAAATGGGGTTTTACGATGTATTTATCGATATTGGGGAAGAGCTCTCGATTTCGATTCATCATCAAAAATGGTGATCCCTTTGTTTGAGTCTTCTGCTAAACGTGATTTTAATTAGTGTGGCCGGTCTTTGAGAATTTAACATTTTAGGGTTAGAGATATAAGAAGTGTGCAAGTTGAATTAAAGGTCATGATTTTTGTAAGATTTTATTTGAGGTAGATACATCCGAGCGATTATAGTTATAATTTCTGTAGAGTATTTTTCAATTTTAATAATATTGAATTTCGATTTTTTTCATTTGGTTGTATATGTATTGATTTCTTTGTTTGAGCTTGTTTTGACCTAAGATTATATAGATGTTGCATTCTGGAAGTATTTACAGATTTTCAATGGTGTAGGGATTTTGCTGTTTCGTTGCTGGTTTTGATACACACACATATAATGTGGTGTAGGGATTTTGCTTGTTTCGTTGCTGGGTTTTGTTTTAATTTGGGGAAATTGGACTGGATGTTATAAATCATAATCCTTGTGAAAAAAAATCAGCTAACCTGTGGTGCTCGGGTGATCATTGGGTTGAAGTTTCAAGTTGGAGGTCTGGAGATCGAATCTGAGCAGCAACAAATTTTTTGGTTCAAGTCTAATAATAGCCACGTCATATATGTCACATGTAAAATAAAAAATAAAAAAAACTACGTCAGATATGCCACGTGTGCCACGTAGGCGCCACGTGAGCAAGTCAACACATATCTGGCAACAGGGGCTCGAAGTCCAATTTTTTTAATAGAAAAGGGCTCAAAATGCGTTGACCAAAAGAAAATGGCTCAATACCCAAAAATTCTTAAAGTTCAGTGGTCACATTTGCATTTTACCCCATCATAACGAAACAGTACTAAAGAGAGAAGTATATATACACATATAATTTTACACATGTGTAATAATTATTTATGTGTTCACACATCATGCGGCATAAAAAAATACCCATATAATCATGAATACTTTTTAAATTAAATAATATAAACATGATTTATGAAAATTATGAGTTAGCTCTGATACCAATTGTAGGAAACAATTTCTAAATAAATTAATAATTTTTACTTTAAAAAATTATTATCCCAAGAACTTTATCAAAATTTAGCATAATCAAAAAATTAAATAAATTATATTACATACCTCGTGCTTTATTGTAGCAAAATGGAGAATTTTTGTTTATTCTGATGATGTCTTTTCCTCCCTCGTGATCTTCCTTCCCTATGACTTTTATTTTGATATTACGTACTTTTCTGAGTGTGGGCTCAAAATACTGTATAGTGATATAATATATAGAGTCCTCAACTCCCTAATATTTTTCAGAATGATTTAAAAACTCTTGAGATATATTTTATCATGCTATTTTGTTATATCTTAATAAAGGCTAGAGTGGGGATCAAGTAGGATTCTACAATTCTAGCTCCAATATAATATTAATGTATGATTAACTCTTTAATCTATTAGAATTATATTAATTATAACTAATTCCACTAAATAGTTATAATTGCACTCTAAAATTAATTAATAATAATTAAATCCTTCCACTATTAGTATCTTGCAAAAATACTCATCTATAGTAATATCCATAAACGCGTGTAGGAATAAAACTGTTAACCCACTACGTTTAATGCTTATATCTTCGACTACATAATTTATAAATTTTTGATCACACATTAATTTAATAAATTAAATTAATGCTTTAGTAATTTGAATTACTAAAATACTTGGCCAAGATTTTGGTGATCAACCAATAAATTATATCAAGGGATATTATAATTTAATTATAGAATTTCATCTTGAAAATACATGTTCCTATTTTCATAACATATATCACCCAACATATTGAGGTATTGATTGTATTTAAAATCTAACTCTTTAATATATTAAAGTGACATACATTATAAAATCAAGTTCATTATTCTCTAAGGGTAATTGCACATTAATAGTAATTGAAAAACTATTTATAATAACAAAGTATTTAACAAATAATTTTTCGTAACAATCCAGTTCTATGTATTTCAAAAATAAACCAATACACTAGATTAAAGTCTTCACTTTACACAGTAAGTAAGACAAATAATTCAATCAAGTGTATTATAATCTACTAGAATAGTTTGTCCATTTCCATTTAAGATTGAGAACAATATATTTATTTAATTATACATAACATATAATTTATGTCTTCTGTATATGACACTCCTTCATATACATAAATTATAAAATATATAATTATGGACAAAATTTATGACACATTTAATTATACAAAATAAAATTAAAATTTATTATTAAAATAATAAAATAAATATCAACATTGAGTTTTTCTAGGCTTAAAATCTTACATGAAGAAGCTGTGAAAGGGTAAGTATGTGTGTGTGTGTGTGTGTGTGAGGGTAAGCTTAAGTTAACACTAAAGCTGATACATGCTTGTTGCTACTAGCATGAATACTTTAAAGTGTGAAACTTTTACTCTACGTTTGGATTTAAATAAAAGTGAGAATAAAATGACTCATTACTATGGAATGCAAAAAATTGTGTTTCGTTGCGATTGAAATGAATTGAACCGTTAATTTTTTATTTATTTTTTTTGCTATTTTAGACTGAAATTTAACATTCTTGCCCAAGATTTCATGCCCAAAGCCTTATGAGTATTTTTTTTATTTATTGAGCCATGAAGAAAGAGAGAATATGGAATAACTCATTCCAACTATAATGGAATGAATCATTCCAATATCCATTCAATTCCTTTAATCCAAACGCATAAGAGTGAGAAAGAGAGAAATTTGGACTGTACAATTGCAAGTGATTGGCCGATTGTGCAGGAGAATTTTGTTAGACCATGAGGAAATCTGGCACTGGAAGCATCTCTGCTTAGAATTTAAGCATATAACTGTCCCTTTCCGAAAGATTATCCCAGCACAACGAGGGGATACTGATTGTGGGAAGTTTAAAAAACAGATAGCTATACTGGTAAAACAAATCTGTCAAAAAATCACTAGATAAAGCAAGGAAAAACCTACCTCAGCACAAATTTTCCCAATAATTGAAATAGTCTCAACAGGATATAAACCCCTCAAGGTCTCCGCACTGAGAAGTATTGCATCACTACCTAAAAAAATAACGACAAAATTGATGTTGCAATAGATGCATGCCAAAGTAATAACTGATTCTGGTGATCTATCTACTGGAAAATGGTCAAATAATTTATTTTTACTAACAGTCGTGATTGGCCAAAAGTAGCTCCCTGAGCAAAATTAACACTATAAAGAACATCCAACAATAGAAAAAAAAAACTCCTATTAGAGAACTGAAAGCCATCTAATATAGCATTAGCAACATCTGTGGCCTCAGCACAAGTGGGGCTTAATTTGTCAGTCATACTATCAACTACACGAGTAACCACTGCAGGTTTCCCAGCCATGTTTCACTTTTAAACGGCTGCTTTTTGAAATAAAAATACCTGAATACAAAAGAGGAATATTAGCAACATAATTAAAGTTTAAGCAGGGAGATACAAACGGTAAATGCAGAAAAACACACTTGAGCATAATGTTTTTTGGATAATTTTTTCAGTACTAAACTTGAAAGGCTAAAATTTGTTATCAGAAATTATTATGATTAAAACCAAGTTCAAGGGCGTTCTATGCGGACTTTAATATTCAAAGAAAAAAATCAAAAAAGAAGAAGAGTAGGTGTTGTAAGACCCCAACTTATTATAAATAAAATTAAATTTCTTCTATTTATTATTTTGAAATAGTAAGAGTTGATTTGATTAATGTGGTTAGTTATGGGTAAAATGCGCAAATATTTCAAATATGCAAGTGGTTATAAAATATTCATTTTATCGGAGAATATTCGTTTGGTGCGTGGAATATTTCTGCTGTCGGGGAATATTAAATGACAATAGCCTTAAATTGCCATGGGCCCCATAACGGAAAGCGATTGGATGAAGAAAACGACAAATATAAGTTGTTTATAAATAATGGCGTGGTTATTAAGATTAATCTTTGTTAAAATACCCGGTGGTTAAAACACACGAGAATACGCGGTATTACACCAATTATTGATTCTTACGTGAAAGGCTTTACTTAATAATTGTTACGGTGAATTATCGTTCAATATTTTATTTTATTGATTCAATAATTGCTACGTTGATATTTTATATTATTGTTGTTTCAATAATTATCACTACACAATATTTTCATTATCAGATCAATAATTCATATTATTTGAATAATATTATTAGATAACATTATTGGCAATGTCTAGAAAGTTCTGTCTAAGGAGAGGTTTGGTTACCTAATCACGCGCGATAGTAAGGAGAAATTTTTATTGGAAAGCCCTCTTTCACGTAAGCGATCCAGTTGCCAGAGATTGTGATTACGTAATATTATTTGTGAATAATTAATTATGGATTTATATGATAAGGAAAATATTCATTTTATGTGGAAATAGATGGAAAATTTTTAATGTGACAATTGTTGAAAATTGATATTTTATCTTTTTTGATAAAATAATTCATTTAAATATATTATTATATTTTAATAATATAATAATGGTGATATTTTTACAATGAATGTGGGATATATGAATAAATGAGGAGGAAGAGTATTTTTGTTATAAAAAAATGTTTAAAATATGTTAAACATGTTTGTGGGCCCCACTTTGTGACCGAAATTGGATCATAGCCCGTAAAATCGTCCGTTTATGGATTTTGGTCAACTTCTGCTTGGAATTTGGAAAAATTTAAACTTATAAAGTTGTAGAGAATGGAATTTCCTATGGAACGGACATGTTGTTCGAATTTTTCTGATAAAAGGACTATTTATTATGAATTATTGAAGTTCTGAAGTTCCAGAATAATTGATTTTTGAAAGTTTTAATTATGTTTATTAAAAAAACGTTTTTTGGGCTACACTAACATGTGCAAAATGAGCTGAGATCAGTTGTCTAAGGTGGGCTTGAATTTTGTTAATTATATTAATATTATATTAAATTTTCTGCTTTGGTGTTCTAAGCATTTTCCTATAAATAGGGTGCTTAGGTTAGAATTGAAAATCACACTAGAAACTGAAGTTTTCTCTCTCTTTCTCTCTCTATATTATCGGCGTATTCTTGTGAGTATTTTGATACTTTGAGTATTGCTATACTATGCAAGTTCCTTCAAAGACTATATCCCAGTATTCCAATTTGAAATACGATCTTTTCAAGGTAAGGGATATTTTTTTTAAATGATATTATTTCTTCTAATATCATTATGTCGGAATATTGGTAAGATTTTTCTTGTGAAATTCTTATCTTTTAGTGTCGGGGTTACTTATTCACGATATCAAGACTATTCACGATCTGACACTTATTCACGAATACACAAGACTATTCACGGAAAAAATTAAATTTTTGTATTTTGTCCAAAATATCTATTATGGATACTAGCTTTTATTGTATCCATGTTTTGATCATTCTTGAATTTTACTTCACTGTGATTATTTATGAAGTATTTTTGAACTCGGATTGTTTAAAGTACGAATCCATAATACTTGTTCTTTTGTTTCACTGGATTCGTTTTCTTTAAAATATTTTTCATCATCCTCAGTCCTAAATGATGGTATTACTGAATATCTTTGGCCTGTAGTGCAAAGATGGTTGATTTTCTTATGAATATCTTTGGCCCGTAGTGCAAAGATGTACAAGTATTGAGATGAACATGAACAACTGATGAATATCTTTGGCCTGTAGTGCAAAGATGAATATTTGATTCAAGATGAATATTGATTGATGTTACAGGAATAAAATATTGATGATGGACTTTTAAATTCATAGATTATAGTAGATTTCATTCTCTACGTAACTATTCTATGAATTATTATTTCCGCTGCTAATATTGATCTGAAACTTATTGTCTATTGTATTTTATTAGATTTTTTTTCTGTTGAAGACTAACGATAATGTGTTCTATATTATTATAGTCATAATATTCTTTACTGGGCTAGTTGAGCTCACCCTTTTCCTTTTTGTTCCATTTTTCTTCTCAGGAGGCGAGAATGTAGCGAGTTCTAGCCGGGGTGTGGAATGATGGATCTAGAAAGTTGTGTTAGTAGTCCTCACCATTTTTGTAAAATAATGTACCAATAATTGTAATGAGAACTTATTTGGGTGTGAATATTGTCTAGATGGCAATATTTGTATTTAAACTCACAGTTTATATGTTGTATTAATAAAGTTGTAGTTGTTTCTGTACCATGTTATTTACGACTCAAAATGGGTGATGTATACCTATTTTGGGGGCGTCACAGTTGGTATCAGAGCTTAGGGATATGATCTCTGGCGGAGATCGGGGAATAGAACTAGGAGGGGAGAGATGAGTAAATCCTTCGCTAGTGTGTCTTACCTAAGCTTATTTGTTAGTTGGTCAGTATATAGGGATATTATATGATATGTTGATTTCCTTAATTAACCCTTGTTTTATGACAATATTTGAGAATGTCGATTGAGAATGTTAACAGCGGAGTAAATGAGACCATGGAGACACCTTTACTCACCAATGAGGAGAACGCAACAGGCCGACAATGTTCCTCCTGTAAACAACACCACTGATCAGACGATGAACGACGGAATGTTTAGAAGACACTGATCTTTTATCTCACTAAATTCATTTTCTTTAAGATATTTTCATCATCCTCATTCCTAAATGGTGATATAACTGAATATCTTTGGCCTGTAGTGCAAAGATGAATGATTATCTGATGAATATTTTTGGCCTGTAGTGCAAAGATGAATGATTACCTGATGAATATCTTTGGCGCGTATTGCAAAGATGGACAGGTGTTGAGATGAACATGACCAACTAATGAATTTCTTTGGCCTGTAGTGCAAAGATGAAAATTTGACTCACGATGTATATTGATTGATGTTATAAGGATAAAATATTAATGATGGACTTTTAAATCATAGAAAATAGTAGATTTCATTCTCTACTTAACTCTTCTAATGAATTGTTATTTCTGTTGCGAATATTGATCTAAAACTTGTTGTCCATTATATTTTATCTGATTTATTGAAGGCTAACGATAATTTTTTCTACATTATCTTAGTCATAATATTCTTTACTGAGCTAGTTGAGCTCACCCTTTTCCTTTTTATTCCATTTTTCTTCTCAAGAGGCGAGAATATAGAAATTCGTGCATAAAATACAGGAGGAAATGATAACAACGCACGGTTTGTCACTACCAAGCAGTTCAAAGAGTTAGGACCACCAGAACTTTGGGGAAAGCCGGATCCAATTAAGGCAGAAATGTGGGTCAAATAAATTACCAAGATATTTGATGTCTTGGGATGCATGGAGAAACAAAAGGTTCCATTCGCCACCTTTATGTTCCGTAATGAGGTAGATTACTGGTGGAAATCTGTGAAGCGTACCCATCCAGCCGCACTCAGTATGTCTTGGGAAACGTTTCAGAAACTGTTCAATGACAAGTACTTTCCTGAAAGTATTTGTCATATGAAGGAAGTAGAGTTTATTAGATTGGAACAAAATAACATGACGGTGTCCTAGTACGAGGCAAAATTTGCAGAGTTATCCAGGTTTGCATCTCATTTGGTGGAGAATGAGGAACGTATGACGCGAATGTTTCTGAGAGGTTTGAAACCCGGCATACGTCAATATCTCATTTCTCATAAATTTTCTCTCTATTCAGATGTTGTCAACATGGCTCAATTATTAGAGCGAGATAACGAGTACGTTCAACCGAGGGACCACAACCAGGATCATACCGGTGACAGCAGTCATGAGAACAACGATAACCAACAGAGAAAGAAGAATACGGACAAAGGCAGTAACCACTCCGGTGGTAAGCATGGCCACAAAAATAGAAGAAGCGAGTCGGGAGGAGATTTTGAAAAAAAGGAGATTCAATAATGACAATGCGAAGATGTCAGCACCAGCAGCAACTGGTTCTAAGGGAGGAGAACGACCACCGATCATATGCTATAAATGCAGGAAAGAGGGACATATCAGCCCAAACTGCCCACAACAGTTCAAGGTATGTTATAATTGTGGAAAAAAAGGACATATCGCTCGAGATTGTACGATAGAGAAACCAAGTCCAGCAGGGATGGTGACTCAAAAGGCTGTCCCAGAAAAGTCAAAGTCAATCGGTTCTGGAAGAGCGTTTGTCGTGGATCGGTCAAAATGCGAGGAACCCAAACGAGGTGATCACGGGTAAGCTAATCATAAATTCTTGCGAAGTTTATACCTTACTAGATACCGGTGCTACCCATTCATTTATCTTTCCTGCTTGTGCTCAACGTTTAAACTTAAGTCCGGAGAAATTAGACTTTGATTTATCTATGGAGACTCCGTTAGGAAAAACTTTCATCACATCCACTATTTATAAATCTTGTTTAATCCAAGTTGGCACCATCACATTACCTGTTGACCTTATCTCTTTAAAGATACTTGCTTTTGATGTGATTTTAGGGATTGATTGGTTAACTACTCATCATACCAAAATTGATTGTTTTCGTAAGGTTGTTAGTTTTCATATTCCTAACCAACCTGTTGTACGAATTCAAGCAACTAAACCATTAAAATCAATCACTGTCATATCTAGTCATAAAGCTATTCATTTATTGAAAAACGAATGTCAAGCTTTCTTAGCCCATGTTATGGATTTGAATAAAGACACGTCAGATTTGAATAACATTCCTATTGTTAATAAATTTCCTGATGTGTTTCCTGAAGAACTTCCCGGCCTACTCCCAGAACGTGAAGTTGAATTCTTTATTGATCTTGAACCTGGTACAAAGCTCATTTCTAAAACCCCATATCGAATGACTCCTATTGAACTTCAGGAGTTAAAAATCCAACTACATGAATTATTGGACTTCGGTTTTATTCGTCCTAGTACATCTCCTTGGGGTGCTCCTGTTTTATTTGCAAAGAAGAAAGACGGGAGTATGCGACTTTGTATTGACTATCGAGAATTGAACCATGTCACCATCAAGAATAGGTATCCGTTACCTCGTATTGATGACCTATTCAACCAGTTGCAAGGAGCACAATTCTTTTCAAAGATCGATCTTCGTTCTGGATATCATCAGCTGAAGATTAGAACTAAGGATATTCCAAAGACTGCCTTCAGAACTCGATACGGGCATTATGAATTTTTAGTCATGTATTTTGGATTGACTAATGCTCCTGCGGCTTTCATGGATATGATGAACCGAGTATTCAAGGATTATTTGGATCAGTTCGTTGGTGTCTTTATTTATGACATCCTCATATATTCCAAAAGCCGTGAAGATCATGAGCACCATTTGAAGCTGGTACTTCAAAGGCTTTGTGAAAACAAGCTATATGCCAAGTTGAAGAAATGCGAGTTCTGGCTTGAGGAAGTAGCATTCCTTGGGCACGTGGTGTCAAAACATGGAGTATCTGTCAACCCGGCGAAGATTGAAGCAATACAAAGTTGGGAGCAACCAAAGTCGGGAGCAACCAAAGTTGGTGACCGAAGTACGTAGCTTTCTGGGCCTAGCTGGTTATTATCGGAGATTCGTGGAAGGATTTTCTCGAATCGCTACCCCCTTAACTCAACTGACTCAGAAAGATACAAAATTCGTATGGAGCGAGGAATGAGAAAAGAGTTTCCAAGAGCTTAAGAGGAGACTCATTTCGGCACCTGTTCTGACAATACCATCTGGTTCAGATGATTTGTTATCTACAGTGATGCTTCAGGCAAAGGGTTAGGATGTGTTCTCATGCAACGTGGGAAAGTTATAGCCTATGCCTCGCGAAAACTTAAAGAATATGAGAAGAATTATCCTACTCATGATCTAGAGTTGGCAGCAGTCGTTTTTGCTCTAAAGATCTGGAGGTACTATCTATATGGAGAGAAAGTGGAGATATATTCAGACCATAAAAGCCTCAAATATTTCTTCACCCAAAAGGAACTCAACATGCGACAACGACATTGGCTCGAGCTGTTAAAAGATTATGACCACACAATTCAATACCATCCTGGAAAAACAAACGTGGTAGCTGACGCGTTGAGTAGAAGATCATATGCATGAATGAGTGCGATGATATCAAGTATACACATAGAACCAAATTTAATCGATAAAGTTAAAGTTGATCAAGCCACAGACCTGGAGCTGATGCGTATGAAGAAGAAAGTACAAGAAGGTGCTATTCCAGAAGCAAGAATCGATGAAGAAGGAATACTTCGAGTCCACTCCAGACTTTGTGTTCCTAACGATTCTGATTTAAAGAACAAGATCATGATGGAGGCACACAATACACCATTTTCAATCCATCTTGGAAGTACCAAAATGTATCGTGTTCTTCGACATACATTTTGGTGGAACAATATGAAGAGAGAGATCGTGAAGTTTATCTTGAGGTGTTTAACTTGTCAACGTGTAAAGGCAGAGCATCAAGTGCCTAAGGGTCCATTGCAACCACTTGAGATTCCGAAATGGAAGTGGGAACACATTACCATGGATTTCGTTACGGGTCTTCCCACGGTTTCTCAAGGTGTAAATGCTATTTGGGTTATTGTTGATAGATTAACCAAGTCTGCTCATTTCTTGCCGATACGAGAGACTTATTCCCTTGAACGTCTTTCTGATATGTATGTAAATGAGATTGTGAGATTGCATGGCATGCCAGTATCCATAGTTTCGGATCGTGACCCAAGATTCACTTCACGATTTTGGGTTAGCTTGCAAAAAGCTATGGGCACGGATTTACGATTCAGTTTGGCATACCATCCTCAAACAGACGGACAATCAGAGAGGACTATTCAAACTCTTGAAGATCTATTAAGACTCTGTGTCCTTGACTTCAAAGGGAGTTGGGATAAGTATTTACCATTGGTGAAATTCTCCTACAACAACAGTTATCAAGCAAGTATAGGGGTAACTCCATTCGAAGTATTGTATGGAAGAAAGTGTCGCTCTCCAGTATGTTGGGATGAGGTGAGTGAAGCAACATTGTTGGGACCAGAGTTGGTACGTATTACTACAGAAAAGATCCAAATGATTCGACAACGTATACAATTGGCACAAGATCGATAAAAGAGTTATGCGGATCTTCATCGAAAGGACATGGAATTTAGTATTGGGGATCATGTATTGTTGCGTGTTGCCCCATGGAAGGGAGTTACAAGATTCGGGAAGAGAAGAAAGCTCAATACACGATTTATTGGTCCATTTTAGATTCTTGACCGAGTAGGAAATGTAGCCTATAGACTCGCGTTACCTCAAAGTATGTCTCGTGTTCATAATATTTTTCATATATCTGTGCTTCGTAAATATGTGAAAGACCCGAACCACGTTATTGAGTTAGAACCGGATGAGATAGCCGAAGACTTAACGTACGAGGAGGTACCTGTCAAGATCTTGGATAGGAAGGAGCATGTCTTACGTACAAAGGTCATACCACAAGTCAAAGTTTTGGGGAGGAACCATGCTATTGAGAATATGACATGGGAGTTGGAAACGGAAATGAAAGCGAGGTATCCTCACCTTTTCGAAACACCAGGTACGTACGTCAATTTCGAGGATGAAATTTCATAAGGAGAGGAGGTTGTAAGACCCCAACTTATTATAAATAAAATTAAATTTCCTCTATTTATTATTTTGAAATAGTAAGGGTTGATTTGATTAATGTGGTTAGTTTTGGGTAAAATGAGCAAATATGTCAAATATGCAAGTGGTTATAAAATATTCATTTTATCGGAGAATATTCGTTTGGTCGTGGAATATTCTTACTGTCGGGGAATATTAGTACGGCGGCGTAGCCTTGTGTGGGCCCCATAACGGAAAGTAATTGGATGAAGAAAACGTCAAATATAAGTTGTTTATAAATAACGATGTAGTTGTTACCGTTAATACTGTTAAAATACCCGGTGGTTAAAACACAGTAGCACACGGTATTACACCAATTATTGATTCTTACATAAGAAGGTACTACTTAATAATTAATACAGTAGTTATTGTTCAATATTTTATTTTATTGATTCAATAATTGCTACGTTGATATTTTATATTATTGTTGTTTCAATAATTATCACTACACAGTATTTTCATTATCAGATCAATAATTCATATTATTTGAATAATATTATTAGATAACATTATTGGCAATGTCTAGAAAGTTACATCTAAGGAGAGGTTTGGTCACCTAATTCTTGGCGCCAAGAAGGAGAAATCCTTATTGGAAAGCCCCTCTTTCTGGGAAACTGGTTGTTGCAGATATTGTGATTCTGTAATATTATTTGTGAATAATTAATTATGGATTTATATGATAAGGAAAATATTCATTTTATGTGGATATAGATGGAGAAAATTTTTAATGTGACAATTGTTGAAAATTGATATTTTATCTTTTTCGATAAAATAATTCATTTAAATATATTATTATATTTTAATAATATAATAATGGTGATATTTTTACAATGACTGTGGGATATATGAATAAATGAGGAGGAAGAGTATTTTTGTTACAAAAAAATGTTTAAACTATGTTAAACATGTTTGTGGGCCTCACTTTGTGACCAAAATTGGATTATAGCCCGTAAAATCTCCCGTTTGTGAATTTCGGTCAACTTATGTTTGGAATTTGGAAAAACTTAAACTTACAAAGTTGTAGAGAATGGAATTTCCTATGGAAATGACATATGGTTCAAATTTTTCTGATAAAAGGACTATTTATTATGAATTATTGAAGTTCTGAAGTTCTAGAATAATTGATTTTTGGAAGTTTTAATTATGTTTATTAAGAAAAACGTTTTTTGGGCTACACTAACATGTGCAAAATGAGCTGAGATTAGTTGTCTAAGGTGGGCTTGAATTTTGTTAATTATATTAATATTATATTAAATTTTCTACTTTGGTGTTCTAAGCATTTTCCTATAAATAGGGTGCTTAGGTTAGAATTGAAAATCACACTAGAAACTGAAGTTTTCTCTCTCTTTCTCTCTCTATATTATCGAGCGTATTCTTGTGAGTATTTTGATACTTTGAGTATTGCTATCTCTGGTGTGAAGTTCCTTCAAAGACTATATCCAGTATTCTGCTTAGAAGTACAGTCTTTTCAAGGTAAGGGATATTTTTTTTAAATGATATTATTTCTTCTAATATCATTATGTCGGAATATTGGTAAGATTTTTCTTGTGAAATTCTTATCTTTTAGTGTCGGGGTTACTATTCACGTATACGGCACTATTCACGTATACGACACTATTCACGAATACAACACTATTCACAGAAAAATTAAATTTTTGTATTTTGTCCAAAATATCTATTATGGATACTAGCTTTTATTGTATCCATGTTTTGATCATTCTTGAATTTTACTTCACTATGATTATTTATGAAGTATTTTTGAACTCGGATTGTTTAAATTACGAATCCATAATACTTGTTCTTTTGTTTCACTGGATTCGTTTTCTTTAAAATATTTTTCATCATCCTCAGTCTTAAATGATGGTATTACTGAATATCTTTGGCCTATAGTGCAAAAATGGTTGATTTTCTTATGAATATCTTTAGCCCGTAGTGTAAAGATGTACAGGTGTTGAGATGAACATGACCAACTGATGAATATCTTTGGCTTGTAGTGAAAAGATGAATATTTGATTCAAGATGAATATTGATTGATGTTACAGGAATAAAATATTGATGATGGACTTTTAAATTCATAGATTATAGTAGATATCATTCTCTACGTAACTCTTCTATGAATTATTATTTTCGCTGCGAATATTGATCTGAAACTTATTGTCTATTGTATTTTATCAGATTTTTTTTCTATTGAAGACTAACGATAATTTGTTCTATATTATCTTAGTCATAATATTCTTTACTGGGCTAGTTGAGCTCACCCTTTTCCTTTTTGTTCCATTTTTCTTCTAAGGAGGCGAGAATGTAGCGAGTTCTAGTCGGGTTGTAGAATGATGGATCTAAAAAGTTGTCTTAGTAGTCCTCACCATTTTTGTAAAATAATGTACCAATAATTGTAATGAGGACTTATTTGGGTGTGAATATTGTCTAGATGGATATATTTGTATTTAAACTCACAGTTTATATGTTATATTAATAAAGTTGTAGTTGTTTCTATACCATGTTATTGACGACTGAAAATTGGTGATGTATACCTATTTTGGGGGCGTCACAGGTGTCACATTTCCAGACAGGTGATATTTCAATTTTATTTGATATAGTAGTACTTGATGTTGGAATATTTTATTCTATGCGGCCTCTGCTATTTATGTAATTATTGGGTTTGTATATTGTATTAATTTAATCACTTTATTTATGGGTTTGATAATTAATTATGTAGCCTATAAATAATATTCCTAATAGTTTTTTTCATAATAGGTCCTAGGGTTTCATAATCTTGACGATTTTGACCCTTATCTATTTTATAAATAAAACAGTTAGGGTTTAGTCCGAATTGTCGTCTCAAGAATTTTATACACACATATACATTCATCCTAAGATTGAGATAGACAATTGAAGACCTTTACCCTTAAGCTCAGCGGAAGCGTGATACATACAAGATGGCTTCTCTCAATTCATGTAAGTACTTAATATTATGATTGTTGATTTTATTTTTATTCTATGCAATAACACGTTCCTGTATAATCATTATTAACATCTGGTATCAGAGCTAAGGTTACGTTATTGTATAGAATAAATTAATTACGTTTTTATGTTAATTTATTTATTTTTAATTCTACATATTCTCTTTAATTGGGATGATGTACAATTGTTTGGTATGTTCCCATGAATATGAGTTTTTGAACCGAAGGTATATGCGGTATTTGTGAAAAGGGTTCATGCATTACTGCTATGCAATTGAATACTCAGTTACGCCACCAAAATATTTTAATAAAGGATGTTTAATATTTTATGATTATTTTAATTCATATCATACTAAACATATATATTGCTACCTTTTATATCTACTGTGCTTGTAAATTGTCATATATTCCTTCTGATGGTAACTACTAGTGATCTATCATGGGTGGAACCAAATAATTTATGGATTAAAATTTGCTCTCCACGCATTATTGTTTATTGTTAATTCCATCTATTTTGTATGCCCAGGATTCACAACCCATTTTACATAATATTTCACCTTTTATTCATAAAACCATCAGTAATATTATAATAAATTTATTAGTCATTCTGACTATAAAATATTGTCAATTCATTATGTATTTAGTTTAAAATTTACGTGATTATTTTATAATCAATCCATGTTCATAATTATATATTTTATTTTAATTTTTTTAAATATAATATGATATATTACTAGGGCTTCTAAGTTAATTACATGTAAATTATAAATAGTATTAATTTTCAAACTTGATTAATCGTCGTTTAAAGAAAATTGAGTTTGAACATAATAATTTACATGTATGCGTGACTCTTTTATTGTTAAAATTAATAATCAACCCAATGGAGGGTTATTAATTGAAAAAATTAAAGATTAAGAAAAGTCACATAATGTTACATTTAATAAATGAAATTTTTTAATTTTACCCAACGGAAAATTCAAATTTGAATTTATTAAATGAAATTTTATTGCATAAGTAACATGTTTATTTCATTTTCTGCCCAACGGTGATGCGTGGATAAATGTGTTGTGCATTATTTTATGGGGATATTATTAGTATATTATTAATTGGACCAACGAAAAATTAATAATTATGCACCAACATCTCATTAAAATCTATTTTTGGGTGTTGTAAATAGATTTTATGTAACTAACTGCTTGCCCTATAGTTGGTTTTATTATGATTAATCATTAATTATTGTTGTACATTGTGGATTTCTTTTAGTTTTTTGTAAGCATGCTTATGAGCTTGATTGTATTTCAACATTGACTCCAACTAGTATTTCTGGGTATCTCTCTGAAATTGAAGCCTTGAATGGAACTAATTTTACTGTTTGGAAAGAGCAAGTGAAAATTGTTCTTGGCGTTATGAATTTGGACTATGCATTATACGAGTTGATCCTCCTGCTCCACTTACAGATACAAGCTCAATTGAGCAAAAATCTATTTATGAAAAGTGGGAGCGATCTAACCGCATGTCCCTTATGATTATGAAAAACTCTATCACGAAAGCCATTCCTGACTCTGAGAATGCTAAAGAGTACTTAACTTTAGTCGAGGAACAATTTAAGGGTTCTTCTAAAACTTATGCAAGTACCCTTATTTTGAAAATTCTCTAACAAGTATGATGGGGTTAGTGGAATGCGCGAACACATTATGATGATGAACGACATGGCTTTTAAATTAAAGGGTATGGACATGGCGATTTCTGAGGGTTTTCTTGTTCACTTCATTATGACTTCTCTTCCTGCACAGTTTGATCCATTTAAGATCAATTATAACACGCAAAAAGAAAAATAGAAGATGAGCGAGTTAATTGCCATGTGCGTCCAAGAAGAAGAAAGGCTTAAGATTGAAAAACCTAATGTTGCTCATTTGACTACCACTAGATCTCATAAGAAGAAGACTTATAAAAATGGCAAATGTTTTAAGAATAAGGATAAGCAAATTTCTACCAAAACAAATAAGATAAATTATTCAGGTAACAACTCTGAGGCAGGTCCTAAATGTCAATTCTGTAAGAAGCAATGACATATTCATAAAGAATGCCCTAAATTCAGAGAATGACTTGAAAAGAAAGGTATATCATTCTTCAATTATGTAACATATGAATCCTTTCTAATTGATGTTCCTTCTAATACATGGTGGCTTGAAACTAATGCTATGGTTCACATTACTAATTCATCATGGATTACTTTCGAAGAAGACACTCTAAAAGGGAGAAAGAACCATTAAAGTTGGCAATGGAGAGTCTATACAAGTTGAAGTTGTAGGAACTCTTCCTTTAGTTTTGGAGAGTGGTTTCATCTTGTACACTTTATGTTCCCAGTATAACACAGAATTTAATTTCTGTATCTAAACTTGATGTTGATGGATTTTAGTTTAAGTTTGGGAATAATAAAATAATTATTTATCATTACTCTCATGTTATTGGTTCTGGCTCTTTAGAGGGAAACCTCTATAAGATAAATTTAAATAGTGTCTTTGCTGAATCCTTGTTAACAATGAATGTGACAGAAAATACATCAAAAAGTGGAAATAAGAGAACTAGATAATGAGAATTCTTCAAAATTGTGGCATCAACGCTTAGGCCATATTTCAGAAGATAGAATGCAACGTCTTGTAAAGGATGGAATTCTTCATTCACTAGATTTTTTTTGATTTTGACCATTGTATTGAATGTATAAAAGGAAAATTTGTGAAAGTTAATAAGAAAGGAGAAACTAGAAGTAGTGCACTTCTTGAGGTGAGTCACACTGATATATGTGGACCATTTTGTTGATCAATTTCACAATCAAAACATACGTGCAAGTATACACGGTCAACAAGTAATAAAGTGAAAGTAGAGTATCGTTCCCACGAGGAATTATTTAATAAAATTCAACAAGTACTAGTTCTTAACCAAACTAATTTTATTTAAACAGCTGCAATTTATGATTTTTAAAATTAAGCAAACTAAATTAACTAATTAAACTAAATTACTTTATAAATGAATTCAAATAAATAAAGGTTAAGACTACAATATCCCCAATTATAAACTATAAACCAATTATTCAATTAACCCAATTATTACGCCACCTAAATTGTTAACAAAAATTCTAGTTGTTAAAAGCCCTTTCCCAAGTAAACAGATAACTTTTATTCAATTCAATTAATCCTGCGATATTCCTATGCAAAATAATTAAATCAAACCCATTAAGTTCTAATTTCCAATTTGTTACATGTAGTGAACATATATTCCTATTCAATTCACAACCCTAATTATTCATCTCATGCAAATAATTAAACCTACATGTTATCATGTCCAGTTCCAACCCTAGATTTCATCTTTCGAATCCTTCTAGAGTAACACGGTAATTACTGGCCAAATAATTAATCAATACGCACAAGACATGATAAATAATTCACCTTGACATAAATAATTGGAATAAATTAAATAATTAATTCATAGACATAAAAGGTTCAATTTGTAGTCTTAATAAAAGAAATTTAGTTCATCAATGTCATTGAATTAAAATCAAGAATCCACAACTGAATAAACATTAAAAGATAAAAGTAAGAGAAGAGAAGATAATAGAATCTATTGTCAGTAGTCTTGAGACTCCTCTTCCGCTCTTGCTTTGAATCTTCAATGATCCTCAAGTTGCTTCAATCTCCAACAATCCAATATAAACTAGGGTTTATGTTCTAATCTAATGGAGTATTTTATCTAAGCTAATCTATGTAATCCCCCTTTATTTTATGCTTTACATCATGTATTTATAGGTTACAAGTCCAATTTTTAGCTTAGGAACAAACCCAATCCAATTTGGAGTCAAAAAAGTGTTAAAATTTGCCCCAAAATGCGTCCAAGCCTCAGCAATCCCTTCCCCAGTGCCCCGGCGCTGGGCATGGCACTGCACCACTGCATTCTAGCGCCCCAACACTGGGCATAGGCCTTGTTTGGGCACCCCGGCGCTGGCCTCATGTCTGGAAATTTTTTGCTCCAACGTCCTTTGGGAAAATGGCCATAACTTCTTCGTCCGAACTCCGATTTCGATGATTCAAGATGTTCCAAAAAGAGGAGACGCAGATCTACAACTTTTATTTTTGAGGTTTTAGAAATAAGGTCCGGAGAAATACTAAAATTGGCTCTGAAGTGGCTGATATGTAAATGGCAAGTCAAAAACGCGAATCTAGTAACCCCAAACGTCGATCCAAGTAACTTTTATCCCAAATCCTACAAAACAACGTAAAACATGCATGAATAGACACAAACACTTAAAAACTTCCAAAAGATTAAGCTCAAATGCATTCAATTAATGGGTATAAAACTCATTCATCACATTTTTTCCAGGAATTGGTAGACACAAATATTTTATTACGTTCATTGATAACTATTCTCGTTATACTTATGTCTACCTGATTAATGAAAAATCTGAATCACTAAATATGTTTAAAGTTTTCAAGGTTGAAGTTGAAAATCAAATTGACCAAAAAATTAAAGTAGTGAGATCAGATAGAGGCAGCAAGTATTATGGTAAACACTCCAATATAAGTCATAGTCCTGGCCCATTTGCCTTATTTTGTCAAGAAAATGGAATATTCACTCAGTATATAATGCCTGGTACACCGCAGCAGAATGGTGTAGCTGAGAGGCGAAATCGTAGCCTTATGGATATGGTACGTAGTATGTTATGCAATTCTAGCTTGCCTGTTTTTTTGTGGACTGAGGCATTAAAGAAAGTTGTTCATATTTTAAACTGGGTTCCTAGCAAATCTGTCCCTAACACTCCTTATAAAATTTGGACAGGTAGGAAACCTTGTTTAAAATACTTATGGGTGTAGGGCTGTCCAGCCGAGGCAAAGATTTTTAATCCACAAATAAAGAAACTTTACTCTAAAACCATTAGTTGCCATTTCATTGGATATCCTGAGAGATCTAAGGGTTTTCGATTTTACTGTCCCTCGTATACCACTAGAATTATTGAGACTAGGCATGCAGAGTTTTTAGAGAATGGTGATTTAAGTGGGAGTGGTGAGCCTAGAAAAATTGATCTTGAAAAAAAATAGGTTTTATGTTTCTAATCCTGTAATTCAAGAGGGTGAGGCACAATAACCTCCTATTGAGGCGAATGATGCCCCTAAGATAGCTGAGCCACCACCTAATGTTGAACCTCACATTATTGAAAATCATATTCCAGAAATTATGCAGCCTTTACGTAGGTCCGAAAGACCAAGAAAGCATATTAATTTTGATGATTTTATAACGTATCTTAATGAGATTGACTATGATTCAAGTAAGATTAATGATCCTATCTCCTATAAAGAGGCCATTACGAGTGCTCAACCAACTCAATGGCTTGAAGCCATGAATGATGAGTTGAAATCAATGGAGCTTAATAACGTTTGTGTTGGAAGAATGCATATCTTGATTTGATGTTTAAAGCAAATACTCAGGATTATATGTAAAGCCCTTCTAGGAATATATGTACAAGGGCTTAGTGATAGATCAAATTTTTAGGTTGGTCTTAGCTTTTAATGTTCATCATTCTGTAAACGAATGTATAGATAAAGAGATCAAAGATGTTAGGTTGATCTATGACTTGTAACGAATAGATAGGCTTCAACAAGAATTGTAGTCTATCAAGCTGATCAACAGATTGCAAAAGCTAAGGCAGGATCGTAGAGCTTAACAGATCGTAATGTATCTACCTTGAAGGACCTCTTTAGAAATCGTAGAGTGGTCCAGACATTTGCCGAAGCTAACTCAGAGATCGTAGTGTGCTTTCAGAAACGTAGAGTCTGCAAGACGAGCAAGTAAAGATCGTAGTGTGCAAAGATCGCAGTGTGCAAACTCTTGAAAGGAATCGTAGTGTTCTATTCAGACCAAGCACAAATATGACAAGACACCACGATATGGATCGTAGAGTATCATCTGTCTTGTGTCAGAAGCATCGACCTCTATCTTCTGTTTGGAGATAAATTCCAACAAATGAGGAATGGGCTTTAAACGTTGAAGCACTCACTAGTCCCAACGGTACAAAAGATATCCTTAGTATTCATCAAAAGGAACGTGTTCAAAAAGATAAGAAAAGGACCATTGGGCAGAGGAAAACATCTTTTCAGGCGTTAGATGAGAAAGCAGTCTGCCATGTCAGTGGGTCAGAATGCAATTCAGAAGATGTGCATAAATGTCTCCATCAAAGCTCAGAAATGTCAAACGCATTTAATGCTTCATCAGATGACTTCAACAGATAGATTTCAAAGATCACATATATATAAAACACAGACATATGAGAGATGTAAGCAAGTATTGAACAAAACGCACAAGAACACACAACGCTCAACTCTACGATCTGAGAAAAAGAGGAAGCTTGCTCAGCTACTCAGTTCTTTCGAATAAGTGCTTAACTGCAACTGATTAGCCTCAATCACAACTCAACAACTATCAATCAACTTAAGTAAGAGTTCCAAGTCAGAAGGACTTGAAGAGTTCTAAGTGAACTGTGAAGAGCCAAGTTTGCTGGACTTGAAGAGTTCAAGAGTGAACTTAGAAGTGCCTAGACTGCTGGTCTAGAAGGAATCTGTGAGATTCATAAAGTGTAAAAGACATCCTTAGTGGATTTTCTACTCGAGGAGTAGAAGAGTGGACTAGGAGATTTAAGTGCTCTGAACCACTTAAAAACAACTGTGTCTATCTATAACTGCTATAACTGCATTACTCTCTTTAATTCACTTTCTAAAAGGTTTTTTTTTTAAGAAACCATAATTCCACTGTGCTTAATATCTTTATCAAAACAGTCTTTAAACAAAGAAAAGTTTTTAATATCTATTCAACCCCCCCTTCTAGATAATTATTGTGCCTCCGGGAACTAACAATTGGTATTAGAGCAGGTTCTATAATATAGCCTACAAAGCTTGAGTAGATCCAATGGCACACTTACCAAGCGAGTCAAAGATTGGAGGAGGCAGCAAGCCACCTATGTGAAACAAAGATAAATTCGCTAACTGGAAGGTTAGGATGCAAGCTTATATGGATTCAATAAATGAAGATCTATTTGAAACTGTTCAAAATGGGCCCTATGTTCCTACAAAGCTTGCACCAACTACAGATGACCCAAATAGAGTACATATCAAGGTCAAAGGAGAATGGACAAAGAACGAGAAGAGAGCTGTCCAGCTTGACAAAAAGGCCAAGAACATCTTATTTCAATCATTAGAAGATGATCTTTTTGAAAATGTGGTCAACTGCAAAACAACAAAGGAGGTTTGGGAAGCACTCCTCATTATGCATGAAGGAACAGAAGAAGTCAGAGAAAATAAACAATCTCTCTTGACTTAGCAATATGAGATGTTTGCCCACGTTCAAGGAGAGAACGTCACTGCCACATACGAGAGATTCAATATTCTGCTCAACTCTCTACGAGCCTATGGAAAGATCTATCCAGACAAAGATCTGATCATAAAGTTCATGAGAGCCTTACCAAGCAAATGGGATGCCAAAACCACTGCTATTAGAGAATCAAAGAATCTACATGAAATGACTGTTCAACAGTTATATGGAAACCTCCTCACATACAAACTGGAGCTGACACAACGAGCAGAAACGCTGTCTGAAGGGAGAAAGAAGGATAAAGGTGTTACTCTTAAAGTAACTGAAAACACCTCCAAAGTCAACACTAAAGTTGATTCTGACTACGATGAAGATGATGATGAGGACTTTGCAATGCTGGTTAAAAGACTAAGAAGATTCATGCGACAAGGAAAAACCAGCAAGCCAAAGAAAGTTAGCAACTACAAAAGCCAGGAGCAAATGAATGACCTATGCTACAACTACAAGAAACCTGGTCACTTCATTGCCAACTGCAACAAACCTCTCAAAGAAGAACTCAAGAAGAAATCACATGCAAAGAAGGAATACAAAGGTAACAAAAGGCCAGTAAAGAAAGACAAAGGCCTTGTAGTTGGAGGATCGTGGAGTGACTCTGATAATGTCTCAACTCTAGAATCTGGAGATGATGAAGATCCTCAAATGGCAAATCTCTGCCAGATGGCCAAAAATGCAAGGGACAAACAGAACTCCAACATACATGAAGTAAGTATCGATGAGGTATTTGACTTCAACTCTCTTGATGTAGATATTGATGACTTTAGAACTGCATTACACTGCATAACATCTGATCTGCACCAATATATGAAGTGGTTTAGGGTTCTGTCTAAAGACTATTCACTTCTTCAAAAGGAGAAAGAAAAAATTCAAGAGGAACTTGAAACAGCCTTTCTCGGTACTGATTCTCTCACCAAGTTTGAAGCTGAGAATAAGCTCTTGAGACAAGCAAATGAGCTCAATACACAAAGAGAGTCTAATCTAACTTCCAAGATTGAGGATCTAGAAAAGACAGTCTCTATATGGAATAAATCCTCTTCATCCATGGACTCCTTAATCTCTAACTAGAGTAGTGTCTTTGATAGAACAGGGTTAGGCTTTGGGGAATCTACCTCAGAGTTATGTGTGGAAAAAGCAAAGGAAATTAGCACTGATAATTCCTCAGCTTTCAATAGAGGCATTATATTTGTGAAATCCTCACAGAAGAATGAGCCTGTCAAACCCTGCCAGGCTGATTTAATTCATATTCCCAGGAGTAAGGGATCTTATGCTGGTCTAGGTTTCAGAAAAGAGAAAAGTAATCTAGCTACTACTCGTCAATCTCGAAGGATCGTAGAGTCCAATAAAATCAACTCTACGAACCAACCAGGAAGATACAGTAGAAGTAAGATATACTCCTCATAATTAATGAAATAAGAGAATACATGGAAAAGGGAATATCAGCCTAGCAGGAGGATGACCAATAACCCACAAAAGTCCAAATAGAGAAAGAACTTTCACACACATACTAACATGCATCATATCAAATGTTTTGTATGCTACAGAGTTGGCCACAAGGCTGCAAATTGTCATTATAATTCCATGCATGTGAGACCCAAAATCAAGCAGATTTGGGTCCCCAAGGGTACTAACATAGTAGGACCCATGCAAGTATGGGTACCAAAATGAAGGTTTAATGTTACCTCATGAAAAGAGCTCCACGAACATGATCTGGTATCTGGATAGTGGATGTTCAAGACACATGACTGGAAACAAAGCCCTTCTGTCTAACTACATAGAGAAGGAGGGTCCCTCGGTCATTTTTGGAGACAACACCTCGGGAAAAACAAGAGGATATGGGTTAACTGGAAATGGTGCAGTATCATTCAGTAGAGTGGCCTATGTGGAAGGACTACAACACAATCTTTTAAGCATTAGCCAACTCTGCGATAAGGGTCATCAAGTAACATTCCTCAACAATCAATGTCAAGTCCGAGACCTGAAGACATCTGCAGTAAAGCTAATCGGAACAAGAGAAGGAAATGTCTACACAGTAAATCTTGGACAACTATACTCAGACGAGACAATATGCTTTCTGGCTAAAGCATCTGAAGAAATGAAATGGCTATGGCATCGAAGATTATCTCATCTCAACTTCAAAAACATGTCCAAATTAGCTTCAAAAGATCTAGTTGCAGGCCTACCAAAGTTCAACTTCGTTAATGGAAGGCCTTGCAATGCCTGTCAACTTGGGAAGCAGACCAGAAGCACATTCAAGAGCAAAACTGCCAATTCAATTGACAAGCCTCTGCAGTTGCTACACATGGATCTTTTTGGACCAATTCCAATGACGAGCCTTGGAGGAAAGAGATACTCTCTAGTCATAGTCGATGACTACACCAGATTTACATGGGTGTTCTTTCTAACCTCAAAGGATGAAACAAGTTCCTAGCTGATCAAGATGTTCAAGCTGGTGATGAACGAGAAATGAGAGAAAATCAAGGCTATAAGGAGTGATCATGGCAGAGAATTTGACTTCTCAGAAATGGACCAGTTCTGCACAGACAATGGCATTAATCACAACTTCTCAGCTCCACGAACTCCTCAACAAAATGGGGTTGCTAAGAGGAAGAACATGACATTAATAGAGGCTGGAAGGACTCTACTAGCAGCAGCCCATCTGCCTGAGTACTTCTGGATAGAAGCGATTTACACTGCATGTTATACTCAGAACAGATCACTCATACACTCTACGTTTAAGAAGACTCCCTATGAACTGTGGAAAGGAATAAAACCAAATGTCAGCTACTTTCATGTTTTCGGTTGTGCATGCTACATTCTCAACAATGGAAAGCAATACTTGACAAAATTCCAACCAAAATCAGATGAAGGAATCTTTCTTAGATATGCCACAAACAGTAAGGCCTACAGAGTGTTCAACAAGAAGACACTGAGTGTTGAAGTCTCGATTCACATCATCTTTGATGAGACTGACTTAGACAAAATAATGGCTCAAGACACTACGACTAACAGTTCAGACACTACGAACGAGGTCGTCGAGCTCAAGACTACGATCGTTGTACCAGACAGTGAAATCGCTGAGCAAGGAAATGAGATCGTAGAGAGGCCTATGCCAGACAATGAGCCTCCACATCAAGAAGAAGAAATAGATCTCGAAGATCTAAGAAAAGAAGGCATAAGAACTGATGTCCCAACAGGAAGTAGATGGGCAAGAGACCACACTCAAGATCTAATCATTGGAGATCCGAGTGCAAGAGTCAAAACAAGGGCTGCTACTCAAAATGAATGCTTCTATCTAAGTTTCCTATCTCAAATGGAACCAAAGAAGCTAGAGGATGCTATGGAAGACTCCAGCTGGATAGAGGCCATGCAAGAAGAACTTAATCAGTTCGAAAGAAGCAAAGTATGGAGATTGGTTCCAAGACCAAAGAATCATCCTGTTATTGGAACCAAGTGGGTATTTAGAAATAAGATGGATGAAGATGGAGTCATCACTAGGAATAAGGCAAGACTAGTGGTAAAGGGCTACTCTCAGGAAGAAGACATTGACTATGATGAGACATTTGCACCTGTTGCCAGACTAGAAGCCATCAGAATATTCCTTGCCTTTGCTGCTCACATGAAGTTCAAAGTCTTCTAGATGGATGTCAAAAGTGCATTCTTAAATGGTGAACTTCAAGAAGAAGTATATGTAGAGCAACCTCCAGGTTTCATCAATCCATCTCTTTCGAATTATGTCTTTAGATTAGATAAAGCCTTATATGGTCTTAAACAAGCACCGAGAGCATGGTATGAAACACTTACTAACTTTCTTATTGAAAATGGATTCACTAGAGGTAGAGTAGATACCACACTATTTCTTAGAAAGCATAAATATAAGGTTCTATTAGTTCAAATTTATGTTGATGATATTATCTTTGGTTCTACTGATGAAAAGTTATGCAAAAGATTCTCTAAGCTTATGCAGAGCAAGTTCGAAATGAGCGTGATGGGTGAGTGAACTTCTTTGACCGCAAGTAAAGGCAGATGAAGGAATTTTCATAAACCAAGCCAAGTATATTAAAGACTTACTTAAGAAGTATGGCATGGAATCAGCCTCTCCCATGAAAACCCCAATTGCTCCTGCAACCAAGCTTGACAAAGATGAAAAAGGTAAAAATATTAATATAATTCAATACAGAGGTATGATAGGCTTTCTTTTATATCTTACTGCCAGTAGACCAGATATAATGTTTGCAACATGCATTTGAGCTAGATTTTAGGCTTGTCCTAAAGAATCTCATTTAACTGCTGTAAAGAGGATTTTTAGGCACCTCAAAGGTACACCCCACTTGGGGCTTTGGTATCCCAAGGAGTCCTCATTTGAGCTAACAGGATACACAGATGTTGATTTTGCAGGCTGTAAAATAGATAGAAAAAGTACCAGTGGCACCTGTCAACTGCTAGTAAAGCATGACAGTCCTGTGTCTGGTTTAGCAAGAAGCAAAATTCAAGATTCACTTCAACCGCAGTAAGTTGAATACACATTGTTTGGCGATTCTTGTCATGCTCGAGATCCTATGGATGAAAAATCAGCTAGCAGATTATGAGTTTGAATTCAAATCCATACCTATTCATTGTGATAACACAATTGCAATTTCTATAACTCATAATCCTGTCATGCATTCTAGGACTAAAAATATAGAAATAAGGTATCACTTTATTAGGGATTATGTGCAAAATGGAACTATATCTTTACAATATATCCTTACTGAAAATCAACTTGCTGATGTTTTTACAAAACCTCTAGATGAATCCAGATTTAACAAATTGATAAGTGAGCTAGGCATGCTTAACTTGCAACCATGAAAAATTATGCTCTAGTTTGTGCTAACCATACAGATTTAAGGGCTATGTTCGAAATCAAAGACATGATCAAAGGAAGTCCACGATCGTAGAGCCAAAGTGTCATAAAAGACAACGATCGCAGTGAAGACTCAACGATCGTGGTGCAGACTTAACGATAGTAGAGCTACATCAACAAAACCAAAGGAGCACCCTATGATGATCAAGCATAAAACAAAGCAATCTCTCTGATAAGTCCCTCAGGGACAAACCTAACCCTTGATTTAATCAATGTGGTTGGCCCTTCCCGAGCTACCTTAAACTAAGAAGAATGCTAAGTCAAAAAGTTCATCACGAGGACTTGGTCAGACTCTACGATTGCTAGTCAAACTCGACGATCGTGAGCTTCGACTCTCTACGACATTCTGGCTCGACATCGACGATCGCTATATGAGACTCAATGATGGTAGAAAAGACTGGACGATTCCAAGGACTATCTCAACGATCGTAGTCCTCCTGAAGAATATATTAGCTCAGAAGGAGTTAAGGGCAATTCAGTACAATCCTTCTTTATCAAATTCGTAGAGACAAGCAGAATTCGACACCTGTCCCACTAAGCAAAATAAAGAGAGGAAAGTTACTTGTACCATTTAAAGGCGCCTTTTTTGAAACCAAAAGTTCAAAAGCTTATCCCTCTCCTTATATCTGTAAGAAGAAACCCTAAGCTATCTAGAAAGCTCAGTAAATCACACTTCCTGCAAGAAAGTCAATGGCAGCTTCCAGTGTTATCTCCGGCTACAGACTCTGCTTTGATGAGTTCAAAACAGCTGAACCCCAATTTCACAAGACTTTTTCACTACTGAAGAAGGCGGGTCTCGAAGAAGCCTTGGGTACAGACACATTGATCTACCCAAAGCTGGTAAAAAAATTCTACAATAATGGGGTATTTGAAAATAACACCATCACTGCGAAAGTCAGGAACGTCGAAATCAGACTAAAGGCTGAGGACATCAATCTAGCCCTAGGTCTCAAATCTGAAGGATATCCGTCCATAGATGGCATAGACTTCTATAAGGGACTCAAAAAGATGCATCACAAGAAATCACCTTCTGTCAAAGGATACAAGAAGGAGTTTCCACAAAGGTATGAATTTCTAGCTGATATTGTTAGAAAATGTATATGTTGCAAGAGCTCAGGTCATGACTTTGTGAATGAGGTGCAACTCAAGCTCATGACTGCCATATGTTATGGAATACAACTTAACTATGGGGCTCTATTACTTGAATGGATTGGGAAGTGGTTAATCAGCTCAAAGAAGATGAAGAGCTCTCAGAAGATGCTTTATGGGCGATTTATAAGCATTATCCTACAGGCTGCTCTTGGTGACTTAATTGAGGACGATGAAGGAGAAGCCATCAATCCAAATCGTCGAATGTCGCAACAACTATTTGAGAACTGGAAAAGGAATCCAGCTGAAAATGTGTGAATAATGTCTGAATCCAGTGGTAGAACTAGTGAAATAAGGGAATCGGGAAGCTAACAAAGAAGTACCCATTGCTTTGGTCAGAAAAAGTAAAGGGAAAAGAAAGTTGAAAGCCAGAACTATAGAAGAGCCTCAGGGATCCACTACCGATAAGCCTGTAGAGTCCTTAGACATTGAGACTCTAAGGATCCCAAGAAGAAAGGAGCAGCAGGCTGAGGCAAAAGAAGATAGAGCTACCATCTCTCAGCTGCTGAAGAAGAATAAAATCAGTCACAAATTAAAAAGGCCATCCATCTCTTCAATTGTAGAATCTCTGCCGATCGTAGAGACCAGACCAAACAAGGAAGTAGCTGCATCAAACACTTTGGCTGATCAGAAGGACAAAACTGAAGAAAGTCCTGAGGCTGTGGCTCAACCTAGAAAGCCAAAAAGAAAACTGGTCAAGAAATATATTCTTGTCAATGAAGAAGTGTTAAAAAGGGAAGACAAAGAATTGGGTGCTAAAAAGGAACCAGCAAATGAAAGCCAAGAAGTCTTAGCTCCTGCTGAGGGGGAGATGCCCGAAGATCCCATGCTAGAAGATGCTCCAGTTGAGGGGGAGCTATTGATCTTACAAGAAGATAATCAAGCTGAGGGGGAGGATCATGACACCCTCGTGGCAGAAAAAGAGACTCCTGCAGGAAATGATGAAGAACCAGTGCAAGAACATCATGAGGCCATTGACATAATGGAATCCCCCAGTGAAAACATAGAAGAAGATGAAGGTGATGAGGTCAAGATCATAGCTGTAGGCATTGATGGGCATATAAGAGCCAACTATGAGCAACTGTTTGCATATCTACCCATGATGCCTTTCCACCAAGCTCAAATTTTGAACTCTTGGGATCACATATTCTGAAGCTTCAAAGAGTATCCGGCTATCTCAGTGCTAGCTAATGGATTTCCAGGAAGATTTAACTTTGCCAAGAAGTTACTCACAAACAAATCTTCTTCAAAGAATGAATTTGAGGTACTGTCTATCCCAACTCTATTCAGAGTCAATCACTTGCCATCATCTTTATTTAGTCAATTTTATGAATTCCCAAGATGGTTGGACGTGATGTTACATCCACTAAATCAATTCCCAGTTACAGAATCCCAAAATTCTGTGACTGATGAACCAAATGTGATCAACTTCATAATGCTTCCACCTCCCATCATCTCTATGATCACTAACTCTAGCCCCATGGTAGAGTCTTACCCCTAAATCATAGAGACACCGAACCCAAACATCCACACCAAGGCCCCTCCATCAGATATTCCCTCTTCATCTAGCAATGAATGCTTCAATCTTGATCCTGCCCTCTACTCATTGAAAGATAAATTCAAAAGCACACCACCTCTCTCCTCAAAATTTTCCCAACTGGATGAAATTCTGTCAGAGCTCCCACCAAAGCTGATTTATCAGAAATATCTAAGAAAGTGGTCAAGGAACTTGATGAGAGTCTTAAAGAACACACATCGAACTCATTCAAATTTGAGATTGACACATCATGATCAATGCTGCAAATAATCTCCCAAGCTCCCTAAGCTCTATGCTCTCTAAGACATTTAAAGAGCTCATCAAGAAAATGATTCAAAGCATAAAAGACAAGGATGATCTTCACTTTCAAGCAGCCAAAAAACACAAAGAAGTTATCCTTGTCCTACAGACCAACTAAGAAAATCAGAATCAACGCATGTTGGAAAGCTTCCTCAATCTACAAACTGCTGTCAAAGAATTCCAACAATTCTATGTCAGCAATGGCCAGCAAACAGACAACATTCTATCCATCCTTCAGCACAGGGAAGCTAGGTCTGAAGCTCTGATCGAAGAAAATAGAGAGGACATTGCTCAGACCAAAAGTCAGCTCAACAAGCTTGTCCAAGGACTGAATCGTCTCTCAGATGACATTCGAACCCTTGATGCTGACATAAAGGGGGAGAATAAAGGGAAAGGAGATCAGGGAGGCAAGGGAAAATGCAGAGGTCAATTCCAACCTCAATCCTCAAGGAATCCTCCTGCAAGGAAAATCCACCAGCAGACTCCACGATCCAGCCATCAGACTCAACAATCTAATCAGCAGGAAGTTTTAATGGCTCAACCTTTAAGGAGTCTGGGGCCAACTACCAGCTCTCATGAGGTGACAACAACAGGCCTAAGAATGCCAATTGGAGATCCTGCATTCATGAATAGGGATGATCACAATCCAAGGCTAAGCCCAAGTGAGCTGGAAGATCTAGTCAGGAGAGACGAAGCAAGCAGAAAAAGGAGAGCTGATGAATATGTAAATCATTCGAGAAGCAAAGGCCGAAGAAATAGAGATAAGTTGAATTTTAATTCTTATTGATGTAGTCAAACTTAAGTGTAATATCTATCTTCATACATCAATAAATTCATGCTTATTCTCTAGAAATTTCAGCTGCTCACTGAAATATTAAATCATATTTACTTTGCTGTTACTGCATATAGAAATTGATAATCATGAAAACAAATCTCCTTGGTTATGTCAACATCAAATAGGGGGAGATTGTTGGAAGAATGCATATCTAGATTTGATGTTTAAAGCAAATACTCATGATTATATGTAAAGCCCTTCTAGGAATATATGTACAAGGGCTTAGTGATAGATCAAATTTGTTAGGTTGATCTTAGCTTTTAATGTTCATCATTCTGTAAACGAATGTATAGATAAAGAGATCAAAGATGTTAGGTTGATCTATGACTTATAATGAATAGATAAGCTTCAACAAGAATAGTAGTCTATCAAGCTAAGGCATAAATTACAGAAGCTAAGGCAGGATCATAGAGCTTAACAGATCGTAGTGTATATGCCTTGAAGGACCTCTTCAGAAATCGTAGAGTGGTCCAGACGTTTGCCGAAGCTAACTCAGAGATCGTAGTGTGCTTTCGAAAACGTAGAGTCTGCAAGACGAGCAAGTAAAGATCGTAGTGTGCAAACTCTTGAAAGGAATCATAGTGTTCTATTCAGACCAAGCACAAATATGACAAGACACCACGATATGGATCGTAGAGTATCATCTGTCTTGTGTCAGAAGCATCGAGCTCTATCTTCTGTTTGGAGATAAATTCCAACAAATGAGGAATGAGCTTTAAACGTTGAGGCACTCACCAGTCCCAACGGTACAAAAGATATCCTTAGTATTCATCAAAAGGAACGTGTTCAAGAAGATAAGAGAAGGACCATTGGGCAGAGGAAAACATCTTTTCAGGTGTTAAGTGAGAAAGCAGTCTGCCGTGTCAGTGGGCCAGAATGCAATTCAGAAGATGTGCAGAAATGTCTCCATCAAAGCTCAGAAATGTCAAACGCATTTAATGCTTCATCAGATGACTTCAACAGATAGATTTCAAAGATCACATAATTACAAAACACAGACATATGAGAGATGTAAGCAAGTATTGAACAAAACGCACAAGAACACACAACGCTCAACTCTACGATCTGAGAAAAAGAGGAAGCTTGCTCAGCTACTCAGTTCTTTCGAACAAGTGCTTAACTGCAACTGAGTAGCCTCAATCACAACTCAACAACTATCAATCAACTGAAGTAAGAGTTCCAAGTCAGAAGGACTTGAAGAGTTCTAAGTGAACTGTGAAGAGCCAAGTCTGCTGGACTTGAAGAGTTCAAGAGTGAACTTAGAAGTGCCTAGACTGCTGGTCTAGAAGGAATCTGTGAGATTCATAAAGTGTAAAAGACATCATTAGTGGATTTCCTACTCGAGGAGTAGAAGAGTGGACTAGGAGATTTAAGTGCTCTGAACCACTTAAAAATAACTGTGTCTATCTATAACTGCTATAACTGCCTTACTCTCTTTAATTCACTTTCTAAAAGGGTTTTTTTTAAAGAAACTATAATTCCGCTGTGCTTAATATCTTTATCAAAACAGTCTTTAAACAAAAAAAAGTTTTTAATATCTATTCACCCCCCCTTCTAGATAACAATTATGCCTCCGAGAACTAACATTTTGGGATCTTGAGGAATTACCAAAAGGTTTTAAACCTATTGGTTGTAAGTGCGTCTATAAGACCAAATTAGATCCTAAAGAGAACGTTGAAAGGAATAAAGCTCAATTGGTTGCTACGGGTTTCACTCAAAAGGAAGGTGTGGATTATAATGAAACTTTCTCTCCAGTATCCAAGAAAGATTCATTTAGAATAGTCTTGGCTTTAGTAGCTCATTATGATTTAGAGTTACATCAGATGGATGTTAAAACTACATTCCTTAATGGTAACTTGCATGAGAGTGTCTATATGGCACAACCAGAAGTTTTTTGGTTAAAGGCAAGGAACATATGGTATGTAGACTTAAAAAGTCCATATATGGGTTAAAACAGGCTTCTCGACAATGGTATCTTAAGTTTCACGAGGTGATGAGTAATTTTGATTTTAAGAAAAAGTATAGTGGATCAATGTATATACTTGAAGTTCAGTGAGAGTAAATTTGTTATTCTTATTTTGTATGTTGATGATATACTATTTGCAAGTAATAACTTAGACATGTTTCATGAGACCAAACGTTTCCTTTATGAAAATTTTGATATAAAGGATCTCGGTGAAACCTCTTACGTTATAGGTATTGAAATTCATCGAGATAGGTCTTGCGGGGTATTAGGATTGTCCCAAAGAGCTTATATTGATAAAGTTCTTAACAAATACAACATGCAAAATTGCTCCCCTACTGTCGTCCCTTTTGTTAAGGGTGATAAATTTGGCTCATGTCAATGTCCTAAGAATCACCTTGAACGTGATCAAATGAATCTTATTCCCTATACTTCTGTGGTTGAGTGTCTTATGTATGCTCAAGTTCTTACACGTCCAGATATATCGTATGTAACTGCCATGCTTGGACGTTACCAGTTAAATCCAGGTTTGGATCACTGAAAAGCAGCCAAAAAGATTTTACGCTACTTACAGGATACTAAGGATATTATGCTTACATTTAGAAAAATAGATAATATTGAAGTTGTTGGTTATACTGATTCTGATTTTGCTAAGTGTAAAGACGAAAATAAATCTACATCAGGGTACCTCTTTATGCTTTCAAGATGCCCTATTTCATGGAGAACTCATAAGCAGGAGTTAACTACCACTTCCACGATGATGTCAGAATATGTGGCTTGTTATCATGCTACTTGTCACGCCGTATTATTAAGGATTCTTATTTCAGGACTTAAGGTTGTAGATTCCATTTTAAGGCCATTGAAAGTATTTTGTGATAATGATTTTAATGTTAGTTTTTTCAACAGCACCATTTCAAGTGGTGTTGAACCTTACCTCGACACTAAGTACTTTTTTGTCAGGGAAAGAGTTGAAGATCAAAATGTTGTCATTAAATATATTAGTACGCATGATATGTTAGCGGATCCACTTACGAAAGGCTTACCACCCAAGCTCTTTTAGAGCATGTTGCCGGCATAGGTTTAACTGGTAGTTTTACTTAGTAAGTTATTTTGATGTAAGACAACAATTTTGAGCTCGTTGTTTTGAACTTCACAATATGTTTATAGTTTGATATTCTTTTTATTGTGCACACTTGAGAACTTGTGAGCAAATAGTACTGTTATGTTTTGGACCATATGAATGCGTTTAATCTATTACCACTTATATAAACTCTATTCATACTTGTTATGCTTAATGTTAATCTTCGTTCTTAAAAATACTAGTTGTGTAACTAATGTGGATCTTGTGTTAATAGTGACACAAAGATTGTATTAATTCGCATTGATGTTTTTATTTGAACAAGATGTAGATATTAAATTAATACTTGGCCAAATTAATGATCGTAAGCGTTATGTTTTGTATATAAATAGTATTTCGGCCAATTGAGAGAATGTTGGAATATTTTATTCTTTATGTGGCCTCTACTATTTATGTAATTATTGGGCTTGTATATTGTATTAATTTAATCACTTTATTTATGGATTTGGTAATTAATTATGTGGCCTATAAATAATATTCCTAATAGTTTTTGGCATAATGGGTCCTAAGGTTTCATAAACCCTTGATGGACGATTTTGACCCTTAGTTATTCTATAAATAAAACAGTTAGGGTTTGGTCTCAATTGTCATCTCAAGAATTTTATACACACCTATACATCCATCCTGAGAGAGACAATTGAAGACCTTCACCCTTAAGCGCAGCGGAAGCGTGATACATACAAGATGACTTCTCTCAATTCATGTAAGTACTTAATATTATGATTATTGATTTTATTTTTATTCTATACAATAACACGTTCCTGTATAATCATTATTAAAAACAAGAACCTCCCTTCCCATGTATATTTGTGTATCAATGTGGCCATGAGGTGTTTTTGTACAAAGATTAGCAAATATGGGCATGCTAGTTGCATGAACAGGAAATTGCCTTCTCTCTATCAGGGGTGGGGGTTTGACATGTTAACACACTGATTTTTGCAAATTCGTATGTTATTGAAAGCTGACCTTCTCTGGTGGGAGATCTATCCCGAGGTTTCCTCGTGTCAGGATGATGCCGTCTGCTTCTTCTAGGATCTCATCAGAATGGTTTAATCCTTGCAAGAAAATGAGGGGAGAAAAAAGAAATGAAGGTTTACATGCACATTCAGCCTAATTTGAAAGTTAAGAAAATGTAATAGGCATCTCACCTCCACATTTTCAATCTTAGCAAAAATCTGAGTTTGACTGAGGTTACCCAATTTAGAAAGATATTCACGAGCCTGTATGTTAGCAAGGAGAATCATTATTAGATTGGGTATGCTAATTGAAACCTTGAAATTTATAAATAAATAAAAAAGACCAATCTTGTGCAATAACAGGAAAGAAGAATAAAAACGACCAGAGAATTGCAACTGCATTGAACAAATGCCTTGACATAATCAGAACAAATTAGAGAAGAAAACCAAGCAGGAATTGTCTTACATGTCGAACATCTTCTGCGTGTCGCATATATAACCGGGAAAGGAAGTCTATATTGTTTCGGACACCCCTTGTGCTTATAACCTAAAGTCATCATGAAATATCATGTAAACATCAGATGATAATAAAACAGTATGCACAGCACATTTTGAAAAGTTCTTTTTTCTTCATTTCTTGAAGGTAGAAAAGTGCTAAAGTATGCTTCATCTGTGTAGAACAAACATGAAACATTAGCTATCAAAAATCAAGAGGACTGAAAAAATTGCATGATTAGCCAAGATATATGAGTGGAATGGGAAAAATTTCCATCAATCATTAAAATATGCCCGTCCAAATTACAACTGCCAGAAGTTTAACAAAAGTAAACAATTCTATTATTCCTTCCGGTCCAACACGATGTTTCAGAGATGCTCAATTCCCCACCATAGGCTGGTGAATTAGTATAAGTTCGAACTTCAAACCGTTCAGTAAGACTGGTTTTTTAATGGAAGCAGCTGATGAAAAATGGAAAATTTACCTCCTTATCTTTATCAGTGAGGGTGGGCAGATCAATGCGAATCTGAGAGACATGATGTAAGGTGTATAATGTTGTATTTTATAATATATTACAAAGTTAAATAAAAAATAAATATATTCATAAATTTTGGTGATGTACCATTAAAAGAATTAAATGAGTTATAATATATTTATGGAGATTTGTAATTGTTGGAGGATATAAATTTTATAACCGTTGAAATTTATTTATTTTTACCGTTGCTTTCAATTTTATGACTGTTTCGAAAAATTTTACCGATAAAGGAGAGAAAAGGCATCATATATCATATATCTTCTTTAGCAGATTTTGCTTTTCACACACACACACACACACACACACACACACACACATATATATATATATATATATATATATCAACTTTCTCTAAAATATCTTTTCACACTTTTTATCTGCTGACTAATGATATATATATATATATATATATATATATAAACAATTAATTTCATATCTATATTTTATTGTTTATACACGGCTTAATTTTGAGCTTGAGTAAAGAAAATTAGAAGTTGTTCATGTGTTATTCAACTATTTCAAGTGCTGATTAGTTGGGTGAAGATCCGTTGAATCATGGAGTAGGATTTAAATCAAATGACCTTAGTAATCGAGAAAAGTTCTCCAATGGGCTTAAATTTCTACTTAAGAGACAAATAACCGTTTGCGTCTCTCGCTTCAACATAATTCGATAAGTCAAATTTCTGCCATTCTTTTATTTGATAGTTGAATCCTATATTTTATTTTGTATTTTACCAATAATCTTAAGTAGAAATTATGGATTCTGTTATGCTTACCGCCACTAAATCTGTCCCTGATTTGACCAAAGTTAAACCTTTTGATGGATCCAATTTTAAACGTTGGCAAACCAAATTACTTTTGATTATGGACATTGCTAAAGTTGACCATGTTTTAACCAAACCAAAACCAGTTGAACCTCCTTATGATGCTACCGATAAACAAAAGAAAGAATATAAATCTTCTGTTAGTATTTGGTCTTCTGCTGATAAAATTTGCAAGGCTATCATTCTCAACTCTTTGTCGAATGAACTTTTTGATATTTATTGTCTATATAAACATGTTGCTGAAATTTGGGATGCTTTAGTTTTGAAATATGTTATGGAAGATGCTGGTGTCAAAAAGTATGCAATTGGGAATTTTCTTAATTTTTATATGACCGATGAAAATGATGTCTACCTACTCCTTTTATTGTTGGTTCCCTTCTAGAGAAATTGCCTGATTCTTGGAAAGATTATAAAAATACTATGAAACATAAAAGGAAAGACATGACCTTAATTGTTCATATTCGTATTGAGGAAAAGAACACAAATTTAGATAAAACTGCCAAAGCCAAAGAGATGTCTTCCAAAGAAAATTTGGTTGATGATCGAAAACCTCGTCAACCATTCAACCAACATCCTAAACATGGGTATAAGTATAACCCCGGTCTGAAGGTAAAACCAAATCAGTTCAAACCCAAAACTTCAAAACCTAAAGGAGATTGTTTCGTGTGTGGAAGGCCGGTCATCATGCTGCCCACTGCAAGTTCAAAAAGGGAAACAACCAATCTATTCCTCCAAGAGCTAACTTAGCTGAGGCAGACAATACTATTGTGGCGGTTGTCTCTGAGGTGAACATGGTGATTGACAAAGAGGCATGAGTAGTGGATTCTGGTGCTACCAAACACATTTGTTCGAATTGTGGTGCATTCATCTCTTACACTCCCCTTGAGTAAAAAGATGAACATGTGTACATGGGCGATTCGAGGCCTGCACCAGTGGGTAAAGGGAAAGTAAATTTAAAATTGACTTCTGGGAAGATACTTTCTCTTACCGATGTTCTTCATATTCCTGAGATTCGCTATAATCTCGTATCTGTTGGGATACTTGGGAAAGTTGGGTTTAAGGTTGTTTGAGTCTGATAAGGTCGTGTTAACCAAAAATGGGGTGTTTGTGGGAAAAGGGTATCTTAATGCTGGTTTATTTCATCTAAATATACTTGAAATAATGAATATTAATAGTACTTCTGTAACGCCCCAGAAAATCGAACCTTTTGTAAATACTTTTATAATGAATAAAATAATATTATTTATTATTATTATGTGTTAGTAAGATGAATGTCGTTCTATAACCTAGAAACGTCAGAAAGTCGTACTATTTTAACCACGTGAAGGAATTAAAGTATTTGAATTTCCAAGACAAAAATAAAAGTTTTCCGAGAAATTTTTTGAAAAATACTATTCATCGATATTTGCTCGGGAATTATTTTTGAACTTCCGAGAAATACGTAAAGTTATAATATCAAAGTAAGTTGGATTATGTAATAATAATCTAAGTATGAGAAACATAATATTTCGCATGCGGACTTAATTAGAGAACGTTAGGAATATAACGTATATTATGAATTAATATATAAGTTAGAATACGAGAATTATACGTATATTATATGTGATAAGGTTTTTAATTAAATGCCATGGACTAGTAGGATTGTGTAAACAATTGAATAGTTCAATAAGAATTAAGGTGCAAGCCCAAGTGTTTATTAATGTGAAGCCCAAAACTAATTAATGCAAGCCCACAAGAATAAGCTAAGTAATTAAACCTAAGCCCAATGTAATGATCCAATGGACTAGCTTGATCCATGGGGCAACCCATGGGTGATCTTGGTGCCCAAGTGTTGTGATGGCCAAGAACTTTATGTGGTGGCCAAGTATCTTGTGTGGGGAGCAAGTTTACTTAGTTGTTAAGAATGGAATAGTAAGGAGGTTAGTAAAGGAGGTGGATGTCTTAAAGACCCATTTGCCCTAACTTTGGAAGCTCTATAAATAGCAAGTTGGATTTCATTATTTGTTTGTTCAAATTATCCAACAACTTTTCTGACAAAATAACTTAAGTGTTAGAGAGAATAAGCACTTTTAAGACAAACTTCCATTGTTAGATTTCCAAGAAAAAGGAAGCTAGTCATCAAAGGTAAATGATCTTATGATCTTATATTTTCCATCTTTATCATTGTAGGGTGATAAGAGAAGTGTAGCCTAATGAACATGTATGCTAAGAACATATAAGAATTGAATAATCAATGGACTTAAGCCGAATAAATCATGAATAAGTAATTTAAACCTAAATAAGTTATGAACTTATGATGAACATCTATGAACTTGTCATATGTTTACCTTAAGAAGTTAGTATGATTGATAAGATGTAAGAATGTTGCTTAAAGAACTTAAATCTATAATAAGTCATAAGGAATGAAAACTTGTAATTTATAATTTGTTAAGTTATGAACTTATGAAGAATAAGCCATAAAAAGATAAGTTGTTGTAATATGTAGGTTGAGATGTTTAGTTGATGAATTGAATCCATTTGGAATGATGAACAAATCGTTAGTAGCGAAGTTTTGTCGGAATTCACACGATTGGATGATAATCGTCGAATTCGTGAAATTCTCGGAATGGAAGTCAGATTTTGTGTTTGAACTCAAAAACGTTGTTTTTTGATGGAGACAAGTCTTATTTGGCATTATAGAGTTGCAGACTCAAAAATGGTCGAATTCCGACTTAGAACGAAGAAACGAGCGTTGAACGTTCACGAACGTTTATCGTTTTCGTTAAAAATGAACCAATAGGTGAATTTAGAGTAAATGAAGTCGAAAATATAAAATTCTTGCATGAACATGTAGAGTATATAACTTGTGAGCTAATGGCTTTTGAACGAGCCAATTCAGACTAAAAATGATCAAATTTGGAGTCCGGGAAGTTCGTTATAAAAATCAAAGCTGTCAATTATCTTGTGCATAGAGCTGGTGCCGCGGCGCCAACCCAAGGTATAATGATGGCGCCGCAAAGACTGGATACAAGATGCCCGGACATATCAGAGTCAGAATCCACGACGCTGGCCAAGAGAGTTATGTGTGGCACCATGGCAATGAACTCGATTATCACCATTAGAAACTCGCGACGTAAAGACGAAGTCAGATATAAGGATTTGATCAGAAATAGCAATACCAACCTTATGGAATGCATAGTAAGGAAGGTTTATCAATATAGAATGAATGGTAATCAAATGGAAAATAAGTAAAGCTTATTTATCGCATTGAATAGCATTGTTTAAACCTTAAGTATGAGACATAAAGGTTGAAGATAAGTAATCAAACATGAACGTAAGAACAATGTAAACTATATAGGAAAGTCGGAACCAATAGTAGCAAATCTAATACAGAATTAGATTGAGAAGAAGGGTAAGATTCATTAGGAACCATGCATATTTATTCATGACCTAATGTGTTATGTGATGTGATCATCTACTGTAGAGACCTTAAAGACTTAACGTGAACGTGTAATAACCGTAACAGACGCTGAAGGCAAGTATTCTAATCCTTGTTTCAGTTCAATCTGGACAAGCTTTGTAATTCATGTATTCTTACGCATGAAGTATTGTATGATGAAGTTAAAGCAAATTATTTCAGCTCGACTTATGATATGTTGGATTTCTTATAATCTATCAATGTATGGTCAATGTTTTACCAAGTTATATTGGTATGGTTTTTAAACGAAGACTGAGTATGCTAAAAATGTTTTGTCATCAAACGACAGGCACGTGAGGTTGCCACAACTTAAACGTATATACGTTTAATGAATGTAGTGTTGATCAACATAGAGTACTATAGGCTGATCACCTATACGTGCTCATAAGAAATGTCAGACTTAAGGACTTTGTGCCAAGATTTCCTTTTCAAATAAGTATGAAATGCTCAAGGTCTTGGACCGAAATTGATGTTTTACTGAATATTGTTATTGTAAAATATTTTAAAGAAAAGAGAAGTGTTATTTTGAATTATCGATAGTACTTCATAACTATTGTTCAGTTATTGAAGATATATGTTTTCTATGATTCAAGTATATTGTTAAATAGAATTGTTGTACTTGCTGAGCTAGTCATGCTCACTCTTGCTTGAACCATATGAACGCTGCTAAGATCGAACGGACCGAAGGCTCCGGCAAGGATAAAGAAAAGGTAAAGACGAACCCGTAGAATACTTATGTAATAGTATAGGTTTAATGTTGTAATATATTTGATATTATGACAAGAACAATGTATTGGTTATAAAGAACCTGGGGAATGTTAATGTTACTTTGAATATGTAGAAGACATATTCGTTCCTTTAAAAAATTCCAATTGAATGTATGTGTGAATGGTAGTACCGTGTAGCACCATCTGTCGGGTTGGAAGATACCCGTATTTGGGGCGTCACAACTTTTTTTGCTTACTTGGTTGAATGTGATGATATTT